>JAFIRS010002699.1:0-190658 GCA_018342105.1 Gonioctena quinquepunctata
TTTTCGTCGTTTTCGTCGTTTTCGATACGCCATTCTCGTCGTTTTCGTCGTTTTCGATACCAATACTGCGCCATTCTCGTCGTTTTCGATACCGATACTGCGCCATTTCGTCGTTTTCGATGGATCAAAGCCACGACCCAAACCCCTCACATGTCCCTCTGGGCCAACGTCACGGTTGACCAACTCAACCCGACACAGCCCAACTCAACCCAAATACGGCCGTTTGCACCCCACTAGCTGGATCAACCCCCCTACTTTCGATCTTTGAAGGAAGTTTCTGGCCATGGGCCACCGGAAAAAGCTATCCAACGGTGTCTTGAAGTCTGCCGTCGTCATTTTGACCTTTGACGTCTACCGACGCCGCCAGGATTACGTCATGGAACACGTTTCCCAGGTGGGCCAACCCCCAATTTACCCCCAATCCACAGCCACTGGCCAACACTCATCCGCCACCCTATGCCACGCGCCATTGTTTCAGCGACGTACGCAGCCACTAGCAGAATCAATCCCCGAATCCGCCACCAAACCTCTACCGCCGTCTGCGGCCACCCCGTCATGAACCCACCAACGACCGTTGAAGTATACATTCCGTCACCAATCGACCCGCCAACGGTGTCGTGAAGTCTGCCGTCGCCATTTTGACCTTTGACGTTCACCAACTCCGCCAGGATTCCGTCACGGAACACGTTTCCCGGTGGGCCAACCCCCAAATATTCCCAACGGCCCACAGACACGGACCAACACACCTATGCCACGCACCACTGTTTCAGCGACGTACGCACCCACTAGCAGAATCAATCCCCGAATCCGCCACCAAACCTCCACCGCCGTCTGCAGCCACCCCGTCATGAACCCACCAACGACCGTTGAAGTATACATTCCGTCACCAATCGACCCTGCCAACGGTGTCGTGAAGTCTGCCGTCACCATTTTGACCTTTGACGTTCACCAACTCCGCCAGGAATACGTCATGGAACACGTTCCCCAGGTGGGCCAACCCCCCAATTTACCCCCCAATCCACAGCCACTGGTGGTGGTGCGGCACCATGTGGAGAGGTGCGCTCGTAGTGACATGAGCCATAGCGACCCCATCCCTGCTATTATGTTTTTTTCCGAGTGGGTTATTTCCTTTTGTTGGCAACACCTACACGGAACAACCACAGGTTCTATGATAGTTTCCCAGGTGGTGTGTGGTGAAAAAATTGTGAAACACACCTCGGAAATGATTTATTTTCGACCTTGGCAAGGTTGACTGGTTTGCTCGACTTAGAATAATTACTAATCCAAGAATAACAATGAGTGGTATTGTGTTGCTAAATTATATTAATAAATCATATCTAATTGTAACGACAAATGAGTAAGCAAATTCAACCACATTTACTTGACTTTGATACAATCATGACCTTTTTAATTTTGGTTTGAATATCGACAGGCTTATTATTAATTATATTAATAAAATATAAAAATTATTGTTAATATTAAGATAAAATCAATTATCTATATATATATATATATATATATATATATATATATATATATATATATATATATATATATGAAGGTTAGACGACTGTCTAAGTTAAAGAAGAATCCTTTTTAAATTCGGGTATGCAGTCAACAAGGGTATGGAAATTAAAGTGAACTCTTTTTTCTATTCAAGCTTTCGAGTCATTTATTGTCTCTTCATCAGGAACTCTACAATGAATTGAAATTGAACATTATTAGATTTGAAAACCAAATAGGCATGTGTTTACTTACGAAAGTGGGGTTGAACCCTTTCACTTGCAGCAATTTATAAAATAACATGTCACAACAGACAAGACTCTTGGTATAGTCATATATAGTTAAAACTTTGATCAAAATTGATCATGATTACTCAAACATAAGTGTGAAAACATTTTGAAATTCCAAATGGGCTCTTATGGAGGTCATGTTGGATTCAAGAAGAAGTGGTGACAGATGACTGACAATTGAAGTATAAATGAAGTTGACAATTGACAAGTATGTAATACCATCAACCCATCAAGGGTACCAACTCAATGTTAATTGAAACGATTTTGGTATGTCTCATAAGGAGAATGACATAGAAAATATGAGTTTATTCGAAAAAGTTAAAAATTCAATACCAACTATTCCAGGGGACCAATCGTTTACAAAAACCAAATCGTATTAAACAATATTTTTTCAAAAGTTAAAGACAAAGATCCTCTATTAGACAACTCGAACTTGGTTTATTGTATCCCTTGTTCTCAATGTGAAAAGAAGTACATTGGCCAAACCAAAAGGAAATTGAAAGACCGAATTACCTCCCATAAAAGCGATATTAGAAATTTAAAGAAAACTCGTTCATTAGCTCATCCCACCATGGCCTTGAACCATAACCCAGATTATGATAATGTGAATATCTTGGAAAATGAATCTAATTTGAAAAAGAGAACTTTTCTCGAAATGACACATATTTTCAAAGAACCTAATTCAATGGATTCGAGAACAGACATTGATAATCTCAGCATAGTTTATTCATATTTACTCAGTCGTTCTCCTTATGAGATAGACCACAATTCAATTCATTAAACAGAAGTTGGTCCCCTGGAATGGTTGGTATTGAATTTTTCACTTTTTCGAATAAACTCATATTTTCTATGTCATTCTCCTTATGATTAACATTAAGTTGGTACCCTTGATGGGTTGATGGTATTATTTTTCACCTCATTGTATGTTGGCAACAAGTCTGATATCTATTTTTCATACTTGTCAATTGTCAACTTCATTTATACTTCAATTGTCAGTCATCTGTCACCACTTCTTCTTGAATCCAACATGACCTCCATAAGAGCCCATTTGGAATTTTAAAATGTTTTCACACTTATGTTCAAGTAATCATGATCAATTTTGATCAAAGTTTTAACTATATATGACTATACCAAGAGTGTTGTCTGTTGTGACATGTTATTTTATGAATTGCTTCAAGTGAAAGGGTTTAACTTTCGTAAGTAAATACATGCCTATTTGGTTTTCAAATCTAATAATGTTCAATTTTAATTCATTGTAGAGTTCCTGATGAAGAGACAATAAATGACTCGAAAGCTTGAATAGAAAAAAGAGTTCACTTTAATTTCCATACCCTTGTTGTTGTTGCATACCCGAATTCATATATATATATATATATATATATATATATATATATCCTGAAACTGCACGTTCATTACCAAGCCATACACACAGGTCTTAAGAAAATCAAACTGCTCATCATATATTATACTCCAAAGATGTGAGACCCTCTGTTCTTTGATTCATAAATTGAATTTCTTAAAAAATATGAATATTGGGTTAACTTTCAGAAATATTCAATTGTTTTATAGATAAAGGAGGGAAATATGTGATGAAATACATTTTCATCAATATTTTTGAAACCAATTATCATAAAATTATAAATAAATAGTTTGGAAATAAGTTTTCATTTGACCTACTGAAAAACAAAATTCTTAACAAACTTTGTTTTCCAAAATGATGAGGTTTATTCAACAAAAAGCTCAATCACCACGGCCAATTTCAACTTTCTACATCGATAAGTCTCTAAGAAAAATTAATTTGACATAGAAACAGACGGACATACAGAAAGGTGAGTGATCGCATAAAAGTTCGTTTTTTTAATACAAATGTATGAAACCTAATAAAATTAATTGGATGAAAATAGGTGTGACACACTTATTGTAGCTGGTGATATTCTGTAAACAATTGATATCACAAAGCGTTTCACACAAAAAAAAATCGATACATGTGTTGGGCATGTTTCACCCACTCTAGGTATTTAAGATACAGCATTACATATTACATTCGCTGCCGAGAATTCACCTTATCCTTTGGATCTACTGATTTTATGTTTGAGGATTTTTTATAATTAATAATAAGGGTATTTTATCTATACATATATAATTACCTATCCTGACTGACTGACGATCAACGCCCAGACCAAAACGGTGCACCTGAAGAGCCGGAATTTTAACAGCGTATTTCTATGATGACGTAAATATTCTATTTCTAAAGGAATAAAAAGGGGGTGTGAGGGTGTTAGTTTTGAAGTAAGAGTCATGGAATATTTGTATGGGGGATCCGTTAGTTTTTGAGTTGGGTTCATAAAAATTGGTATTTGAGGTCTTTGTTACAAATAAAGAAATAAATGTTTCAATGTTTTTGAAAATTCAAGCCAAGTCGTGAAATTTTGTATGGGTGTTCCGGTAGTAGTTGGTTTAGAGTCATAAAAAATTGTATGTGAGGTCTTTGCTACAAATAAATAATTAAATACATGTTTCACTGTCATTAGAAATTCAACCCCTAAAACTGTGAAATAGATGGCGAATTTGTAATAGTGGTCACAAAGCATTACTTTTGCTGTCAAATAAATTACGCTACCCCAACGAGATAACGAGATGAAGGGAAAACGGGGAAAAAGGCATAATGGGAAAACGGGAGAACGAGATCATGGGAAAGAGGATAACGGGAAAACGGGAATCGGGAAAATCCACCAGCATGAGCTAGATGGAACAACATAAGTCGCGGGTACCAGCTAGTGTTATACAAGGTGATTCAAAAGTATTTTGACAAACTTCAGGAGATGATTCCTCACAATATTCTAATATGCATTGTCCAAATAAATATATTTTCGGAAAAGCTTCGTTTTCTAGATACAGGGTGTTGGAGTTTTTTTCAAAGTTCGTTTTTTAAAACTTACAGAAACTTCAACAAAACGTTTAATTGTCATTTAATATGTAATTACCAAAACTACTTACTGAAACATCGAATTCATTTTCTAAGCATTCTTGTGAAAAATGCAAAATAATGGTGATAACTTCAACACGCATCGATTATCAAATAATCGACTTGAAATTTTCAAGTCCAAATATCTAGGAAACGCTTGCTTATAGCGACTTGTAACAGGGGTAGCTTCTTTACGTAGATACAATAGAGAAATCGATTTTCACTGAAAAATGTGCTAGAAGTACGCTTAAAGAAGTTATGAATCTTCAAAAAAGAGAAAGACGTTCAGGTGGCGCTCTCTACAAGTAAGAGCAATGATAATATGAGGTTCGAATTTGACACCTCAAAAAACCTCCCAATACCAATTTTAGTTCAATTATGGTCAGTATTTCGGAAGTTATTCGAAAAAAACGAAAATTAAAATAAAACTTCAACACCCTGTATCTTGGAATCGAAGCGTTTCCGGACATATATTCATTCGTACAATTCATAATAGAAAATATTGAGAAATCACCTCCTGGAGTTTGTCATAGTACTTTTGAATCACCCTGTATATTGACATTATAAATTGAGTTGGGTATTGAGTTTTAATCAATGTCCACTGAATATAATGAGCTCACAATCGATTAATAACAGAAAAATCGATCGCACGTCCATTCGGAAAGGTATATTTCAAAATTAAGATGAGAAATTGATAACGTTTTGACTAATTTATCCGTCATTGTCTCAAACAGCATTATAATCAACACGAATGATCGAAGTTCACATAAAAGTAGTCTACAGGAAGATGCTATTTTTGACTTCATTGATATGCCCCATACATTCATTTTCCTAATCAATACATCAATTAAACTATTTCAATGTAATCCAAATGAGGTGTGGGTGAATTAATTCTGGTGGTGCATGTATGAGGGAGAATGTAAACTGATAATACTTACTCAGTAGAATGTAATTGAATTCATTTTCTAGTAATGAATATTTTGATTGGTTACGGATGAAATTGCATCAGGATCAAAATTTCTCAAGAGACTTAAAACGTACGTCCACTGCTTTGAGGCCTTCCGTAAACACTATTCTGGAATAATTTTGACAAATTCGTTGACTGAACTTGTGCATTCCCCACTTTATAAACTACTTATTCATCTGATTTATCTATATCCCACATAATTCAGGTAATAATTGATTACATAGTAATTCCCAAAAAAAAAAAATTCTAATTTCAATATAGTGAAGACCACTCCACTCCTTTTCTACATACTAACCCATTTTTTTTTAATTTTAATTTTCCTCTAAAACACCCCTTTGTAAAAATTATATACATATTTCAGTATTCCTAATGTACCACATATAAAAATTCAAATTGACATTTTCAAAGAGCACCCAGTTTGAAAAAGAAAAAAAAATGTTCCATTTGTTCAAAGTAACTCGAGTTTTTTCCTTCCTCTTCCCATTTGAAGTCTCCACTTTGAGAATATGGACTATTCTCCTGAATTTATTTCAGGAATACCGTCAGAGCCTCAGGACCTAGTCATTTATTAGTTGGAATTAACAAAATATTTTCACAGTACAAATATTAATATATTCAGGGATAAGTCGCTAAATAGATCAACTGTGTACATCTCATTTTTATATAATCCAATAAAAACAAAATAACAAAACAACTGAAAATCTGGATTCGGGTAGTTGAATGTGTGAAGTATCCATTAAGCAATTCCTGAATCAAGAATTTCAGCTGTTTTGAATTATTTTTTTTTGTCAATATCTCTATAGATTGGATTATTACCAGTAAATCAGAAGGAATTGAGTAGCATTTCAAGTGGATGGAACATAGCGGCCACGATGCTGGAAAACTTTGAAGTGTTTGGCCACAAGCACTGCCACGTAATGAACACGGTTCTATCACGCGGGGAATACTTTTTTGGTGGCTGCTATGTTCCGATCTACGTTCCTGTATCTCAGATAGCCACATTCCAATCACGTTGTGGTCACCTGGCAAAAACGTGGATATGTAGTGGCCGACACTAGACACGTTAAACAACTGACTGCTTTGTGTAAATAATATATAGCTTGATCTCTATTCAGCAACATATTTTTGTGATAAATATGCCTCATTCTTCCATTTTGCTTGATTCATTTCTAACACTTGATCAACTTTGGAAATAAATAACATATAAACATACAAAGGCGTGAGTAAGTAAATTTAATTTGGATATTTCTGATCGGGATAAAATCGAAACGATTGATTTTTGGTTAAATATGGGTGTTGTAGCTCGATTGTGAGCACGCGCCATCTTTGTTTAAGAATAACATTATTATTTTGGAAATAACTCGCCTCTGAAAATATGTACTTAAATCCCTCAAACATTGTGTTATCAATTTTCGTTACTCACATAACAAATTACTACGTTTGATGCAATGCTGATGACATATAAATCTTAATTGAATATTTCGACCATTTCTCTAATAATGGCGACAAAGCATATTTCTGTGAATATGGCGGCTTTTGAAGAATATACCTTAAAAGTGGCAGGAAGTGTGAATGTACCACTCTAAAGCTCCTCCCATCATGAAGTGCACAGTGGAACTGAATTATTAACTTCTCCACCGCTGGAAAGTGGCACCCACGTCGCAGACCCATGACTTACCACTTCAAAGTTATAACCTTGAAATTACAATAGGTCTTATACCCTTGGAAGGGGCCAACACGTCAAGCTATTATAACCTGCCATTTCGAAGTTTTAACCTCGGAATTGCGGGTACATGTTCATTAATTGTTAAAAAAGGACATGTAGTGAGTATAGTGGATTCATGCAGCTCCAATCAACAATTATCAAGTATCAAGTAACAATTATCAATCAACAAGTAATGGAAATGATGGCATTCATGCAAACAGAATCAACAATTAAAGTATAAATATCAAGCAGGAAGCACAAGTCAGAGATCCGATCTATATAAATTAACCTTTCCATACAAAATCAAGGAAAAATGTCTATTGAAAACACATAACCAATTTTATTTTGAATGAATATCATTCACGTATCACGTAATAGAAAAAACCTTTGTAAGCCACAATAAAATGATTTGAGAAAAGTTAAGTTAGTTCTCGTAATCGCGCTGACCAATCCACGGTCACTTCAAAATTATGGAAAATTGTCTATGAAAACGCATAACCCTTCATATTGAATAAAATCATTCATGTTCCACGTAACAGCTTAAACAAACTTTACAATAAAATAATTTGAAAAAGTTATGTTAGTTAGGGACCAATCCACGGTCACTTCAAAATCAAGGAAAATTGTCTACTGAAAACGCATTTCATATTGAATAAAATCATTCATGTTCCACGTAACAGCTTAAACAAACTTTTTGTAAGCCACAATAAAATAATTTGAGAAAACTTCAGTTAGCTTTCGTAATTTTGGAGTTTATTGTAATTTGTAGTGACTTTTATTGAATTCGAACTGCGGCTATCACTTATGGAGCTGGCAAGAACGTGGCAACCATCACCACATATCACAATCGAGTGCCTGCCACATTGAAGGTTTTGTGGAAGTAACCAAAACGTCACCGAAACTATCATACTCTCTTGAAAGTGACTGTGACTTCTAAGTGATATTCAAGTGGTACAGGATGGTTACCGCGACGGTAATTTTCCACTTTTAAGTTTGAAAACCTTCAAAGTGATTTGCTCAGTGGACATAATGTTTCAGACACCTCAATTGACACTTACAAGTTATAGAACTGTGGAGTGGCTACCATAGATGGAAATTACGGGACTACAACCATACAAATATAAAATTTTAGTCATTCTTACTGTATAGTGGTAGATTTAGTGGTGATTACGTGATAACCACCGAGTCGAAGTTGCAGTATCAGTTTCCGTCACTATAATGCTGCTTGGGAAACTTGTTGACTTGAACAACATCCGTGAAAAATATATAAATGGGACATATGTGAACATACTTCACCTTCAAAAGTAGATTTTTTAGTGTTTCGAGGAAAAATTTACAGAGTACACATAATTCAATCGTAGTTTCGTAAACTTAATATTTCAAATCTTTTGGGGACCCACTAGTTTTGCAATTATGAACATCAATATTCTGTTTCTCTTTGTAATAAACTTCAAGTGGTGAATAAGTGAAAATTGAAGCAATTTTGTTCAAGTGTACTTTCGACTTATTGGACAAAATGTCTTGGCCATCCAACTTTCAACTTCTAAATTACTTCCGTTTTCTTCCCAATAATGTTAATCCAACCCAAATAAGACGTGGAATTTGCTTTTCGCCGGATTGGAGGTTGACCTATTCAAAGGTTGAAATCACATAAATTTCACCTATGATGATGTATCAAACAACCCCAGATAATTAATAGCAAAATTTTGTTTTGAAAAGTCACGAACTTTCAAAGAAAATTAATCAGTGAATATTCACCCACATATAGCCTCAAATATATTCATATAGTCAGAAAATAAGGTAGCCAGGGAGTCAGAAGTTGTCAGGGAACACATATGGAATATCACTTGACTTAAACCGTTTCTGCAATAAAAAAACGACCACATCCTGATTCATACTCTTGAAAAATATATGAAACAGACTTATTTGAACATACTTCACCTTCAACACTTTTTTTACAAATTTCTTTCCATGTTTTTCCTGCAAATCTATTTTTTTATTATTTTCGTTCTCACTAAAAGTTCGGTAACAGGAAATAAATTGAAATAAAATAGAGAGTCTTATCTCATTTTTATTTTCGAATTTTCGGAATTTTTTTTTTTATCTTAATTCTTCATTTCTTTTTTCCAAATTGGACGACGACCTGTTCGAAGATGGAGAAACTGAATAAGTAGTTGTATCATACACGAATGACAGAAAAAAAATCACTTATAATGAAAAGTATTTAATAAAAAAACTTTTTAAAGACACTATTTTATTCAAATGTAGTAAAAAGTTGAAAATACTTGCTTTGGAGGTGTGACGTAGATTATTACGTGAGTTATAGATTCAAAAGCTTGTCGCGCAAAGTTTTCAGTTCGAATACAAAAGCGTCAATCTTTCGAATCTATAACTCCCGCAATAACCTACGTCACACATCCAAAGCAATTATTTTTCACTTTTAAAAGCATTTGAATGGAAGATTGTTTTTAAAAAGTTTTTTCATTGATTATTCTATTTTATTATATTATAAATTCCCGACATACCAATTTTGAATCGAATCGGGCCATAATTGCAAAACTCGTCCGCAATATTAAATTATTGAATTGAAAATTCACCATCTCCGACCCTGAAAACCCCCACAACCAATTTTGAATCGAATCGGACCATAAACCAAAACCCGCCAGGTTTAAAAAAAATTTTGACAGAAAATGCTCAATCTCCGACTCTGAAAACCTCCACAACAAAAATACAATTTTGAATGGAATCGGACCACGATCACAAAACTCCTCCGCCATTTCGGAGACGCCAGATTGAATTTTTTATTTTAACAAAAAATTCACAATCTCCGTCCCTGTATTTGAATGGCCGTGGTATTTTGACCTCCACATACCAATTTTGAATCGATTCGTACAATACTCACAAAACTCGTCCGCCATCTTGGAGCAGTCATATTATTTTTTTCTCTAACAAATTTCATAATGCATTGTCACCGGAATTATGAACACCTGCTGAATTTCAGCTCAATCGGATGTCAGCAAGTGGTCCAAAAATGAATTACAGATTTTGAACTGCAAAGAATGACATACGAATTAGGCAAGTTAAATAAAAGCTTGTAATGAGTCAATCAGACAAGCAAATTCACTTCATCAAGTCAAAAATCATTTCATCCTACTAATACGGCTCAAAGAGTACGAGTCTTCATTTGATATCATCAATGTGATAAATAACATTATTAATCGTGTTGAACATATTTCGCTATTAGATAAAAGTATTATCCATTTCGAACAAGATAATGAAATCCCAATCGGAAATAGGTACAGAGTGTAATCTACTTCCTTGCACACCCGCTAACAGTTGCTAGTGCACGAAAAGAGAGATATTTTTCCTTTTAGATTTCTCAATGAGCCATAAAAAAAATATGAAAATATGTATCACCCACCAAAATTCCGTTGTTTTGCGTTCCACAGAGTTTGGACAAATTTGATAAAAAAAGGTTGTTTGTTATTTTTTCTCCAATTTTTAACCGTTGTAATTTGTTACAGAATGGCATTATACACCCGTCATCCACGAGTGTGCAGAAAGTTAGATTACACCCTGTATATGTGGAATATGTGAACATATTTCACATTGAAAATTAGATTATGGAGTGTTTTATAGTAAGGCACGACGAAGTTGTTATATTTGCTTCTAATTAAATATTCTGGAGAGCACAGTAATTTCAGGTGAGTGGCAATCAACATTGTCATATAAATATCAACAGAGAGAGTTATACTTCTTTGAGTGTGTCTATGACTCACTTGACTGTTTTGCCTTACATATTTCCTTATTGTAACTTGTTAGAGCAGTATTATAAGTGTCCCACCTGACTCTTCAGCTCGGTTGAATAAGCGACAAACCTTTGTTTATTGAGGGTTTCAGTCCACCAGGGAGAGTCCCTATTACCTTTCTCCGTTTTCCGTTTTCCGTTGACAATTTTTATGATATGAAGAGATCAGAAAAATCGAATTAAACGGTTTTCTTCACATAAAGGATTCAATATAAAATTGAACCAGAGAAAGGTAGATCTCAGGTGAAAAACAACTACTTTCCTGGCAAATACCACGCAGAACGTTGAATGATATTCACCTGAAAATCCATGCATACTTCCATATAATATCAATGGACATTGAATGCAAATGTTTCTTTCTGATAAGCTCGATTATGTTTAATTTATGTCGTGTTCACCTAACAATCCGCATACCGGTTTCAGGCTTCTTGGCCCTCATCAGTACGGAGTAGTCAACCAGCCAAAGGTCCAAAGAACTCTGGCTGAAGTGAGACACAACGTAAACAAACCATCATCGATCTTGTAACACCTATAGGTACGCCGGAAAAGATAAACTTTAACTGGCGGTACCTAGTGACAGAAAGAAACACTCCGAAAATCTCCCACCTCGATAGGTTTCTTAATAAAAGATTCCTTCTCAGTAGGAGTGGCAAGCCCGTCTAGCATATAGTGAGAGATAAGTGCCATGTGAAGTGGAATGAATAGAAAAATCGAATTAAACGGTTTTCTTCACATAAAGGATTCAATATAAAATTGAACCAGAGAAAGGTAGATCTCAGGTGAAAAACAACTACTTTCCTGGCAAATACCACGCAGAACGTTGAATGATATTCACCTGAAAATCCATGCATACTTCCATATAATATCAATGGACATTGAATGCAAATGTTTCTTTCTGATAAGCTCGATTATGTTTAATTTTTGTCGTGTTCACCTAACAATCCGCATACCGGTTTCAGGCTTCTTGGCCCTCATCAGTACGGAGTAGTCAACCAGCCAAAGGTCCAAAGAACTCTGGCTGAAGTGAGACACAACGTAAACAAACCATCATCGATCTTGTAACACCTATAGGTACGCCGGAAAAGATAAACTTTAACTGGCGGTACCTAGTGACAGAAAGAAACACTCCGAAAATCTCCCACCTCGATAGGTTTCTAAATAAAAGATTCCTTCTCAGTAGGAGTGGCAAGCCCGTCTAGCATATAGTGAGAGATAAGTGCCATGTGAAGTGGAATGAATAGAAAAATCGAATTAAACGGTTTTCTTCACATAAAGGATTCAATATGAAATTGAACCAGAGAAAGGTAGATCTCAGGTGAAAAACAACTACTTTCCTGGCAAATACCACGCAGAACGTTGAATCCTTTACGTGAAGAAAACCGTTTAATTCGATTTTTCTATTCATTCCACTTCACATGGCACTTATCTCTCATGAAGAGATCACTTCATCGCGAATTCGTTCTGATATTCTAACCCGACACAACTGTTAGCTGTAGCAAATCCGGCTTCAATGGAGATATTTTTTGTATCCTTTCCAATCTGTGGCTTTTGAGGCGGAATATTCCACTACTGGTCTCGGGCCTGTTCCAATGTTGAACTGAATATGTCTGTGGTCTGAACACGAAGGTACAGTGGATAGTGTCTAGTTCCGTATCTTATTGCTCAGAAATGTTGAGCTGATTGGTAGAGCCCATGTTAATTACGCATAACCCAGTCCCCGAAATGTATTCAAAAAGAGACTCACCTCTGCCAATGCTGTTAGTGCTACCCCTCGATGTGTGATGTGAGTAAGCGTCACAACCGGTGATGAGGTGATGCTGTTCCCTCTTGCCGTAGTCGAATAATCGCCGTACCGAGTGAGCGGAGCAGGCGATTACATTCGTTGTGCCCTTGTTCTCCGGTAAAGACAATTGGATGTATACCATGTCGTAGGTGCAGAAGTCTGAAGGCAAAAAATTATTAAAATGTTTTCTAATAAGTAGGCAATCCCTGGGTTTTGTTCGTTTGTTGTCGAGTAGTCTTGGTGGACAATTTCCACCCCGTTGCCTCGGATGAATCATCACTGAAACGGATCCGCTTGCTAGTCCCAGCTTGCTCAGAGAGAGTTTGTATCCGCTCTTGAAGCTGGTTCTGCTCACGTTCCTCCAGGACTTGTTTTGAGGCGTGGTTGTAAGGTATACCGCTCTTGAGGAGACGACTAAGTCTTTTTCTGGCTGCCCCAACAAGTATTTTGGGCTTACCTTCGGCTTCAGGAGTTGGAGAACTAGGAAGCACTCGTTTCGGGTCCGATGTTACAGAAAGGTTAGCTGAAGTCGAAGGATCGACACTCATCCCCTCTGTAGACTCATTGTCACATAGAATCAAGCTTACTTCGTCCATATGAAGTCCTACGAGTAGCTGAGGAAGAGTGGTCGATCACGGCAGTGCCCCGCCTTACCGTGAGAAGGCTTCTCACAAAGAGGGTACTCGGTATTTCGAAGGTTCCGTTAGTGACACGAATAGGCTCAGAGCCATTCATTCCCTCAGCACGGAACGCACACCTTAGGATTAAGTGATCGTTGGGCTGGAATTCAGTTAGAAAATTGCGGAGCCACACGTGATTCTGCTGTTTTCAACCGACGAAACCAAAAAGGGGGAGGTTTTCTAGTCGATGCGTATATTTTTTATTATGTATGATCACGCATAACTTTAAACTGAGACGTCCGATTCCGATAATTTGAATTTAGAGGATGAAATTCACCCCTAAGATTAGCAAAATGAAGGATATTGATCACTCACCCTCTGAATTCTGGTCCGTTAACCGATTCTATTACCTATAACTTTGTACTGGGATCTTCGATTTGGATGATTCTTTTTTTATCAGACAGGGTGTACCTCAAAGTTGATCATATTTGTAATTTGAATGGAATTATCCACACTTACGGGTGAAAAAATAGGGGATAATTGATTTTTCACTTGTGAACATTGGCACACATATGTAGTTGACAATGACAGATCGCTAGTGTCATAATCACAATCAATATATTCTATGAGAGGATGGAATGATCTACAAAGTAATGAAATAAACTAACCAGAACAACAAAAATAATATATATTACAACAAATAGTGAAACAAGATAATCATATTATTTAACTGGTAATAGTTGAATTAAGGTGGGTGGGTAAGTAAGTATTTTGGAAATAATAAAAAAATCAGCAGTTAGTAATTAGTAGATTTCAGCCACAGAAAATTGAAAAATAAAAACTTTTTAACAAAAAATTAAACCGACGAAATACGGAACGGAAAAGTAAAAAATGAAATAAACCTTCTTAGTCTCAATAACTGAGCTCCTAAACTAATGTACGTAACTAATTTTGAGTCGGCGCCAAACAAACGATCAACGAAGATCATTAAATTACTCCAAAAAAAATATCAGAATGTCACCGCCCAACTCGATGCCATCATTTTACGCCTTACTTAATTCATTTGCTTGTTTGTTTGGTGCCGACTCAAAATTAGTTACTTACATTAGTTTAGGAGCTTGGTTATTGAGACTAAGAAGGTTTATTTTATTTTTTACTTTTCAGTTCCGTATTTCGTCGGTTTAATTTTTTGTTATAAAAGTCTTTGTGAACCCATTTCAGTAAAATGAGTGTCTTTTGTTTGATTCACTCATCAAGTATAGGCCGCGTCAATTCAAAATTCAGAAAACATTAATGTTACACATCCTTAAAAAAAAATCACATACAAAAAAAAACCGGCTTTTATTTATGATATCCTGCCATTTACAAGGTATAATTGGATGAATACATCGATAAAAATCATTATGGACCTCGAAGACAATCAATGAGCGGATATACCAATAATTATGATCGAAAGTAGATCATACTTGACGAATATATCATTGAATCGACAATGAATTTCGAAATCCGAACAGAATAGCGGACAATAAAAAACCAACTCAAATTGATACGTTATAGTGCCTACACTGAAAAAAGCAGACCGACAAATAAATACAATGACAAAAAAATTACTTTTCGAAACTATTTATTGCTCCACGGCGGCAAATAAAATTTTATGAGCCCACAAATCCCGCAATCTCCACTGAAAGCCTTGGTGAGGAGATAAAACTGGTCGAACTACTTCAAAATTCCCGATAAACAACAAAATTTGGCACATTCGTTTTGGTGTCACTGTGAGCCGCGAAGATGCAACGTACACGAGAAATAATTGCACAGGGTTTACAGTCGCAAATTGAGAGTATTATTTTGGTAGGTATTGTCTTTTTTGGGCATGGTGAAGACAACCACTATGCGTTTAATTCGAGTTGATTTGAGTCTTGAATTCCACATGTGATTCGACTGTGCGATAATTGGAATTCGGACAAGCACTTGATCGTTGAACAGATTCAATATTATTTATTTGAGTATATATTATTACTTTAAACGATATATATATATATATATATATATATATATATATATATATATATATATATATATATATATATATATATATATATATATATATATATATATATATATATATATATATTATATATATATATATATATATATAAATATATATATATATATATATATATATATATATATATATACATTTGTTCAGTCAATCAATTTAGATGATTTTGAATATTCACTTTAAAAGTTATCAAAGAAAAACATTTTTCATTTTGTAACTTTGAGGGCCCGTAACTTAGTAACGAAGGGTTTTAGGAACAAAAGTTTCATGAAGTGATATTTTGACCCCATCTATCCATTCCCGAAAGGAAAAGAGGAAGTCCAGGGACACCCTGTATATATATATATATATATAAATATATATATATATATGTATACATATATATATATATATATATATATATATATATATATATATATATATATATATATAAAGAACTGAATGAATTCAATTTTAGTCAAACCATCCATTTGTGAGGAATATCCTGAAACAGGTCGATTTTTAACCTCAATTTGCCACATTCATAAGGGAAAATTGAATATACAGGTTGATCCACGTTTGACTGATGACGTCCGCGAAAATATGTTCAAATAGAACACCCTATATATTATTAAATTTTTGGAATCTCCATGGAAAGCTGATTTCAAAAATATGTCACACATAGGTTCTGTATACAGTTCTACCGTTAAATTCAGTGCCATCGGTATTTTTTCAATAGCAACGCTATTTTTCATTACGGAATGTGAAAACGTCATTATTATTATGGGTGAAATGAAAATAAAATAAGAAAAACTATTTTGAAATAGGAAAATACTAAATTTAATGACAATGATGGCTTCAAACAACGATCAAATAAAATGTTCAAATTGTGCATCTGACAGTGGCCAAGACGGTGAATAAATTATTTTCGAACATTTTCAATAACGTCAGGAGGTATACATTGTATCTCGTGACGAATTCTCGCTTTTAAAACTTCTAAATTCTCTGGCCTATTAACATACACTCCACCCTTTGGATATCCCCACAAGAAGTGATCAAGTGGTGTCAAATCTGGAGATCTAGCTGGCCACTCAATTGGTCCCCTTCTCCCTACCCAACGTTTCGGAAACACCACATCTAAATAGTCGCGGACAGCTGCTGCATAGTGGGGTTATCCACCATCTTGTTAGAAGAATAAATCAGTTCTCGGAAGATCAGGTTCCTCTAGACCTGGATACAAAGCCATTTGTGCAAGAATGAGGTATAATCGAAGAAAATGCAAATATAATGAACCAGTCAGGTTCATGTCGAAGAAATGGGGACCCAGAAGTCTTACGTCGACTATGCCACACCATACATTCACTTTCTGTGGATTTTGAGTATGTTACTCCATCATACATCGGGGATTTTCGGTAGCCCAATAACGGCAATTTTTCCTATTGACGTGGCCGTTCAAAACAAACATAGCTTTGTCAGAAAAAAATATATTTTTTACAAAATTATTGATTGATTATTGCATAGCAGTTCTGGTTGTTCGCAGAATTGATTTCGCCAATCAAAGTCGCCTTCATTCAGCTCATGGATGAGGCGTACCTTATGAGAATGGTGCTTTGCTTTTCTCAGAATTTTGTGGACTGTAGACGCGGCCATATTGAAATCTGAAGCAAATTGGTTGAGTGTTGTCTGATGATTTACATGCACTGCCGACACAACATTGAGCTGATCGTCTTCTGGTGATGAGGGTCGACCAGATTGTATTTCCAAAATTGATGGTGTGTTTTGTCATAAGTACATGTTGGTACAATTAATTTGTTTTTTAAATATACATTTTGTTAATTTTTGTGAATGTTGATTTTTCTATTTGTTCAACTGCAGGTTCCATAAGTTATGTCCTTGGCACTCCAGTGGTATATTGTTCTTGAATTTAAAAGACTGGACTTGTTCGGTATGTTGTCAACGTTATTTGAATATAATGTCTGCGAACGTCTCTGCTAATCCTGTCTCCTCCATGTATGGTAAAAGTTTTGGAAGGAGTTTTATTCCAATCGGTGGTTCCTGAACCCGATTTATTTTCTGTCTGATGTGGGATGCCGGTTTTATAGTTCCCTGGGGGTATCCACTCCTCTGAAGTGTTGTTGTTTTTGTGGTCGTTGTCGGTCAATCTAATTGATTTTGTTATTGGTATTTTCGTTGCTGAATAGAATCAAGGCGGTTAATACAATTATCGCGGGTTGTGATGTTAGTTTGCATTTGAGTACCGAGTGGTGTGAGGTACCATCGTGTTTCTTGATGTTCAAAACGTCCAGTGATTCCTATTGATTCTCTTCTCCGGATTCCATGGTGAATTTTGTATATATACCATCAACATGATCGCAGCCAGAGGATTGGTTTCGAACTTAATTTTGGAGAATCTCGGATAAAGACGAGCATTAGAAAGTAATTCCATTCGAAAACAACTAGAGAAGGGAACCACATAGTGGGAATAGAAGGGGTAACAGACAGCTGCCATGTGAAATCGGAACTTCTGACGACCAGTATCACAATAAGAGTTTGGAAAAAAAGACAGTAGTTCATCGTACCCAGATTTGCTCACTTGTTCCGGTTGGAGAGAAAATATCTCAAATCATCCAATATTCTCATGAATACCGCTAGTTATCTCCAATGAGGCGTTGCTAATGCTATGGTTTTCTCGTAATTCACTTTGGTTTTCTGGTTGAGTTTCAATTTCATCCAAGATATAACGTACATTATTTAGGGTTGGTTGCCATAAGAGCTCAGTCTTTCTGTCACAAAATATTCAATAAATGTTTCAAATTCTCATGAATCCATAACATCATCTTTCCTTTCAAAATGAATTCCACCGAAGCACTATACATTTTCTTCATGCGTGTATCAAGTAATGAATGGATGAATGAGTGTTTACTGGAAACGAATCAATGATCTGTAATTCATTCATTTGCTCTGTTGATTTTGTAAACACAAAAAAATTATGTTATCGATTTCTGCAATTGCATTATCGTACCAACATAAAGATGAATCGAACATTCCAATTTTGTATAAATGTGCTGGAAAATACCCATGGTTTGATTTGAGTCTAATTATGATTGTTGTATCTTTTATCCGCTGAATTTTCGAAGATATGGGGTACTCTAGGAGGGATGGTGAGATGTATTTATTGCAGATCAAACTTGAGAATGCTGAAATGTTCATATCTTTCTTTATTCATATATCATAGTTCAGTTGTTATAAACCATGGTCAGAATATAAATTTTTATCTTTCTCCGAGCTTTCACGCAATTATTCCATTGGTTATGGGCCCAGTGTAACTCGGAAAAAAGAAGGAAGCAGAACTAACATGGAAACTGAAATAAAAAAAGTAGGAAAACTGAAGGATGTTAACAACTGGGCGTGGAAGTTCCAGCGGATTATCTGAGAGCCGCTGAGATTCTCGATTTGTGACGGGGGAATTAAACCAAAACCCCAAAAAAAAGAAGAAACTCTTGAAGTGGAACAGAGATTATGCCAAAGCTCAGAAACTATTGGTAACGTCTGTAGAGAAAAAAGTTCTGCAACACCTGATGTGCTGTGAGACTACGAGAGACATGTGGGATAAACTGCATAGAATTTTCGAGCGAAGATCAGAAGAAAGTTTACATTCACTACAGAAACAGTTTTACAGTTACTCAAAAATGGGAACGGATGATATGGCTACAAATATTCCCAAACTTGAGCAACTACGACAGCTAGGTGAACCAGTACCCGAATACATGATGATCACGAGAATTTTCATGGCCTTACCGCCAGAATACAACCACTTCTACAGTGCTTGGAAGTCTATACCTGAAAATAAAAGGAATTCATATAGTCTAACACAAAGACTACTCCTGAAATAATCCAGAATCACATTGCATTGCCAGACAGAATAGAAATCGGCTCTGTTAATGAAAAAATCTGGTCAATATAAATCAAAAAATTACAATATGGGGCATCAAAGACATTATCTGGTAAATGTTCCATTTGTGGAAAAAAGGAAAGGAGGATTGCTGGTTCAGAAAGGATGCAACCAATGAAAATACTAAGAGGGCAAATTCCTTAGAGCTAGAAGGAAACATGGATGCTTGCGTTGGTGAACTATTAACAGTTCGTCAGGATCATTCATCAAGAATTAATAGTGATGAATGGTTTATGGATTCCGGCGCAAGTGATCATATGACTAACAGGATTGAGTGGTTTCAAGAATACAACCTTTTCATCAGCCTCAACCGGTACGAATCGGTAATGGTGAATGTGTATATGCCTTTGATAGAGGTACCATGAGAATTCAAAGTTTATTTGATGAAAAGTGGATACCAAAACAAGTAGTTGATATCCTGTATATTCCCAACATCAGAATAAACTTATTTTCTTCCGGAGCTGCGATGGACAAAGGATTGAAAATGTACTCTGATGATGAAAAATGTGTTTCTAACAAAAATGGACAAGTTTTTGCAGTTGAGGTGAGACAAGCGAGATTATTTTGTATGCAGTTCAGAGTCATTCTTTCTGAAGTTGGAAAGGATCACGTGGCCAATATAGTTGAATGTTCTACTTTACGCTTGTGGCATGAAATGTAAGGTCGCCAAAATAATAGACAAGTTGAACATATCCCAACTGAAAATAAAATTAGGGTCAGTGCTGATGAAGATAATCTATTCTGTGATTTTTGTCAGTTAGGGACACAACATCGAAGCCCTTTTCCACGAAGTATTTCGAAAAGTGGACCACTAGAAAAACTCATCCATTCTGACTTATATGGTCCCATGCAAAATGTATCAATTGGTGGCACCAGGTATTTCCTAAAAGACAGAAGTGAAGTCACAGAAAAATGTATTTGATACTCGTTAAAAATCACCATGGAAGCAATGTCAGAAAAATGAGATCGGATAATGGTTCAGAATATTCCAATCAGAATGTGAGTAAAATATTAGAGCATTATGCTATTCAGCAGCAAAGAACGGTTCCTCATGATCCCGAACAGAATGTAAATGCTCAAAGAGATATGCGAACGATCGTAGAAACTGCCAGAACTATGTTATATGCCAAAGGTCTTCATTTGGAGTTATGGGCTGAGGCAGAAAACACCGCTGTCTGAATAGAACAGGTACTAGGAAGAAACCCCTGAATTGTGGATGAGAGAAGCACCAAACATTGATCACTTGAATTTTTTTGGATCTGACGTTCATTCTCATATACCAAATGAAAAATGTTGCAAATGGGATCCCAAAATTGAAAAGGGAATTTTTGTTGGCTATTCCAAAGAAGTGAAAGGTTATAAAATATGGTACCCATCCCAGTCAATACATCACTTTGAGAGAAGAATTGTCAAGTTCATTCATAGAAGTGAGGAACCAAAGTATTCCGGACAAAATTAAATATTTATGTTCCCGAAGAATGTGTAAAGGTTAACCAAGAAGAAACAACATACAATGTGATGAGGAAACATAAATACTGAAGGAAATGCTTCTAGAACTATGGAAAAAAATAACAAAGATATTCTACAGGAATGTGAAAATCATACGTCGAAAGAAAATTATGCCAGCAATATGAGATATCAGTTGCGAGATAGATCTGAAATTCATGCACCATCCAAATATATGAATAATTTCATGGCAATGTCAATAGTATCTGAATTTTCCATCCCTGGATGTTATACGGAAGCCATCAATTCAGGAATGGTTGTTTACTGGCGGAAGGCAATGGATGGAGAGATGGATTCTTTGCTACGGAACAAGACGTGGGAGTTGGTATTATTATCAAGAACGAAAATTATCATACACAATCTATGGGTGTTCCAGTTGAAAAGAAAACCTGCTGGAACCATTGGAAGATACAGAGCTCGGATGGTAGTGAAAGTATATTCTCAACAGTATAGAATAGACTACCAAGAAACATTCAGTCCCGTTGTCAGATTTCACATCATGATTCTAACGTTTGCGGCTACATATGATTTGAAATTGAAGCAATTCGATATAAAAACGGCATTTCTTTATGTTGAGTTGGATGGATGGATGGAGAACTATATATGGCATTACCTGAAGGTTGAACATATGGCACTGAGAGAGTTTGTGAACTTTTGGAAAGTTTGTATGGATTGAAGCAGGCACCAAGACTATGGAATACAAAATTCACAACATTCTTGATGTATTTCGAATCTGTTGCTACCTATTTGGATCCCTGTGCATTTGGGAGGGAGGAAGGTAGATCTATCTTGTTATTGGCTCTCTATGTAGATGATGGATTACTGGCAGCATCTGACAATTTTGACATTGATATGCACATGAGTCATTTGAAGAATGAGTTGTCAGTCAGAACTATCATTCTTTCTTGGTTTCGAAGTCCTACAAAAGCCCAATAGGACAATATTTATTCATCGAACGAATTATATAAAGAAATTATTAGGAAAATTCAACATGACAGATTTCGCTACGGTTGCTGTACCTTCTATTCGTGACTCTTATCATAATTCAACTCAGGAAGCTGAAAAACCTTAATCAGTTTCATATAGACATGGGTAGTCTCATTTATAGATGTGTTTGTACTCGTCCAGATATCGCATGTGCTGTTGGAAAAGAGAATTCACTGGAATACGGTTGAAAGAATTGTGAAATATCTGAAGGGGCTTATAAATCTTGGCATCCAGTTCAAAGCAGATGATGAAATGATACTGAAAGGGTCCAGTGATGCAGATTATGCAGCTGACACCACTACGAAACGAATGGTTACATCTTTAATTTGGGAAATTCTCCAATTTTATGGGGTTCTCAGAAACAACATTCTGTTTCTCTTTCATCAACAGAAGCTTAGTACGTAGCCTCAAGACTCGCACTGAGAGAATTGATCTGGTTGAAATGTCTTTCCGAAGAATTGATGGGAACATTCAATAGCCCTCCGATAGTATTTGACGATAACCAGAGTGCAATGAAACTAGTGAAAAATCTCGAATTCCATCAATGGAGTAGGCATATTGATATTTGCTACCATTTTATCAGGGAAAAGTTCAAAGATAAAGTACTTTGATTGGAGTATGTTTCCACCAACGATCCAATAGCAGACATTCCAACGAAATCGATACCCAAAACAAGATTTTATTATCTCCGATTGCTATTAGGAGTAGGAATAACCTGAACGTGGAAACTCCAATTTCAAGTTTAAGGCAGAGTATTGCAGATCGAACTTGAGAATGCTGAAATGTTCATATGTTTATTCATTTATAGCTCATAGTTCAGTTGTTATAAAAGTGACATTGTCAAAATATATATTTTTATCTTTCTCTGAGTTCTCACGTAATTATTCCATTGAAATTCAATTACTTCAATTATATCAAGTGATGATTATTGATTCAATCTATTGATTTTGGCACCTTTCTATCACCAGTATTCGTTGTTGACTCTTCACCGAACAATTATTTGTATATGGGGACATGTTGGATATACTAAAGTGTAGAAGCTTCCTTGGAAGCCAGTTCAACTCTTCCATTTCCATCTATACCGGAATGAACATTGCGACAGTTGTTCTGGGAAAGTGTGGTGTATGGAATTTCTATTTTGCAGATTGAGTCATTGTTGATGATTTTTTATATCCCGTCAATCGATTGTAGGACTGATTTGGAATCATTAATTATATCTTCCTCATTAATATTTTCCTCGATACACCATTTCAACACCTTAACAATTGCAAATGCTGCAGCTGTGTATATGTTTCCATGTTCATGAATTTGGTATTTCAATATGTGGTTTGAGTTGGGGACATAGAAAGCTGCGCCTACGCCATAGAAACTTTTAGAACCATCGGTGTAGATTTCTGTTTCAATATTGAATTAATTCAGAACATTTCTGAGAATAGTTACATTATAATACGGGTCACCTAGATAGGGGGAAATATGACGAGAGCTTTGTTCATGAAGATTGCAAATTTGAAACGGTATAGAGAAAATTTATCAATAGTCAAGGATATATTGTTCTGGTATTTGACGACATCCATAAAGGCAATGGCAAGGGGGCGAGATTTTTTTTTGCCCAGAAACGATTGGTAAAATCTTTTGTATGAAGATTATCTATAATGTTTGCTATAAATGACTTGAATGTTCTGATTCTCAGCAATAACTTGGAAGATAAATATTGTAAGTTCAAAGACGATTCATTTGCTTCTGCCAAAATCACATTTGTAGGGGAAGATTTGACATCACCCAGGAATATACCGATGTCTTTAAATTGTAGTCCATAAAATTTCCTGGAATCCGTGAAAAACACACCCATAATCTATAAGTGAGCGTACAAATGATCTATAGTACATCAAGACAGTTTTGAGGTCTGCCCCATAATTCGTTTTTGACACGCATCTCAGAATATTTAGTCCTTTTACACAAAGTCCTGACAAATATAGATAATGTTTTGTCGATAGTGATTTTGGATCTAAAAAGATACCGAGATATTGTTGCGACCGTATGAATGCTGAGTCCTGCAGATTTAAGTGGTCTGAGATTTGGCAGTTGATGTCTTATGAAGCACATAATTGCGGACTTTTTCGATGACCCAATCCAAAGGAGAAATCATTTATAGTGGCTAGTACAAGTTCGAACTAATCTTTACGTTCTTCATATTTTTTGTGGAATACATGTCATCAGCGCTTTGTATGGTTGTGATACGACTTTCAAACCTAGAATGCAATTCTGCCCTGTAAATATTGAATATAATGGGACTGAAAATCGATCCCTGGAAGGTCCATCAGTGGAAATTCTAGGGCCATGCAACTCATTATTGTGTTCTCGAATATACATCCTTCTGGCTTCAGAGATCTCTATATTACCATAAGCGGATTTTTTGTGGACGCCTATGTCGTTGATTTCATATACCTAAATCCACAGAGTCATATGCCCCCTTCACATCAAAGAATTAAACCATATTGTGACTCTGGAAATGAGCCTTTATATTCCAAGAAATGTTCTAAGCGTGTTTTCATCATTCTTTGAAAAGTTTTTGAAACACAAGGAAGTAATGATTTAGGTCTGAATGATGAAGGTAGGAAAGGATATTTTCCAACTTTTTCAATAATAATTACAGAAACTTTTTATAACTCGTCTATGAATTCATGATTTACACACTATTCGTTGAAAATATCCAGTAGAATATTTCTAGTAATCTGTAGTGAATTGAATATTATTCCATATGTGAATCCATCAATTCCAGGAGGAATGTTTTCGCTAGTTTTCATAGACATTAGCAGTTCCTGAATGCTAAAAGGTTTATTCAACTCGTACTCCTGAAGATGGTTAGAAATATTCACATTTTGTTTCTAGTGACATGCTTCAGGAAGTTAGGTTTGGTTGAAAGGTTTGATTGGTTTTTGACTTCATTATTTTCCAAAGTTTGTGATAATAATTGATTTATTCACATGTTTGATCCAATTTTCGCGCTGTTTTTTTAAGTCGTTTATTTTTAGAAGATATGTTTTGATATTTCAAATAGTTGTCGTAGTTACTGATATCCATGTAAATCTTCAAGACATCTTCAGTTTATATATTTGAACACTCATCATTTCACTGACACGACACTATATATAGTGCCCTGGAATGAGACACCAATAAACGTTAGATGTCCTGATAAATTGAGTAGCGTAATAGAAACCAGGATCAGATCAATATTATCTGAAGTGTCACTCTCAAATCGGGATAAGCCAAGTATAATGGGAATATCAAGTATAGACACTGGAAATGTGCTTCCCCAGAGAATATGTTCATTGTTATACAGGCTCATTACCTTATCATATTATATCCATAGTAAATGATATAAATTACCAGTACCAGCAATATTATATAATAAATGAATTATTCAATAATGAATTTAATAGCCCAATACCCCAGGGCTATTTATGTAAATCATTATATTGAAATCGCCAAAGGCTGGGTGAACTTCGATTAGATTGTCGCTCGATACAAC
Organism: Gonioctena quinquepunctata; assembly: GCA_018342105.1. Lineage (NCBI taxonomy): Eukaryota > Metazoa > Arthropoda > Insecta > Coleoptera > Chrysomelidae > Gonioctena > Gonioctena quinquepunctata. The sequence continues at coordinate 25,654 of JAFIRS010002699.1, forward strand.
TCATATTTAATTATGCATTATGATGTTTCATTAATCCAGCTTCAGAGCTCATTTCATGGAGTTTTTGATGTAGGTGGTGTACTCAATTACCGTAATAGTAGAATAACTATATGCATATTATTTACGTAATAATCAATCACTTTGAAATCGAAATTGTTCACTAATCTACGCTGATGTGAATACGGTTTGCAGGTAGTTTTTTTTTGACTGAATTAGAGACGCAAAATACAGATTTATACAATTTGAAATTAAAAAAATAAACCAATTGTTACAATAATAATCTCATGACAAACAAAAATTCGATTGTACCACACAGTAAAAAATTATTCACACCAACTCACATAGCTAACACCGTCCGGTGTCCCACCAGGTCCTGATTGTTTTAGTGAAAATTAGCACCGGCATTTTTTTCACCATGGCAGGGTGTCATGTGTTCTTCTGTACAGTGTAGTGAATTAATCTTACTCAGTAGGAAGTTACACTAGAGTAGTGCTAATTTGAGGAGAATGAACACTTCGGTGGTGTTTATTATGCATTTCCTTGAGTGTTATTCGACACCAAAATGGTGTTATACACAATCATATGGTGTTTTTTTAAACCTAATTATATTTCATGTAAACTCTCCCTGGTGCGTTCTAACACTAAGCAAGTGTATGCAAATGTTTTTCTGGTGAGAAGGAGCACCTATTGCGAGTTCATTTTTCATTTCGTGTGTGTTATTGGACACCGAAATGGTGTTCTACACAATCATTGGTGTTTTTTTTTATGCTGAATAACATTTCAAGGAAACCAACCCTGGTGAGTTTTTACACTAAGCGAGTATATGCGAATGTTTTTCTGGTAAGAAGAAACACCTATTGAGTGTTAATTGTGCATTTCTGTGTGTGTTATTTGACACCGAAATGATGTACTACACAATCATTTGGTGTTTTTCTCAATGCTGAAACATATTTCAAGGAAACCCTCCCTTGCCAGTTTTTACTTTAAGCAGGTTCATGCGGAATTTTTTTCGATGGGAAAGGAGGTAATTAATTTTTATCCGTTTCGAAAAAAACTATGAAAGAAATTGGGTTTTCTTCGAAAAGAATACGAATTCATTGCACCCTCTTCTCTATCAAAAACAAATCGAATAAACCTGCTCAGAGTAAAAACTAGTAAGGAAGGGTTTCCTTGAAATATAATTCAGCATCAAGAAAAACACCAAATGACACAGTTCATCTGGGAATGGGGGAGATTGAATTGAAATGTAACAAAAGATGAATGCATAATTCTCATTCATTAAATAATGAAAGAAACATTACAATTTAAATCCATGAGATCTGAATATTCTGCCTGAATATCTATATACTATTATCAAGTCAACATCAACATACTCTGTGTGGCTCATGAATCACTATACACCCTGAATAATTTTGATAAAAAAAAGTCGAATAAAAAATCGGCTAAGGGGAAAGTTCTTAGACAGATATGACTTTATAGTTTATTATATCCTCCATCCCCATCTTCTCCTACTTAAAATCATGAATGACACTGCCCCACTAAAATAAAAGTTTTCACTGTTATCAGCTTCATCAAATGAATTTCTCCGAAACCAGAAAGAGAATAACCAAAACCCGTCAATTCGTTTTATGTGAGGGGACTTTTGGCAGACACATCCTATTAATGTTAAACCCCAGCACCTCCTACTTCAAAATTTTGAATGATACCAACCCACTTGTGATTATTCCTTCTTAAGGCATTCTAATTACGAATACAACAGAGTGTTGCAATTGCACAGGACTACCAAAAGACTTCGAAACAAAAATGTATGTGTCTTGTTGATTTTTCATTTAATTTTCTTTGTGGCACAAGAGGGTGCGCTGTGGGTGATAGAATAATAAAGTCATATCTGCTAAAAACATTTCACTCAAAATAAAACTTGAATGAACAATTCTCCGCTATTTTCAATATTATTCTCGTTTTTGAAGATATTCAGGGTGTAATGTCATTCGTGGGTCACACGGTATGCTATATAAAAAATAAACCCACTACATATTTTATATTTTTTACGATTAATCATAGGTTGTCACTTCAAATCCTTCAATGTCACTCGAAACGACAAAGATATAACACCATTCCGACAAATATTTACATATTTTACGTTTTTTCAAAGTTAATGTTCAATAATCAACCACTCAGATTACTGTAAGTACTTCCTTCATTTTAAGTATTTTTTTTTCTCAATAACGTAATTCACATATTTTAGGACCCTGAAGAAGTTTCAAAATTGAAACGAAAGCACGGTCCAACGTATTAAAGAGTTTTTCATAGTTCAACATTTGTGCTGACTGAGGTTCTCCGTTATTCCCCACTATTCATACCAATTTTCAGTCGTTATTTCTAAATTCATATATATATATATATATATATATATATATATATATACTCTGATGGTATGTTTCGGTTCTGGGAACCATGATAGGCGAAGATATACCAAAAGACTTGTGATAGCGGGACCAATAGGTAATATTTCTATTGAAATATACCTAAACTTTGTCAGAGTCAGCTCCAATCTGTGTAGACATTATGGAATTCATTTCAATAAACGTTGGATCACTATGGGATGCACCCAAAATTTCCTTGATTTTTTCTTCTGCGTCGCACAAGAATAAGCGAAACACATGGATAACTTGAAGGAATCCATATTTCATGTGACAAGAAAAGCTGCTTCTTAGCGACTTTTGTTTGTGCATGCATAAGCTACAGATCGCTCGCTGGTAGCTGCTTCGAGCGACAGAACTGTCGCGCTACAATAGTGGATCGTCTACGCAATGCCAGATGTTCGAAAGCGTTCAATAAAATTACGCCTGTGGTGGAATGAATCCACCGCACCAGTTGCAAATGTTTGGCACATGTGCAGTGTGTCAAAGGAGAAATAAAAGGGTAGTTTTTGAAAGCATTAATTGCCTGACCCTTCAGACATTGATTGAAACTTTATGCATAAAGCCAAATATATTTTAATTTTCCCTTTCGTGAAGAGCTTTTGTTTTAAAAATTATATATAAGAGTTTCTTCAGCAAATTTTTCCTAGCTCCTTGAACAACAACAAAAACGTAGCGTGCTAGGTGGGCCATCGTGCCGCGTGCACGAGCTAGGTTGGCCAAAGCCCATAAGTTATATTAATAGAGCCTTTAGTTGTACAAATTCAACAAACATTTGATTTTATATTTGTAATGAGAGGTTTTGGAAATTATTGAAAAATATTACCACAGTTGAAAAACAAACATTTTTCTATAAATAAAACAAAAAACTGGGCTAACGTGCCCCGGTCTCCCCTATCACTCAGGAAATATATATGACCATCTCTGGAATATCTTCCGATCCTGTGAATTTCAGAACGCTACAGGGGTGTTCTGTAAATCTGTAGAAGTGTTGAGCTTAACTCGCCTCCCAATATGCAAAACTGCCTATTTCCATCGGTCATTATGCGCAGTGTATATCATGCAGTATTCCATTAAACATTCAAAACATTCTATATTTCAAAAAAAATATGGTGTGTATTAATAGTGAAAGTCTTTTAGCTCACTTCCATGAGATATATCAGTTAGTTTGTGAAATTAAAAAATAAAACCAATTTTAGTATGTTTACAGAATCTAGAGTCACTGACGACATATTATATAGTGGAATAATCATGAATAATTATATTACTATCAGATGTAACTCGCTGAGTAGACATACTGGAGGGGTAATCATTTATATTAGAAATGACATAAAATTCAGCATACAAAAAAAAAATTCCTTCATACGAATTACTGGTTTATGTACTTTTCACTAGTAATTAACAAGCAGATATGGCATGTGTGATGTTTCTACCAGTCTCCAAATGCGAGCCACGCTGAATTTCGTTATTATTTCGAAACAGTGTTATAGGATATTGACTAGGGTCCTAATTATATTTTTTTTAGGAGACATGAACATCAGATGGGATATTGCTGATGATATGAATACTAAAAAAGTTGAGCAATTGAGCTCATTATTTGGTTTCCATAATAGAATCACACATCTCAGCAAAAGAACGATCGATCTTGTTTTCTCTAACAATTTTGAAGTGGAAGTTAGAAGTATAACTCCAAAAATGACTGATCATGAAACTTTGAGTATAAATATTAATGCAAACCAAGATGAAATTTCTGCCAATCAAACCTTTTTGAAAATCGACCATAACAGCTTAGCTGCCGCCCTAATTGAAAAAAAAATTGAAAATATAGTTCAGTAGATACAGATATGGTTTACCATAATTTCAAATACAACATAAAAAACACCATAGATAATCTCTTTCCACTCCAATCCAGAGTTGTAATGAAATTCAAGGAATGGTTCAATGAAAAATGAAATAGTTAAAAATTTGGAATATATTCAAAAATAATCACACCCTGGCAAATTGGTAACTGTACACTGAGAAAATAAAATTGATAACGTGAAAAATAACCCAAAACCGATGTGAAAAACATTGAAAACTTCAGTCAGCATAAAGAATATATCCTACATCAAAAGTATCACAGTGAATGGCATAGAAGTAAAAAATTGAAAATATTTAATATATATGATTATTTTATCTCGAGTGTTACTGATATTATCAAACTTCTGTCCAATGATAAATATAATGAGTGTGAAATTTATTTAGTTGAAAATAGAGCAATTGACCCTATAAGACCCTGTTACAATTTTGCGAAGGTAACAATAACCGAGCTGAGAGAGTTGACATTCAAACAACAAAAAAGTTTTTGGAAGATGAAATTGACTTTGAATTATTAAAAAACACATTTGATGTTATTGGATATTCTTTGTTGCACTGTATAAATACATCCTCAAGCAACGGTTATTTTTCATCAAAATTGAAAATGTACACTGTTATACCAGTTCAGAAAATTCCAAATACGAATGAGATTGGAGAACGTAGACCGATTAATACGCTACCTTGTCCAGGAAAAATATTGGAGCTATGTACCTATAACCAACTAATGGGGTTTTTAGATGAACAAAAATTGCTATGTCAAAATCAATCAGGGTTTAGGCACGGGTATTCTTGTGGAACCGCCCTGGAAAAACTCACAAATGATTTCAAATATTCAATTGATGCAGTAAAATCTAAGTATTTCTAGATCTACGCCGTGCATTTGAGGTAGTGAATAGAGATATATTATTGAAAAAGCTCAGCCTCTCTACTTTGGTATCCCTGAGAATACGTTGCGGGGGTTTGAATCATATCTCACTCATAGACAACAACAAACCAAAGTTAATAAATGAAAATCACATATGAATAACAACAATAGTGGAGTCCCACACGGTAGTGTATTGGGTCCCATGCTCTTCAACTGCTTTGTGAATGATCTACTTTATCACGAGAACGGTGAACACCTATTTGCAGATGATACAGTTATATATTTCAGGTGAAAACATTAACACATTAATCAATGAAATAAACCAAACTTTTATCAGGATTCAAAATTGGTGCACTAATAATGAATTGGTAACCAACCTGCAGAAATCAAAATATATCATATTTAAAAGTGAAAAACATTTGAACCAAAGAATCATATAAGATGTTCAATATAACAATTATGATTTAGAACAGACAAGTTAGCGGCATTAAAGACTTTGCTATAAGCATATCTAAAAAAAATATTTTAGCGAACATGTCTATTGAATATCTGAAAAAATTCCAAGAAAATTGGATTGATTTATAGAATCAGTAAAAATTTAAGTCAATCCACAAAACACCTCATATATAATTGTATCATCAAACCACGTTTCGAATATTGTTCTTCAATTATTTTCATATGCCAAAAGGATAATATGAATAAATTACAAATTCTACAAAACATGAGTATGCGTTTACTACTAAGGTGTAAGATACGTGAGAATATCCTATATGCAGGTACCTACAACTACTCTGACTGTGTCAAAAAATATGTGATTCTTAAAATATTCATGTTCATATCATTTGACTAAAAATGGGAAATGGACCCAATAGGGTTTTCTAGATCGTGTTATTTCAGGAAGAATCCACGGAGTGCCAATAAATAATATTCTGGGAGTATTCAGAATCGTGGATTTCAAATTGTTTCAAGCTTTTAATTAGATTCAGTTGTGTGAGTATATTCAATACGTTTCAAGAGGAGTGTTTTATTTTTCAAAATTATACAGGGTGTATTTGAACTTGTTGCACGAATTACAGTGGTTAGAAATTGGAAAAAATTCTAGATTTTTTTTATTTTTTCGGCCAATTCGTCCACAATTTGGAAAATTATTAAAACCGCAGAATAGTTTTGGTAGTAAATACATATTTTCAGTTTTTTTTTTGGAATATCCAGGACGCAAAAATTTCGAAAAAAAAAATTATTTTTTTATGGACAATCAACTGTTAGAGTTCACCCTATATATTCTGGAGTTAGACTACACCCTATATATTCATCAACAAGAAACTACAAATCACTTCTCAGAACAACTGTCATCATCGTTGAAGTTAGTTATAGTTTTTATGTATGGTGATAAAGTCATATCGCATTTTTTGTTGATTCCGAATTAATATTCCATTGATTTTTACGTATAGCTGAATATGGTTATTATAGCGACTCTCTTTATAAGGCAATCCCACTTCATATGAACTATCGATTTGTTGAAATAATTTATCTTTGACCATCTGCTAATAATGCATACAATATAAATTTCAAACACCTTACATGGTACATCTCTCACCGAAGATCGTTTCTTCCTATCTATATACAGCGGCTTTTGAAGCAAAAGAATGAATATCAAAGCGTATCTAACGCATTTCTCTACCTTCACAAATTCCTAGGATTATTTCAGTTAGCTATAGGTGTTCGCAGCGGACTAGCATATCTTTGTATTTTTGAAAATACAACACCTCATATAAATCAAATAAAATACTTTATAATTGCGAATTAAACAGTCACATAAATAGTAATAGAAACTCTGGGAATTTTGAGTTGTCAGATCGTTTGTTTTATAACGAAGGATTTTTTCAATTGAAACAGGGTGTGGATCAGTTGAAGAATCCGTATGTGGTATTCAGAAAAGAAACACATTCGATATTATCATTATGTATATATTTCATAACTTTTTGTCTAAATGACGTGCATAATATAACAATGGGGGCTCTCATATACATACCCAGCGGTCTATAAAAAATAATTTTGATACCACACTCATTACTATACCTCCCAAACAAATCTGAAACGAGAAACCAAAATATAATAATAATAATAATAATCTGTGTACTTGTTGGTAAGATGGAAGACATAAGTGTACCAACAAAAGTTTACCGACATATAATATGTATCTCAATCTATAAAACGATTAGAATCTATATCTAGAAATATATGTACACAAATTTCCAATACTCACAGGTGACACACATATACATAAGTACAATTTACATCAATACAATCAAAATATACATTCAAATAATCAAACCTGGATCTCTGAATGTACATTTCTACAAACAAAACATGATTATAAAGAAAATGCTCATTAACAATCGATTTTGTCAGTAGAAGCATTCAAAATTTTATTTTTCACTTGATCGTTACTGCTTTATAATACCTTGGCAATGGTTGCTATTGACAGACCCATAACGCCCGGGGCGTTATGGAGGGCATTATGAATCATAACGCCCGCCAAATGTTTTTTTCTGTAGTTCAATAAATTAATTACTCAGAAAAGTTCTATTGATAACTGTACATGAAAAAGGGACTAATTATTTTCTCTCAAATAGAAATAACAATTTTCAAATGTTCCTGAAAAATTAGTACCAAGTTTGTGAGTTGACCGATGATGAACTCCTCAATGTGCATTCGGTTTCGTTCGGAACGTTAACATTTTCTTTTTCGGAAACGGAATGGGCTATCATTGTAGCAATTTTGTTCTTCGAGGAGATACTTTCTTCAATATAGCTCTCCACCACCGTACTACTCTTCCATTTTCCATGTAATTTTAGTGTTTCAAAGGAAGCACCACCTTGAACAAGAAGCGTTGACGACGTTCGGCGTAGACAATGTCCGGTGTAACCTTTCGAGTTTTCCAAATTCAGGTATTCCGCTATAATAGAAGGAACACTTCCTGTAGTATTTTTTACCTACAGGTAACTCAATACATTTATTATTTCTGTAGGGTAAAAAAAACCTACGTTGTTTACATCCTTTTGGTCGTAGTGCAATGTACTTTTTAACTAAGTTCAAGGCTCCTATTTCGCTTTCTTCAACAATGGTGAAACTTTTTGAGGTGCAGGTCTTGGTTTCTGGTACCTTGATCAGAAAAACGGCTCCTCTGTCTTCAATGTCATCAACTGTCATCTTGACCATTTCATCAGGTCTTAAGCCTCCAAATACACCCATTACCAGAACAACTTTATGTAGCAGAAAAGTATCATCTGGAGCTTTTCTTATGAAAGTAATACTTGTCCACCTTCCAATACCTTTGATTTTTTAGGAATGTATCCTTTTGAATTAACTTTTAGAAATGCCATCAGTTGACTGAATGCTGATATATTAATATTTTCTTTAACAATCAATATTGATTTCAGCTGTGAGTATTTGGTCCATAGACTATTTGCACTATATTGTTCAGACTGAAATAATGTAAAATAAATAAAAAATATTAATATTTTTCATGAGATAAACTCACCAGTTCCTGGAAGTATGCCATTGAGACAGTTTCATTTACGGTATTCACTCTGTTTTCATCTTTCCATTTCAGAAAATGGTCATACTCCTTCCCGTATAAGTGTTTGGATTTCACAGGCAGTAAATTTCCTAACACTTTTTCAGCTTTGAGCGTCACATTCTGTGGGATCTCCATAATCATTATGAACACAACCGTTTTAAGTTTCCTCCACCAACAAGCTTGTCAATTCTTACAAAAATGCAGCTCACTTGTACTCCACGACCAGAACGCAGTAAATACTATGAGAAGAAATTTATGAAGTAAACAACGTCGTTTAAGATAATTTTTTCGTGAAAAATTAAATCTTGTATGCACCACGAGCGTTACTAGATCCTAACGCCCATCGGGCAACATTCATCCCTCGGGCCAAAGGCCGTTAGGATCTATATAACGCACTTGGTACATAAAAAGCTGAAAGAACTGTTAATGTTATTATATCAGGGTATAAGTGTATGATCTCTGGGAAAGTGTTTTTCAAGTGGTTTTTTAAATTTTCCAGAATAAATATAGGGGGGTCATGTGACCTAGAACGAATTATAATATCATAGGAATCAACTACTTTAGGCACTGTGCGTCAGTTGTGAGTGGTGCAGGTGAGTGCGCAGGTAAAAAGAACTCTCCATCGGGGGAAGAGATATTTCCACAAAAGATTCTTGAACGGCATTTTGCAAGTTGATAGATCATTGAAAAATAATCAAGTAGGACCTACTGCCGTACAAAAATAACGGTACTTAAAGTCAGGAAAAAAATTGTTTTCCGCAAACTTTTGTCCCCAATAAAGGTGATTGTATATTTCGATTTTTATAACTACGTAGATTCAATTTTCAGCAATGCCGTACCTACGTATTTGCTGGTACAGGAGTCAGAAGCCCCGCACGCAACCCCCAACCCCTAACTAGTATAGTTGGGACCATTTGATACAACACCAAATTCAATGATCTATTTCATGAAACGATGTCATTTTGTGTTATGCCGTTAATTTCTCATGGAACATGTGGCTGCCTCAGGAAAATTTATTTCTCTCCGAACAGGGTAATTTAACGGTAAATTTGTTTTTCAGGGCATGAACATATTTCATCAGTAAGTATAACAATAATCAATGAAAACTATATGTCGTAGAGCAAAAAGGTTCTTCATGACTGGAAGAGTATTTCGTCACCCCAATCATTTATTTTATTCTTGCAACTCTTTTCCTCTTCATAAATGTCATTTATTACAGTACACTGTTTGTATGATTCAATTTCTAGTATTATATAGTTCTCAGCAACTCCGTACTTATTTACTGGTACAGAGGTGTGACACCCTGAGGGAAACCCTGACTCAGGACGCTGGGCGTGAGAGCATCCGCAGGTGCTCATACGACAAATAACCGGATCAAAACATATCCTCACATCCAATGGCGGTCATACGATTGAATCGAGTAGGACGAGAATCTTGATGAAAGAACCACATCGAGAGAGGAGAAAATTGAAAGAAACTGTATTCTTCTTTCCAATAACAACTGCTTTTCAACAAATTATGTTGAAATGGACCATACATGGTTACCTCTACTCAGAGAGGAAGTGATATTGCTGGTTTTTCTCCATAACTTATAAGTTTCATTCTTATTTTCAATTCACTATCAATTTTTATTTTTATTGGTATCTTACATTATCTCAACGTTTGAGAGTTTCCAGAAGAAAAAATGAAATAAACGTAACTGTTTTTGTGACCTGAGCTGACTGATAAATCATAAACAAAAACATACTATTTTTTATATTATTTAGGTTCCTGATTCATTTCTCAATTTGTGAACCTGCATTTGAATACTTTATACTTCTTACCATTTGAAGATTTTCGTTCCTTGGAATCTTGTTGATATCATTTCTATTTATGGATTTATATATGGGGTGATTCACTAATGATTCGTAATTTTCATTGAAAACTTTGATATGTCATCTCAATGTTCGATCACTTGTAGCACATTTTGATGATTCCAAGACTCTGGTAAATGATTTTGATAAAGTGGGTGTTTCTGAAACATGGCTGAATGATAGTATTGATACTGAAAATATTTCTATTCCTGGGTGTAACTTTTATAGACTGGATCGTCAAACACGAGGTGAGGGAGTTGGTGTGTATATCTCAAACAATTTCAGATCCAATTTACTATTTACAAATAGTACCATCAATGAACACTGTGAGCAGATATGGATCGAGGTGAAAATAAAAAAACATTTCTTTCGGAATTGGTAATATTTATCGACCCCCTAAAGGCAACTTGTTGTCCTTCATTGAGCATTTGGATACTTCATTGTCCTCAATTGTTCCCACTGTCGATGATATAGTTTGTATGGGTGACATGAACACTGACTTGCTCACAAATAATTTTCTGACTGACTCCCTAGAAACCTATGGTCTCACACAACTCATTGATGAACCTACAAGAATTTTCAAGGGCTCATTGACCCTGTTAGATCCTATATTTATTAGTAATCCTGAGTATGTGAAAAGATGTGGTGTCTCAGACGCTAGTATCGTTGCTGATCACTGTCTAGTCTATTGCGAGCTTTATTTGGAATCAAGTATAACAAAAAGTAAAATACATTACTACAGATATTTTAAACTATTTGATAATGCCCTCTTCCAGGCCGACCTAATGAATGTACCTTTCCATGACATCTTCAATATAAAGGACATTGACGAAAAACTTCACTATTTTTCCCGCTTAATATTACCATTATTTAACAAATATGCTCCTCTAAAAACAGCTCGTATGACAAAGAAACCTGCTCCTTGGTTAACTTTTCCTATTTAAATGATGATCAAAGAGAGATATGCAGCTTTAGCTGAATTCAAACGAACGAAAGCACCTGTGGATTGGTCTAGGTACAAGGAGTTGCGAAACTCCACTCTATCATCAATTAGAAGAGAAAAGAAGGCTTACTACGATAGTATTTTCTACTCACGTGATTCGAAGCAACTGTGGAGTGCCCTCAATAAAATTATACTGATCTGCCAACCAATTTACAGAAACCTGAACAAATCAACAACTATTTCAGTTCTGGTTTCATTGACAAAGAAGTTGATAATGATCCCCTCAATAACTACAATACTGGAAAATTTCCTCAACTGAAAAATCATGATTCTCCTTTTAAAATACAGTTCATTTCTGTCATGGAAGTCAGAGAAATTTTGTTAAGTATAAAATCTAATGCTGTTGGTTTCGATGGAATAACTATCAATATGTTGAAATATTGTAGTCCAATAACTGACATCTATCTAACATATATATTGAATTTTTGCATAGAAAAAAACTATTTTCCAACTTATGGAAAATAGCTGTAATCAAACCTCTCTGTAAAATCAAGAACCCTCGAAAATTTTCTGATTTGAGGCCAATTAGCATTTTACCTGCAATATCGAAGAAGCCGTTCATCGGCAATTAACATTGTATATTAATGAAAACAACATTGTTCCAGATTGTCAAGCTGGATTCCGGGCAGGCTACAATACGACATCAGCTATAGTACAGGTTACGGATGATATCGTTAGAAATATAGCTAGTAAAGACATAACATAAGTGAAATGTCCGTTCACGTGTGAACACCTGCGAATAGAACTCCTGCTCTCTTATTTAATTTCAATAGTACCATTGCTGTCGTTTGAATTCCAAACATATAATACTAGAGTTTGGATTGAGCTCATTGCATTCGTCCTATTTGCTGATTTATATAACAAGCAAGAAGATTCGAATTTATTCCCAACCTTAAGGAACGGAGGGGTAGCATTACCAGTTTGATCAAACAGTGTGAGATGAGTAAAACACGCAATCTAAGCCAATCAAGCCAACAGAACCAAATAGATGAAAACGCCATGGAGATAATCATAAATAAGGTATGTGCAAAATTCTTGGGCAAAATTGAAGAACAAATTGATAAAAAATTCGAGATAATGGAATCAAAACTAAATTTATTATGCGACAAGTTTGGGCCTTGGAAGGAGCTGTAAAAAAAATGAAAAGAAAATTATGGAACTTGGAAAACAAATTGATGAACTAGAGCAAAATCGAAAGAAAAAAATACTGAGATTCGTGGGTATTAATGAAAGCGAGAATGAAAAACTAGTGTCGACTGTTATCAACATAGTAAATACTACGTTGAAAGTAAAATGTACAATAGCAGATATCAGTAACGTATACAGAGTAGGAAAATCTAACGCTGAAAAATCTAGAACTGTATTAGTTGAATTTGTGTCTTACTTGAAACGTAACGAAATTATCAGGGCCAGGAAGCTATTGAAGAATTCGGGAATCTTCATCAATGAAGATCTAACTGCAATGAGATACAAACTGTTACAACTTGCAAGAAAGAAATATGGAGTACGTGATGTTTGGACCAGAGGAGGACGTTTGTATGTCAGAGAAAATAATGTGGTTAAACTCATCCAGCACGAAGAAGATGTCAGTATTTGATCAGAGTGGTCGGACTATAGATATCTTTTTATTATAATATATATTTGATCTTTTTATGTATAGGTTCTAAAAAATAGGCATGCTTTTTCATCAAATCGGTTTTGAAGATAGCTACAGTAAAACAGGAATTTTTTTCTCTGACTACCAACGTTTATATTATCACGGATTTGAAATGGAATACACTTTAGATATGCCTTTTCTTGTTTCTTCTTTTTATGAGAGCATTTAGGAGTTTCTAACCAAATGAACGAACTAAATGTTTATTACCAAAATTGCAGGGGGTTGAATACCAAAACAACAGAATTACATAAAAATATTTCAGAAGCTGATTATGATATTATCATGGCCGTAGAAACTTGGTTGGGGGAGAGTGCTGCGGACGGGGAAATAATTGATTTGGATGCATACAGCTTATTGAGAGCTGATAGGAACTTTGATTTCACACAGAAAACAAGGGGTGGCGGAGTATTTATAGCTTGTAAAAAAAGATATAAGATTTTGAAGGTGGCGAAGAATTGTACTGATTTCGAAGCACTTATTGTTCAAATCAGAATAAAAGGTAACGTTAAACGAGTTTTTGCTTGTGTTTATATTCCTCCGAAAAGTTTGGTAAACGTATATAAGGCATGTTTTGAATTCTTACAATATTTTATAGAAGATATGAATCAAGTATATATCCTAGGAGATTTTAACATACCAGAAGTTCAAGGCACGTCTACAAAATTCAACCGGAGCCAAAATTCGAGTGTTTTATTTGATTTCATGAATTTCAATTCTTTTTCTCTATTCAATGGAATAACTAACTTACAAAATAGGACTTTGGATTTGGTAATCAGTTCCGACCAAAATTCATGTGAAGTTTCTAGAGAACCATTACCACTTGTTAAAGAGGATATTTTCCATCCAGCATTGGAAATAAAAATCACTATTCAACATGCGTTTATGAAAGATCCTGAATACTCCCCTAAAGAAATAACACTTAATTTAAAAAAAGCGGATTTTTTGGTTATGACTGAATTATTCAGAGAAGCTAGTTGGGAAAACGTTATCAATCAGACGGATGTAAATATAGCCTTAGATAATTTTTATATTACCGTTAATAATATATTTAGCTCTTGTGTACCAAAATTTGTGTTATATAAAGAATATAAAAAATATCCACGTTGGTACACGAAAGAAATAAAAGAATTACTGAAAGAGAAAAATTGCTATAGAAAACTGAAAAATGTGTCGGATTACTACAATAACAAGTATATGGAAGTCAGAAGGTCTCTGAAATCTTTGATAAGAATAGAAGAAAAAAAGAATATTAAAAAAGTAGAGGAGAACTCGATATCTGATGTAAATTGTTTTTGGAATTATGTTAACGCGAAAAGAAAGCATAGTACCAACGTGGATACTTTTAAATTCAGAGGAAATAACATATTGACTGGGGACACGGCTGAAAGATTCGCAGAATTTTTTGCTAGTGTTTATAGTACAGATAGTTCAAAATATGCAGATTATTTTGAAGATGGTTTAAGCTGGGTGAACGATACATTCAATATAAATGTCATAGAAAAATCTAATTACAGAGAAGCTATTAAAAAGCTTAAACCGAAAAAAGCTGCCGGTATCGATGGTATCCCACCATACGTATTAAAAGGTTGTCAGGAGTGGCTAAAATCTCCTTTATTACATATTTTTAATTTGATTGTTAAAACATCTCATTTTCCTTCTCAGTGGAAAACCTCAATATGTACTCCAATTCATAAATCGGGAGATAAAATGGATATAGAGAATTACAGAAGTATCTCTATTATGTGTGCACCTTCTAAGCTTTTTGAGCAAATTATCTACTGCAAATTATATAATCATGTAGAAAATGTAATAGCTGACGAACAACATGGCTTCATGAGCAAAAAATCCATAAATACCAACTTATTTTTATTTACTAACTATGCCAACGAAACATTAGAGAAAAAACAACAACTCGATACTATATTCACAGATTTTAGCAAAGCGTTCGATCAGGTAAACCATGACTGTCTACTGCAAAAACTTAACAAATACGGCTTTTCGAAAAATATGTTGAAGATATTCATAAGTTATTTGAGGAATAGATATTGTGTGATAAAACATAACGGAAATACTTCTGGTAAATTTCTTGCAGCTTCTGGAGTGCCACAGGGATCTAACTTAGGGCCTTTACTCTTTCTCCTGTTTATAAATGATCTTCCGACAGTTATCAAATACTCCAAGTGTCTACTGTTTGCTGACGATTTGAAAATATTTAAACAAGTACTAACAGTTAGAGATTGTGTGGCACTTCAGAAAGATATCGATAGTATAATTGAGTGGAGTATCAATTTCAAATTGAATGTTATGTCATTACTATAACGCGTCAAAAAAATCCCATTAATTTTTATTATAGAATGCACGATGAATCATTGAAGAGATGTACGGAGGTGAAAGATCTTGGAGTAAAATATAACAATAGACTTTCCTTTTCTCCTCACATTGAAAGTATAACTAAATCAGCAAACAAAATGCTTGGATTCATAATAAGACAGACATCTCCTTTTATCAACATAAGAACCATGAAAATTCTCTATTATTCATTAGTACGACCAAAATTGGAATTTGCTTCTATAATTTGGCATGGAGAATATCAAACACTGCTCCAAAGACTAGAAAAAATTCAAAACAAATTCCTGAGATATCTGTATTTTAGAAAACACCATATTAGACCGGACTATAATACAGTCAGATCAACTCAGCTTAGGCAAGAATTCAAGATTTATTCTCTGGACAGTCGGAGAACTCTTCTAATAATATTATTTCTATATAAAATTATGAACAACTTAGCAAATTCTCCTGAAATTGTGTCAATAATTCCATTCAACGCTCCTTCAAGACGCACTCGAACTCAAACAATGTTTCATATACCTTCAGTTTCAACATCCGCGAGGGCTCCTCTCATAATCATGCTTCGCACGGCCAATAATATCAACTCGCTAATCACATTAGACTGGAATTTAACATCTAATAGATTTCGAAAACTAATACTGGATTATATAAATAATGTATCTGTATGAAAGTTTTTGAGCATTCAGCCCCTCGAACCCCTAGGTTAATTTTTGTTCATGATTTAGAATATTTAGTTTATTTTAGTTAAGTTCGCTTGTGTGCCGTATACATTGCTAATTTACAGGCACTATTCATGTAATTAGGTCGATAGGCCTGTATGGATATTATTCAATAAATAAATAAATAAATAAATAACAGCTTTGATTACCCTCGATTACTCAAAGGCCTCCGATACGATCAACCATACATTACTTTGTTTTAAACTAAAATATTTAGGTTTCTCTGACGACACCCCACACTTCATCAACTCTTACCTCTCGAATTGCAGTCAGAAAGTCTCTATTAACAACGTTATGTCAACTTCTCAAATTGTAACTTCCGGCGTACCTCAGGGGTCCATTCTGAGGCCGCTACTCTTCATCTTATATACGAGCGATATCCTAACCTCCATTAAATATTGCAAAATTCAAGCATACGCAGATGATACCCAGATTCATTCAAACCTCAATATGGAAAACATGCAATCTGTTCAAAACCACATCAATAGTGACCCCAGAATAATAAACGACCTAGCTGATAAACAAACCATGATACTTAATAAGAGCAAATGCCATTTCATATTATTTGGTAATAAAAATTTAAGAATGCGCCTCACACAAGATATATCTATTGAAATAGACGGCACCCCTCTATCTATTGTGGAATCCACGAAAAACCTGGGTATTATCTTTGACTCAGATCTAAAATTCACTTTACATATTAACGGTCTGCTCAAAAAATTATTCAGCTCTTTGAAAGTGATGTATCCACATAGGCACTACCTCAATCAACCCATACGGAAGTTACTCGCTGAATCACTTGTCGTTTCTAGGTTCAATTACGGTGATATTGTTTACGGTGATTTACTCACTAAATTTGATCAGAATCGTGTTCATAAAGTACAGAACTTTTTTTGTCGATTCATTTTCTCCCTCAAAAAATACGATCATGTTTCCAATAAAATAACGGAACTGAAGTGGCTTACAATGGCTAATCGTTCTAAATACAATTTTTGTGTCTTTCTATATAAAATAATAAAGAACAGGATTCCTTTGGCGCTCTATTGTGAATTAACCCCTAGATCATCTCTTCATTCATTGGAAGTGAGAAATAAACATCACTTTAATGTTCCTCGTCACTGTTTAGTCATGTTTCAGAAATCCTTCACCTATCAAGCCGTTAAACTTTACAATTCACTCCTCATCAATCATCTTCATTTATCTGAATTTGAAATTAAGAAATTTTTGAAAGCAAAATTTTGTGAATCCCCAATATAAAAGACTTGAAACTCTATTATCTAGTTATATGTTGACAAATTACTTTTGTTTATTTTACTTTTAATGATTATGTTTTTTATTATCCTATGAATGTCGTTATTACCAAAATTTTCTGTCAATTGTACAACTTAGGTTGAGTGTAAGAGTAGCAATTGCTAAACTTCGCCTACTTTGTACCAAAGAAAATAAACACGATTTATTATTATTATATATGGTAGAATGCTAATGAACTGATCTGAACAACACCCCATATATCGAATGAGCAATACGGCACTCTCAAATTTTTTTGCAGATCTCAATTGACATCCGTCATTGGAAAAAGTGATAAAGACTCTGCAAGAGAAAAATCCAAATTATTCAAACAATAAAAGGAGATGTAGAAGATTTTGAGAACGGGGGCAGATCTAGTCTCCGAAAGACAATCGAAATTTATATAGAGAAGTCTCTTTTGTATTTTCACTATTTTTTCTGGAAACGACAAGTTACTGACAAATTGAATCATTTTTCCATAGGAAATATAATTTGGTGAACGCAGTAACCTATCGAGGTGAACTGATTAATTTGCCCTTTCTACACTTGTATAGATTTTCCTTATTATATTTTCATTTTCAGACTGTGGAAGGTTACCCAAAAAACATGTCAAGAAACGTTGTTCGTCCACAAAGAATCACATTCATTCAATAAACCATATTGCCATTGTATTTGTCCCCCCTCACAATATATTTTGTTATCTTTGTTTTTTATTCCGTTTTTCACTGAACACTCTCAGAAAAACTCAAACTAAGTCGTGATAGCAACCCCATCACGTTTTTATTATAGATTTTCAATTCACAAAAAAATATTTATTTTCGATATTCAATTTAGATAATGTTCCCCTTTCCATCTTGAACGATGGAAGATAATGACTTAAATTCATCACAAATCACTGTCACTCCCAAACAAATTTTTCCCATATATTTGTATGTTTGCAGAGTGATTTTGTTTCTAGAAAATGTGTTTTCTAATTCTTCCTGGTGATCGTGAAAGCGTGAAATAGATTTTCGTCGAAAAAATGTATTGCAGACCCAGTGAATGTGATGCTAGTCTTGCATCAATGTAACAAATGATTACTGGTGGGAGCTCCTTCTCCGAAAATTGTTTTCTTTGTATCATCTATTTGAGTTCTTAATTAAGACTGGAATAGAAAATCCAATTTTTACCCTCAGATTCTTTAATTTGAGTTAGGGTCCTTTCAAAATATCTGCCAGATATAGTTCAATGTCCAGCGTGGATTTCGACGAAAAAATATTTCTATTCAATACTCAATTGAGAACATGGATACCCCAAGAAGTTCTTTTGAACGATGGAAGATAGTGACTGAAATTTGAGTTGCAGACGATTTCACATCTGATTTCATGAACACCCTGTTCATATTTTTATACAAATCTACATAATTATATACAGGGGATAATATCTGCGAAGGTGCCTCAAGTTCCCTCATGAACTCCTCAAAGGAAATCCACAATACCTACCATAAGACGAAAATAATAGTCAGTGACTCATTCCCAGCTAAATCGTTCAGTGTTGCAACCTGCGCGCCGCGTCGATAAATATCAGTACAATTACTTACGTCGACCAGAAACTTTCGTCAAAATAGAGGCTGCTTCAAATGCTATTGCACGTGCCGAAATAAATTTGGCACCGGTGCGCGTTTTGTGTCAAAACGTGTCAGCATTTGTGTTGTTTCTGACCTAGTGACTAACGTCACTGACTATTCTTAACGTCTCATGGTATAGCTTCCCGAAATAAGGCAGATGTTGAACTAATTACCCACCCGGTGTATATTATATTTTCATTTTGCATTATTCCTATGGCATGCTCTTATGTTAGTTTTCACGTTTATTTATATGAATATTAGAGTTCTAGAAATCATTATTCCAACCTAGAATGTCCAAAGACTTTCCTCTTTTGACTGAACGCCATTATCTTGATTCAATATTATTTTGAGGGCGTTGTTAGGGGTATCAGGACACAGCAAAAATTTTCTGTGATGACATATAAAAATAATCCTGAAAACCTATCAGAAATGGGCTTCGTAGACTTATGGCATGGATAGCTTGAAACCTGCAAGTAAATTATAAATTCAACCTTAGTAGATTTTGTGCGAGTAAATATCACCACGTCATTTCTACTATGCCTCTCTATCAAAAACGTAAATAAAAGAGAGGTGAGCTGGCCCCTTTTATTGAGAAAAAATCATCCCGGAAATGATTTAATTCATGGTACATATTCTTCTAGTAATTTCTGTTTATCAGAATATATTCCGTTGATGTTTTTGAATAATGACAGTTTCCTCTAGACCAATTCATTAATCCCTCAGAAATGTTGATTATTTAGAAATTGAGTATTACAAGAATTTAGTTCAGTCAAGATCATCTCTAATTGATTGCAGAGTATCGCTTACCTCATTAAACGTGGAATTATATACGGCCAGATGCTTCTGAATTCTCCAGTGCTTGTTCGAATATTTCATATGTAATGCCACTTTCCAGTGGAGACTCATTTGTCGAAATATATCTATGCCTCCAACTAGTAATTTGTTCTGCAAAGTGGAACTTGTGGAATCTTCCTTGCAGCTGCTTATCTTTTTTTCGATTGGAGAAAAAAGACATAACATTATTTTATATATAAGCCAGCTCGTGCTCACTACTACCCCAGCGTAATGGAGCTCATATTTCTCCAAGCTTTTATCCAAATTAATTTATTTGTTGTCCCAAAGAATTATGTATTTCTTTGATAGACTGCAGGACGGCATCGTGTGAAGTTTTGCCGACAGGAACGCGCGGCCGCTTTTATGCCTGACTCATTTCTCCCACTTCTTCAATCTATATAATAACCGATTTGCTCAATTTTCGTATTAGTTCAAAGGTTCGTATAAAGAGGAAAATTGAAAAAGTTACCCGGAAAATTGGAAAATTCGGGAAAGGGCTTATTCTATGGGATTTTTGTATGAACATTTCCGAATTTTCCAGTTTTCCAGACATCTTTTCCGATTTTTTTTCCCTCAAAACTCCACTCGGACTATTACGAACATAAAAAAATTGCCAAATCGGTTCAGGCCTTCTCAAGTGATGCGCTTAGGAATACGAACAGACATTCATTTCTATTGAACTTAAGACTAACGATTCGAACGATGGATATGCATAATCGTTTTTTTGTTCTGTTCGCTGTGGTCCTCAATAAGTTTTCACAGGAGAACAAAAACAAGTTTGAGAAAATTATCAGGAGAATTATTTTCTATTTTATCGAACTCTCGTGTGGTGAAAAGGGAAACATTCTCAGTCGCAGATGATTCCACATCTGATTTTATGAACATCCTGTTCATATTTTCAACAAATCAATCTTGTGTGGTATTCTACAGATTATATTTTTATGTTAAAACCATAAACAAAATGATACGATGTACTAAGATTAGATCAGACACATCGGGACAGGTGACACTAAATAAGAACTTGAAATAATCAATAGAATACCTTTTTGAAGAAAAGCTTTCACCTGAATGCGCTAAACAGTAAAAATAAAAGTTTTGGATGTGAGTTTCGTGAGTTATAGATTCAAGAGCTTGTTGCACAAAGTTTTCAGTTCTGCCATTTTCAGTCAATGATTTTTGACAAGAAATCAATGATATTCGACCATATTCATAATCTTCGATACTGAAAACCTCGATATACCAATTTTGAATACAAACGGTCCATGATCACAAAACTCGTCCACCATCTTGGAGCCGCCATCTTGAATTCATTGATTTTGTCAACGAAATTCAAAATATCCGACCCCAAAAACCCCACATACCAATTTTGAATGATCGGAACATAATTAAAAAACTGGTCGGAAATCTTGTATTCATGAATTTTGACTAAAAATTCTTAATCTCCGTCTGCCATTTGGGAGCCACCATTTCGTTTTGTTTCCCCTATGAAAATTCCACAATGCACTATTATCACGGCCACTATGAACACCTGCCAAATTTCATGTCAATCGGACAACTAGAAATGGGTCAAATTGAACTTGTAAGATTTGATTAGACACATCGGGACAGGTGAAACTGAATAGAAGCTTGAAATAAAATAATCAATAAAAAACATTTTTATAGACACGCTTTTATCCAAATGAACCAAATAGTAGGAGATAATTGCTTTGGATGTGTGACGTAGGTTATTCCGTTATAGATTTGAGAGCTTGTCGCGCAAAGTTTTCAGTTCGAATACAAAAGCGAGAAGCTTTTGAATCTATAAATATTTTTTTTATTCTGTGCTTTTCAGTAAGTACTACTTGATCCAAGCATTTTTGTTGAAGTTTCGTTATTATGAGGCTTTTTTGTGTGAGTTCTGAGGTATACAGTTCATCTCTGAGGAGACCATCTAAAGATTGACTCGTTCGCCATCCTGGAGATGTCATCTTCAATTTATGAATTTTGACCAAAAATCAATAATTTTCGACTGAAGCCATAATCTCCGACCCCAAAAACCTTGACATACCAATTTTCAATGAAGCGGTCCATAATCCCAAAACTCGTCCACCATCGTGGAGCCTCCATCTTGAATTCATGAATTTTGACAATGAATTCATAATCTCCGAGCCCAAAACCTCCACATTCCAATTCTGAATAGAATCGGATCATAATTACAGAATTCGTCCGCTATCTTGAATATATGAAACGTCCACATACCAATTTTCAATACAATCGGACCATAATCACAATCTTGGAACCGCCAGTTTAATTTCATGAATTTTGACAAAAAATTTATAATCTTCGACCTCAATTTTTAATCGAATCGAAACTCGTTCGCCTTATCTGAGCCGACATTTTGAATTTGGGAATTTTGACAAAAAATCAATGATCTTTGTCCCCGATAATCCCCTCATACAAACTTTGAATATAATCGTACTAAAATCACAGCAATTATCTCGAGGTGACACTGAACTCGAAATTTACCTGGTACCAGCATCTGACGAAAGAGACAAGAAAAGCGGAGACCACACTAATTGTAGCGAGACGATCATTTGGGAAAAAATGGGGGTTGAAACCACACATAGTACACTGGTTGTACCACACGGTGGTAATACCGACCACAACGTACGCCTTCCTGATGTGGTGGCCTAAGACACAACAAAGGAGCGCTAAAATCAAACTAGTTACGGTGCAAAGACTTGATTCGTAGGCATTACAGGGGCAATGAAATCAACGCCCACTGGAGACACTGCTAGGATTGCCTTCTCTTCCCTTGCTGATACAAGAAGAGGCGAAGCTAGGTGCCTTCAAACTGCAAAACACACTGGACAACATAAACGTGGGGACATGACATATGAGAATCGTGAGCATTGTGAACATGGACGTGCTGGACCTGAGGTCAGATCACTTTGCGAAACGATTCTCCTTTGACAAGTCATAAAGGCTAGCAATACCAGACATAACTGTATGGAACAACACAGAACTCAACACAATTCTGCAGGGCAAGATCTGGTACATAGATGGATCAAAGATGGATAATGGTGCGGGAGCAGGAGTGTACTCCAGAAACCCAAGGACCGAGTTTAGCTACTCACTGGGTACTCACACCTGTGTATTCCAAGCGGAGGTCTTCGCAATCCTCCAATGTGTGAGGGGAAACATTAATAGAGTAATAGTAGAGGAACGTATCTACATTCTCTCAGACAGTCAGGCGGCACTGGAGACTCTAAGTAGCCAGGAAGTGACGTCTCAACTGGTATGGACCTGCAAAGAGAAACTGACAATTCTAGTAGAACAACACTGCGTCAAGCTGCTTTGGATTCCGGGACATCAGGGATTTGCAGGGAATGGAAAAGCCGACGAACCAGCTAAAAGAGGATCGGAAAACGAACCAGATCCAGTACAGATCCTCGGGGTACCAAAGCGCACGGCACGAGCATCAGATTATGTGGCAGGGAACCAGAAACAGTATCACACATACTGTGCAACTGTGGGGACTTGGACCGGGACTGTTAAGCACACATCCAGTGAAGGACATGAAAAAAATGTTGCAGTGCACGAAATTACTGGAATGGGTGCTGTAGAAGGAAATAATCACCGAGAGGGAATGAGGACAACTCTTGGCCTTCTCGGTTTCTTACAGGACACTGAAGAGGTTATGATTCCGAGCGTTCTCCGAAACGATATTGGAAGGGGACTCGTCAGGGTGTTGAACGAAAGATAGCGGCCGCCCAGATGGACCTCCAGCACAGCAAGGTAGCCAAGGCACTACATGCAGTCGCTAGGAGGGAAATCGAAGCGGCACCTAATCGGGAACCAGTTGAGATAAAATGGGCCATGGGGCTCAAGTGTCCTCGGAGGCCAGAGCGTGACGAGCCCACAGGGTGGAGGTTTCAGTGGGTAATCCTGTGTCAGGGAGTCCGTAATAGATTTTCTACACCGCCCAAAAAGAGGAAAAAATCACAGAGATCTTCGGCTCTCTTGGAGCCGTCATTCTGATTTCATGAATTCGTAATCTTCTACTTCGAAAACCCCTACATACCAATTTCGAATCGAAACGGACCATAAACACAAATTCCATCCGCCATCTTGGAGCCACCATTTTGTTTTTTTCTCTAAAAAAAATTAGATAATGCATTATCACGAAATGATAAAGACTTGCCAAATTTCACGTTGATCGGATGACTAGAAATGGGTCAAATTTAAGTTGTAAGATTTGATTACCCACATCGGGACAGGCGAAACTAAATAAAAGCTTGTAAAAACAAAATACCTCCAAGAATTTTCGCAGCAATTTTATGGGTAGAAAATTCTCACTTATGATCTCCCTAGAGCATGAATTATTGCCGGAAATTTTTTGAGTACATGAATTTTTTGAAAATTATCACGAGTCGCGAAGCGACGAAGGATAATTTTCTCTAAAATTCATGTACGAGACAAATTTCCCGCAATTAATTCAAGCACGTGGGGGATTCGGTAAGAAAATTTTATACCGGAATTATATTTGAATAGAAAACATTGAGTGAATATTTATTTTGATGTTATTCACAAAATAATAGAAGGCTGTGTGTGATGGGAGTTTTGGAAGAGATTTTTTTATGATTTTCCCCGTTCCCTAGTGAAATAAAATATATAATATCAGATAAACTATTATGTGAAATCAATTGATTTCATACCATGTTCTTACTAGATTTCAGGGAAATGTTAATATTGTGAAATGAAAGTGTGTACGTTCGTATTGCGGGAGATATTTTTTGATTTTCCCCGTGCCCTAGAAATAAAATATATAATATCAATTTTTAAAACATACAGTTTTCTTACTGGGTTCCAGGAAAATGTCAATATTGACTAAAAATGAAAGTGGATGTTATTTCAATATTATTTTTGTTTAATTATATGATAGCTATCATGTGCCGGGAAATTTCCACTTATTAATTTTACGTCTACATGCTAATGTGGATGAAAAATTTTCAGAAAATTTGCTGGTTACCTTAGTAACAATGTCGAAATAAAGCATCTGATTGGTTGAAAATGACTGGTATAAAATTTTCACCATAATTTTTTTGATTGGCCAAAACGTACCTAAATGATTTGAATTGAAAGTTCCTATCGGTTTCTAGAAATGTTAAAAAATAATCAGGAAAAAAAATCCAATTACAAAGGAAAGTCGCAAAATTCGCACAAACTGCGAAAATCATAATTTTTGTTTGCACTCTCGATCATAACTGACGATGGAAACGACATATTTTGTTGATTATTGTTTTGAAGTAAGTATTTTCCCATGGAGAAGGTTTTTATTCTATCCATTTTACTTCAACTCGCCACAAAACAGCGCTGGAGCGTATCACCTTGATAACGGATTAACGGGTTAAAGGGAATATCGGATAACGGGATAATGGGATAACGCGAAGCAGGCAGAGTCACAGGCATGACCTAGATGGAACAACACAAAAAAAACATAGAACTTATTTGATAGAACTTAGAAATTTGGACGGGACCACGTCTTTCGGGTCAGCTAGTATAGAACATAATACTCAATTATACGTTTTCTATAATACCCGAGACATCCTTGATCATTTGATGAAAATATTCCAGTAATGCTTCTGCCTCTCGGCATAAAATCTCGTATAGTAACTTGGAATGCACGAGCGTTTTGAAGTTTTATATTTCGAAAATATCTGTGTGGAATCTGTGTTTTGGAAGTGAGCCCCTCAGCTCATTTTGTACATACTCAGTGTAACGATTCCATCCCGAACACCTATGAATTATTATTCCTGACCATTTTTTCAGGACGTCTTTCCATCAGATGTCAATGTACCTGAAGAGTAAAAGATTTGGGTGAGATGTGAGAGGTAGATGATAATAGATTTTTTTTACTATTTGGTATTGATTTGTTATATTTAAACCAGATCCATGTTTAAGTTCTTGTTCTGCTTCCGTCTTCACATCGGTCTTTTTTTCTCCATTATCCAATTAATTACCATATCCTGTGCCAAACATATAAGGTTACCCTCAGATCGAAAAAACAAGCTATCAATGTGTATTGTTAATAACAGCGGTCCGATAATCGATCCCCATGGGACAACGTATCTGACAGTTTTTGAACAACTTCTAATACTTTCAATGTCAACTACTTTTTGCCGATTTGCGCCACAGTATTTCAATAACTGATATCATGCCATAGAATTCTGTGAAACCCTTTATGTTCGAATAAACTTTGTTCGCTTGATATATGACACTGTTTAGAGTCCATGAGAGTCCTACAACGATAAAGTGAAAACTGGACAAACCTACGATACAATAATTATTAAAAAAACTTTTCAAAGACAAGCTTCCATTCAAATGCACTAAGAAGTAAAGAATAATTGCTTTGGATGTGTGACGAGGTTATTCCTTGAGTTATAGATTCAAAAGCTTGTCGCGTAAAATTTTCAGTTCGAATGCAAATGCGACAAGCTTTTGAATCTATATTTCACGGAATACCCTACGTCACACATCCAAAGCAATTATTTTTACTTTTTAGTGCATTTGAATAAAAGCTTGTATTCAAAAATTGTTTTTATTAATTATTTTATTATGTGCTTTCTAGTACTTAAGTTCGCCTTAATCCATGCATTTTTGTTAAAGCATCGTTATTAAGAGGCCTTTTTTCCTATAAGTTCTGAGCTATCTAGCTATCTGACCATCAACTCATCCGCCATCTTCGATTTATGGATTTTAACTAAAAAAATCTCCGACTAAATTCATAATCTCCGACCCCAAAATCCCCAATATATCAATTTTGAATCGAATCGGGCTATAATTACAACAAAACTCGTCCGCCATCTTGAAATTGTGAAGGTTGATAGAAAATTCATAATCTCTGTCAAACTGACAGGATTTGTAATCATGCAGGGAGTTTGAGATGTACAACCGTATTTATTTTCAACCGACGAAACCAAAATGGAGGAGGTTCTCTAGTCGACGCGTATATTTTTTTATTTTTTTTTTATGATCACGCATAACTTTTTACTGAGACGTCCGATTCTGATAATTATTTTTTCAGTGGATAGGGTGTACTTTGAAATTGTTTCCGATTGAATTTGAAAGCTCAAGTTCATCCCTAAGGGTAGCAACATGAAGGATATTGATTACTCACCCTCCGAATTCTGGCCCGTTAACCGATTCTATCAGCCATAACTTTGTACTGGGTTCTTCGATTTGGATGATTCTTTTTTTATTAGAAAGGGTATACCTCATAGTTGATCATATTTGGATTTCGAATGGAATTATCCACTATTACGGGTAGAAAAATTGGGGATAATTGATTTTTCACTTGTGAACATTGGCACACATATGTAGTTGACAATGACAGATCGCTATTGTCATTATTTTTGTTCTCCTACATCCGTCACTATCATAATATTATATGAGAGGATGGAATGATATACAAAGTAATTAAATAAACTAGACAGAACAACAAAAATAATTTATATTACAACAAATAATATAAGTAGATAATCGTATCATTCAACTGGTAATAGTTGAAGTAAGGTAAGTAAGTAAGTATTTTGGAAGTAATTAAAAGAAATAGTAAGTAATTAGTAGATTTCAGCCACAAAAAATTGAAAAATAAAAACTTTTTAACAAAAAATTAAACCGACAAAATACGGAACTGAAAAGTAAAAAATAAAATAAACATTCTTAGTCTTAATAACTAAGCTCCTAAACCAATGTAAGTAACTAATTTTGAGTCGGCGCCAAACGAAAAATCAACGAAGATCATTAAATGACTTCCAAAAAATTATCAGAATCTCACCACGCAACTCGAAGCCATCATTTTAAGCCTCGCCTAATTCATCTGCTTGTTTGTTTGGCGCCGACTCAAAATTAGTTACTTACATTAGTTTAGGAGCTTAGTTATTGAGACTGAGAAGGTTTATTCAATTTTTTACTTCTCAGTTCCGTTTTTCGTCGGTTTAATTTTTTGTTATGAAGTACGTATTGTATGTGATACGATTATTTTTTGAGTAAATAGAAACAATTTATTAATTTAAATACAAATTGGTACAATGAAAATAACAATAATTATATACTTCGTTTTTTTCTGCGCTGAAAACGTGGCTACTGCTCATTAAAGTGCTGAAAATACCGAAGCGTTTTTAAAATTGAATCTCATCTTGTTTATTATGTTTTGGTGATGTTGTTCATCTAACTGTAGGTAGGGTTTGATATAATTGCTCCATGTCCTGTTATTTCAATAAGTTTCGATACACCTGCTTTTGCCAATTGTGAAACAGCAGTGGTTGGGTGAGAAAATATTTTATTTGTCATATTTAAATTTGCCAATTCTGCAAACTTTTTGGTCCATTTACTAATTTCATGCACTCCTATTGCCATATTTTTGTACCAGGTTTTATGTTTTCTCCAGTTAGGATTTACTGTCAGAAATAACCTATCCGTTTTGATATCGATGTTTTCGCTTTTTTTTATCATTAGTTCATCTAGAAGTCTCACTGGACAACGACTTACTTCATTATGGTTGGGTACAAGCCATCAATTATTAGCACACGATTTTGATCTTCCCTGTGTGGTTTTGGTAAAAATAGTATTATATTGTATTCTACCAGTTGAAGCATCATCATTTCCAGTTTCCTTTTCAAAATAATGAGTCAAGCATGACGCTCCTTCATTTCCTCTCCACGCAAGTTCTACAGAAGCAATTAGGAACATTTGTATTTGTAATCCTTCCGGTGTATTTTCATCCCACGCTTCTAGCATTGCTATATACTCGGTATCTGTAAATGCTGATGCACTAACCTTTCTCTTGTCCGGTAACATTTAGAGTTCCCTTCTTTTTGAATTCCTCGCGTTTCGTGGGGCTGAAAATATCGGACTGGAGAATGGATCGATTACTCTATTAAACTACTTCATATATTGTTCTTGTATTTGTTTTGCCGTTACGTTCAACATCGTTTTAACCACATTTTCTTTATTATTTTCTCCATTATCTTTTGGCATATTGAAAGCCAATTTTTCAAAATGGATGCTGTTGTTGTCTTTAATTATTGTTCACTCTGTATGGAACGTTTTGAGTAGACTTGTCAGATATTTTCTAATGTCAAGATATATAAAAAAAATAAAAGATTGTCCAACAAGTCAATAACTGTCAGTCATTGCAGTAAAAAACGGTTTTACTTGAGAAAAACCAACATATTTCAATAAAACGAAACACTGGTTTCAACATTAATGGTCCTTCGAGCAAACTAAAGAATCCAACGAGGAAATAATGTCCATTGAAGAGCTGAGGAGAAGTAGTCGGGTAACCAAGGGGATACCACCAATTAGACTTGGAAACGAAGACGAAGGAGTTCCAAAATCACAAAGAGAACAACACGAAATGGCAAGAGAAAATGGAAATCATGGAAAGCAGTCAATTACATCAAAGGGAACAAGAACAACCTCAACAAGTTTGGTGAGAAGAAGAAATATTCAGGCGGAGTTGGAAGCGCACAGAAAATTGGCAGAAATCGCTAAAAAGGAATTGGAAATCGAAAAGAATTTGATCCAGAAAGAGTTAGAGCTCAACAGGTTGGCTGAATTGGATGATATTCAGAAAGGGGTGGAGAGTGTAGTGTTGGAAGATTTTTCAAATATAAAGGAAAATATTTCTGAAGACACTTCTAGAAGAAGGAGAGTAAAATATGATGAAATACAGCAATGGGTAGATACTGCGCCATCTGATAATTCATTTAATTGTGATTTTAGGTCAATTGATGAACGTCCCGTAGTCAATAATGATGTTATGAGCAGATGTCACTATTTTGATACAAACAGGCGAGGAATGAATCACTTTATGGCTAGGCAATCGGTAAGCAGAGATCTACCAATTTTTTCGGGAGATCCAAAGGATTGGATGCATTTTATCTCTCAGTTCAGAGATACTACGAAGGTATGTGCTTTTTCTCATTCTGAAAATATTACTAGACTTCAGAAATGTTTACGTGGAAAAGCAAGAGATTCGGTGCAAGCGCTGCTCAATTTTACGTGCGAAGTAGATCAAATAATTAATATTTTAGAAAAACGTTTTGGTAAGCCGGAATACATCATTCAAGATTTGATCATGACAGTGAAGAAATTTCCAAATTTACGGGAAGACAAAGTAGAAAATATTACAGAATTTTCGAATCTGGTACAGAATTTGACGATGACATTGTCAAATTTGAAATGTCAATCTCATTTGTTGAATCCCAGCTTTATCCGAGATCATAGCAAAACTAACGCCTGCTTTGAAGTTGGAATGGGGCAAAGAAGTCACTAATAATACAAATAAATATAGAATAAACGAAATAAGTATTTCTCAGTTTTCTTCTTGGCTTTCAAATATAGCAGATGCTATTAGTGTTGTATCTTTTCCTGATTTTGACTGCGAAAGACGAAAAAAGCAATTTTGTGCGACGACATCAAACAATACAGAAAAATATGAAATCTCTTGCTCTTGTTGTAAAAAAACAAATCATAAAATTGAAAATTGCATATTTTTCAAGAAGTTGTCATGTGAAAAAAGATGGGAATGGGTCAGGAAAAATAAAGTATGTTTTGGTTGTCAAAAAAATGTAATGAAAACGGGTGTGATAAATTTCACCACCATCTTTTACATATGGAAACTCCAATAGTGGAAAATATCGAGCAAATTCAAAATTCTGAAACGGTCAGTCATCACTTCAAGGAAGTCCGTGAAAAGGAGGTCCTTCTCAGAGTAGCTCCTGTTGTTTTACGCGGACCAAAAGGGGATTATTCGACATACGCGTTATTCGATGAAGCATCGACCGTTACTCTCTTGAGCGATGATCTTGCTAAAACAATTGGGTTACAGGGTACGACGGATCCCTTAAAGATTCGATGGACCAACTCTGTAACAAATGAAGAGATAGATTCTACCAGGGTAAGTTTGAAAATTCGAGGAAAGTTTGAAGATGATGAATTTCATATCCAAAATGTCAGAACTATGAAAAATCTTGATTTACCTCTACAATCTGTCGATTCGAAGTTCATATCAGAAAAATGGAAGTATTTGTCCCCCTTTCAAATTCATTCCTATAAAAACGCGAAACCCAAAATTTTACTGGGACAAGATAACATTGATTTGATAATAGCACGGGAAGTGATCGAAAACGGCAAAAATGCTCCGATTTTGTCGAAAACAAAATTAGGATGGGTCCTTCATGGAAACAATTCTTATGTGAAAGGGCGACAAGATATCACTCTTCATATTTCAAATTCAGATTATGAATTACATGAACTTGTAAAACAATCTTACAGATTTGATGATTTAGGAGAATCCAGCAACCTTGGAGAATTCAAGTCGAAAGAAGACAAAAGGGCACTGGATATAATGGAAAAAACTTCGAGAAGATTAGCAGAAAATAAATGGGAAATTGGGTTACTTTGGAAAGAAGATGAGGTAAAAATGCCAAATTCAAAGATGAATGGTTAGTCGGATGAAGTCAATAGAAACAAAAATGAAGAAAAAATGAAAATTCGCCGAAGAATATGAGAAAGAAGATTAAAGTATTTAATGAAGGGTATGCTAGAGGACTCGAAGAAAATGACAAAATAAATGTGAAAAATAGCCCTATTTGGTACTTGCCCCATTTTACGGTAACGAATCCAATCAAACCAGGTAAGATGAGATTTGTTTATAATGCTGCCGCGAAGGTGAATGATATTTAGCCTAAATGATTTTTTTAATGAAAGGCCTGACCTCCTCAACAATCTTCTAGGCATTTTGTTTAAATTTCGTCAAAGGAATATTGCTTTCACTTCCGACATAAGAGAAATGTTTCATCAAATTCATATTAGGAAAGAAGACAGGAGTGCACAGAGATTTTTGTGGAGGAAGAAAATGAACTTAAGGAATATGAAATGGTCGTTATGATATTTGGGGCAAGCTTCTTCACCAACATCAGCTACATTCATCATGCGGAAAAATGCATTGGAATTTGAAAAAGATTTTCCGAAAGCATGTGCTGCCATCTGCAATCAACATTATGTAGATGATTATTTAGATAGTGTTGATAGTGAAGAGGAAGCTATTGAATTGATAAAATCAGTATCAGAAATCCATAGAAGAGGTGGATTTCACATCAGGAATTGGATGACTAATTCAAGAGAAGTTTTGAAGACGATTCCTGTAGAACTGAGATCCAGAGAAATGAAAGATTTGGATTTGGAGAAAGAACTACCTAACGAAAAGAGTACTGGGACTTTTTGGAATCCCAATGAGGATAAACTATCTTTACCATAAAATCAGAAAAATTCGAAGATTTTTGAAAGGAAAAAAGAAAAATACCAAACGAAGTACTGAGAACGTTAATGTCTATTTTGATCCTCTTGGCTTTTGATGAACTTTTCTATCAAGGGAAGAATTTTGATGAGAGAAATTTGGAATTCTGGAACAGGTTGGGACGATGAATTAGAAGAAGGTACAAACTTGAAATGGCTCCAATGGTTAGAGAAATTGAAAACATTGAAAACTTCTCCATTTCGCGATGTTATGTTCCAAATATTCATAGGGCAAAAATATCCAATTACACATTTTTGTGATTCAAGTAAAAAGCGTATGCATCTGTGGCTTATTTAAGAGTAAAATTTGAGAATGATATAAAACTATCATTCATTATGCCAAGTCAAGAATTACTCCGCTGAAACCAATTTCTATTCCCAGGCTAGAGTTGCAGTCAGCTGTTTTAGGAAGTAGACTCTCTAAATTCGTTTTGGAAAATCATACTCTTGAATTTGATTCAATATATATTTTTGGTCAGATTCAAAAACCGTGCTAGGATGGTTGAAATCAAAATCTTCCCATAAATTCAAACCATTTGTAGCACACAGAGTAGCGGAAATTGAAGAAACAACAGACACTGAAAATTGGAATTGGATTTCGACAAAAGAAAATACTGCTGATGACGCTACAAGAGATGAAAAAACAATTGACTGGGATCCGGAAAATGAGTGGATTTCTGGTCCGAGATTTTTGAAAGAATATGAAGATAACTGGAACATGAAAATTAAAGAATTTGGAATGGATACCTCGGAAATCAAAAAAGAAATCATAGCAAGTTACAATACAGACCACAGCATACGACTTTTACAGAAATTACTCGATTTTCTTCTTGGTTGAAATTAATCAGGACCACTGCATGGATTATGCGAATTTTGAAGTTCAGACAGAAAGTCAAGGGCATCATTTCAGGACATACTACATCAGAATTGACCGCTACGGAAATAGCCAATGCAGAAAAGATATGGTTGAAATTTGTTCAGAAAACAGATTTCCCTGAAGAAATTGATGACTTAGACAAAAACAAATCCATTTCCAAATCAAGTCGTATCCTCAATTTATCCCCATACTTGGATCCAGATGGCATTTTGAGAATAAAAGGACGAATCGGTGCATCTCGAGATTTAGAAGAGATGACGAAAAATCCTATCATCCTGGACTCCAAAAATTATTATACTCGTTTAGTCATACACTATTATCATGTCAAAATAGGCCACCACAGTCAAAATCTGGTGGCAAATGAACTGAGACAAAAATACCATATTTCAAGACTTAGAACAGCAGTAAGAAGCTGTTTCAATGCCTGTCAATATTGTAAAAATAACCGAGCAAAACCTTCCACCCCAGAAATGGCACCACTACCATCTTGCAGATTGGAAAGTTATGTTAGACCCTTCACATACACGGGGATGGATTACTTTGGCCCCATAGAAGTAACCATAGGAAGAAGACGTGAAAAACGTTATGGAGTAATTTTTACATGTTTGAGCACAAGAGCTATCCATTTAGAATTAGCCAACTCATTGAAAACTGATTCAGCTATCATGGCTATTCGAAGATTAGCCGGACGAAAAGGATGTCCTAAGAAAATATATTGTGACAACGCAACTAATTTTCATGGAGCAGAAAAAGAGATGAAGAAGGCTTTGGAAGAAATGGACGAGAATGAAATTTTGAGACAATTGTGAACCAGGGGTAATAGCCTACCTTAACCTTCCTTGGAGGCATTAAAGAAAGAGCACCCAAAGAAGAGATACTCTATACCTGTCTGATTGAAGCTGAACATATTGTAAATAGCCGACCATTAACACACGTTCCATTGGAGGCAGAAGATGATGAAGCTCTCACTCCCAACCACTTTCTGATAGGGTCATCTAGTTCAGCTAATAACCAACCAGGAAAGTTCTCAGAAAACGACTTGTGTTCCCGAAAAGACTGGAAAATATCACAATTTTATACCGACCTTTTTTGGAAACGCTGGATCAGAGAATATCTTCCAACATTAACTAGGAGGACGAAATGGTATTACAAAGATCCCAAGATGATCAAGAAAGATGATGTTGTTATTATAGTTGATGGTGACCTCCCGCGTAACTGTTGGCCCAAAGGAAGAGTGACTGCTGTGTATCCTGGTCGAGATGGCAATGTGAGGACAGCAGATGTGAAGACCCAGTTTGGGGAATATAGAAGACCAGTGGTTAAATTATGTATTTTGGATGTTCAATGATATTTTTATTTCAAGGGGGGAGAATGTTGTTGTCTTTAATTATTGTTCACTCTGTATGGAACGTTTTGAGTAGACTTGTCAGATATTTTCTAATGTCAAGATATATAAAAAATAAAAGATTGTCCAACAAGTCAATAACTGTCAGTCATTGCAGTAAAAAACGGTTTTACTTGAGAAAAACCAACATATTTCAATAAAACGAAACACTGGTTTCAACAGATGCTATCATTTCAGTGGGAATTGATTCATTTAGTACATAGTTTCTTTCACTACAAAACGAAAGAAATTGTTTCCATACGTACATTTTTGTTTTCACTGTATTATGAGGCTCAGTATTTTTCATACTTCCGTCTATTGGATTTAATGATGAATCTCCGAATCGACTAATTTTTAAACAATTATTGATAAACGTCAAAATTTGACGGTTCTGTTAGTTTGTATTGTTGTATATTGATGTCGATGTGGTTACTACGGAAATGAAATTATTGTAAATTTTCGATTGGTGGAGCTACTCTATGTATAATCAGGTATTATCGAAATTATACAAGGTAACTTAACTAAATTGAACGTGATGATTAGTTAAAAATTACACGATAAAATAATAAGGATAACATTTCCAATTGGTAATGTTAGTTGCAGTAGTGAAGTCATGATGGCGTTAGCTAGTGCTGTTCTGCACTTTGTTGACGAAATGGCGGCGAAAACTAGGTTGGTTGGTTGGTTGGTTGAAAGCTGACGAGCCAGAGACAGGGTTGGCACTTAGCTTCCCTTGACACTGCGACCAGCTGGGGTCTATTGTATTACTCTGTCGTCAGTGGTTCCTCATTCAAACAGGTTTGTGCCTTCAATTAGGTTTAGAAAACTAAGTAGTGGATGAATTTTTATTGTGACATCCGATTTCGCACACAATAATTATCGGCATATAGGTATTTGAAGTGACATTTCTCATTTTCCATGGAATGGTGTATCACATCCATAATAGTTTCTGGATTGACAGTGGAAGTGGGGATATATTGATTTAGATTCGCCGTTGCCTCCAAATATAAAGAAAAAACTGAATAGAATGTATACATTGCTGACGAAAATCATTGTACAAACATCGAGTGATGAAAAATGCGTTGGTGCCCACTTATATATTTCTCTTAGTCGTTGAATCGTGTATTATTATTTTTCTTCAAATACATATATTGGGTAACCCCAAATTGAGATTCACAATTCGCACAGTCCTTGCGAAATCGTATTCCTTTCAGATTATCTAATTTGAAAAGCATAAGTACTTGTTTACGTATTGAGGTGTTGCATTTGGCTTGAAAATTCTAATTTTGGGAAACAATTAGTGCCCTACGAAGTATCAAGGGCAAAATTATGTAGTGTGCTGAAATAACGGAGTTGCATCCAGAAAACGATTTTATGGTAGAACTGTGGACTCGAACTTGGCGAGAGTGAAAAATAATCAGTGGACGGGCACCTTTATTTTCAAATAGCTTCAGATATTCGTCAGTTTTTGAGATCTATAGCCCGGTGAAGTTACCCCGGAAAATAGGGTTATCTTTGCATAAATTCCCAAGGAGCTGAAAACTTACATGAACGTTAGGGATATCATCATAACGGAATTGTGAAAAGTCCCCATCGATCCCATGTGTGCAAAAAAAATTATGCAAGGTCAAACAAAGTTCGCAGAAATGGGTTTTTTGGATTTTTTTTGCGAAATGGTTAGTTTTCTGATAGAAATAGTTCAGACAAAAATTGTGGATCATGCAATTATCTACAAAATTAGCACACTTTTTTCCTAAGATTCACTATTTCTGAAAAAAAGTGATTCTGAAATTCACAAAAGTTGTATTCTCCATAATATGTATCATGACTACGCTGCCTATGTACATCATTGGACGCAATCAGTCTGC
The DNA here is from genome assembly GCA_018342105.1 of Gonioctena quinquepunctata. Classification (NCBI taxonomy): domain Eukaryota; kingdom Metazoa; phylum Arthropoda; class Insecta; order Coleoptera; family Chrysomelidae; genus Gonioctena; species Gonioctena quinquepunctata. The sequence goes on from JAFIRS010002699.1 coordinate 62,161, forward strand.
GTTACTGATACATTAATATATGATGATAATTCTGATAATATGAACTGAAAAAAACTCAGTCCCTCATTTTATGTGACCATGTGGCCTTGAGCAACATCTGTGTGCTGTTCAATTGTCTAGCTGGCAGTGCCCGTCTACCTGCTCTTTTTTCTATGGTCCCAACGAAATACCGTGAGTCTTGAAAGCTAATATTGTTTACTAAAGTTTGTGCTGTATTCAAATTTCAAAATATGTCGTAATTTTGCTTTATTTTTAATAACCCTTTGCCTGCAAGTGAAATCGTTACTGTTGATCGTGGCATGAAGACGTTGATTGACGCAAGTGTTGAAAGATGTGATGAATTTACTGACTACCTAAAAGACAAAAAATCAGTGACAATTCATGTGCAGTGTTGTTGCAGTGCACTCGGGAGAGTATTATTGCTGCACTGAAAAGTCAACATGACGAGGATAAAGCCAGTACATCTAAAATAAATCCTCCTTGTACTGGAGCAGGCGTGAGTAAATTAGCTTTTTGTCTTGAAAATGTTTACTTATTTTATGAAGTTACCACACTTTCATTCGAAGAATTTGTTCTGAAAGTAGCTCAGTCTCGTTCTGATGACACAGCAAAAACTGTTGTTGCTCGCATCGGGTTTTAACATGATTAAGTTGCTGCTAAAGCTAGGTATCCTAATGATTGTTATGTTTCGTTTTCAAAACCGACCACTAGTAGTAAAGCCGGTCGTCCTCGAAATGAAGCATTGAATCTCGCCATGGAAAAAATATTCACATATATCGAAAATAGTGATGACTCTCAGTTTACATGAGAAGAATAAAAAAATGTGTATAAAAATTCAAATGTAGATAACAAAACTATTAAACTACGATTGAAGTTGAATGATGGTGATACTGTTATCATCACTGAAAAACCAGGACAATTAATTTTTATGTTTTATTGATAATCATCATGTTATTCTAAATCAAGCTTGGAGTGAAAAAAAATAATATAAGGACAAAAAAGAGCGGTTTAAGATCCTGGAAGCTGCGGCAGCAATCATTTGGGAAGATATTCAATCGGTAGTCATCGATGATTCTCATTAACCCCTACCAGGTCGTATGTTTGAAGATATAAACAGTCATATTACAGAGTCATTGACTTATTTTGTGGAACAAATTCAAAAAAAAAATAAACTGATCAATTTGGAACATTCAAAATTAGTATGAACAAACATTATTCATAGTATTATGACAACTGTTCGGCCTCGGTCCTTCAAGTCCAAGCTACAATTGGGTCTCGCAGAAGGAGAAGAAGAAGTTGAATAAGAAGACCTGACATTCCATTGGACTTCAGTAAAATAGACCGTGGAGTAGGCCTGCTGGAGAAACCACGATAAAAAAACGCGCCAAGTACACTTCCTCATAGGTGGCCTGGAAACGTGTGCATATTATGGAGAATGCAATTTTAGTAAATTTTAAAATCAATTTTTCTCAGAAATGGTGAATTTTAGGAAAAAAAGTGTCGATACAATTTTTGTAGATAATTGCATGGACTACAATTTTTGTTAAAACTAGTTTGATCATAAAACCAACCGTTTCGCTAAAAAAATCCAAAAATCCAATTTTTGCAAACTTTTACCTGGCCTAAAAATGTTTGCACACATAGGATCGATGGAGACTTTCAGAAATTTCATTGTAATGATGTCCCTAACGTTCATGTGAATTTTCAGCTCATTGGGAATTTATGCAAGGGAGAATTTCTATTTGACCAGATTAACAGGGTGATTGTCTACTTTGACCGGATTAATACTATTTCTAAACTCTTCATTTGTCAATAAATTCCATTCTCAACATCTAGTATTTGAATGACCCAAGGCAATTTCGGTTGTTTACTGATAAAAAATGAAACCTCACGAATTCCACCAGGATTCACGGTTCATCGTTCATGTGAATATAACTGATTTTTATGCTTTGTTATTTCCAAAAGGAAAAAAGTATTGACAATGATTCGTCAGAATTACTATGAATATTTGTAATGACCTCCATTGTTCAGACCACACCGTATACAAGGTTTTGATTATTCTTTCATGAATTCGGAGGTTATCTTGAGTTTGCAGATTTGTGTATTTTAAGTGTCCTTGATTTTAATGTATTTGATATTTTTCCGTCTTTCAGGGCACATTATCAATGCTTTGATCCACCGTGGAATTTATATTTGTGCTATCGTATGTATGGAAGGAACAATCAATAGTTGGTTATTGAAAATAGTTTCTGATGATTTTAATAATAATCAGACACATACATGTAGATGGAACGGATGATAAATAGGTTAAATATGTTTGTTTATTTGTTTGTATGTAGATGGTTATCTCTGGAAGTTTAAAAAAATCCCTTATAAAAGTTTGTGGAAATCAGCGTCGAATTATAATAAACTTGCATGCAGTGTGATCGCAAACAGCATCCTAGTGACGGAAACTGATACTGCAACTTCGACTCGGTGGGTCTTACGTAATCACCACTAAATCTACCACTATACAGTAAGAATGAGTAAAACTTTATATTTGCATGGTTGTAGTCACGCAATGCCCATCTATGGGAGCCACTCCACAGTTCTATAATTCGTTAGTGTCAATTGAGGTACATATCTGAAACATTATGGCCACTGAGCAGAATCAACCCAAAGGTTTTCAAACTAGAAAGTGGAAAATAACCGTTGCGGTAACCATCTTGTACCACTTTAATATCACTTAGAAGTCACAATCCTTTTTAATAGAGTATGATAGTTTGGGTGACGTTTCAGTAACTTCTATCAAACCTCCAATGTGGCAGGCACTTTGTAATATGTTGTGATAATTGCCACCTTCTTGCTATTTCCATAAGTGATTGCTACAGTTCGCGTTTAATGAAAGTTGTTACAAAGTTACAATTACCTTAAAAATTCAACATCAAGTGACCACGAATTGGTCCGCGCGATGACGAAAACTAACGTAACTTTTACCTTTCACGTGAAACGTGAATGATAATTTTTCAAAATGGAATATGTTATGCATTTTTAATAGACAATTTTTCTTGATTTTGTATGAAAAGGTTCATTTGAATAGATCTGATCTCTGACTTGGACGCCTGCCTACTATTCATACCCAAATTGTTAATTCAGTTTGCATAAATGCGTTTTCGTTACTTTTCAATTGATAATTGTTACTTGATAGTTGATAACTGTGAATTGAAGCTGCATAAATCCATCATACTTGCAACATGTCCTTTTATATAACAATTAATAGACATGTACCTGCAATTTCGAGGTTAAAACTTTGAAGTGGCAAGTTATAATAGCGCGACGCGTTCGCCACTTTCAAGGGTATAGGACCCATTGTAAATTTCAGGTTTGACTTTGGAGAAGTGTCTTGCGGGCCTGCGACGTGGGCGCCACTTTCTAGTGACGGAAAAGTTGATAAATTAGTTCAGCTCACCACTTCATGATGAGAGGAACTTCAAAGTGGTATATTTTCAGTTTCTGCCACTTTGAAGTTATATTTTTCAAAAACTGAGTCGCCGTTATTAGAAAAATGAACGAAATATTTAATAAAGATTTATTGGTCGTCAGTAGTGTATCAAACGTACTGAGTTTTCACGTTAGTATTAATTTCAAGTAACCAAGACTGAAAAAAAAATATTTGAGTGATTTAAGTACATAATTTAACAGGCGAATTAATTCCAAAATTATAATGTTTTCATTGAATAAAGAGTATTCAGATGGTGCGTGCTTACAATCGAGCTACAACACCCATATTCCACAGCAAACTTTCAATCGTTATAATTTTATCCAGATCAGAAGAATACAAATTCAATATACGTGTTTGTATACAGTGCGTTCATAAAGTGTGGAAACGCTCGATTATCTCACGAGTTCATTATTTTCGGAGGTAAAGCTCGGACATGTCAATTTTTTATTTTAGTTTGCTACTTTTTTTAATAAAAACATCATTTCTACTCCCACTACCTCACAAGATATGACGTCATCAAATTTTTTTCCAAATGAAAAGTGTATAATTTCATAACAAAAATTAAAAGCCCATTTTTTGCAACCATACTAGAAACGTCATAAGTAACACTATAAGTTGCAATATACTGAGTATAAAGAAAACAGATGCTCATATTTCTTATTTATTTCATTATTTTTTTTGAGATTTTTATATGAGATTCTGGAACGTAGATTGGAACGTAGCGGCCACCAAAAAAGTGTTCCCTATTTTGGTAGCCACCGCGTGATAGAACCGTTTATATTACGTGGCAGTGGTTGTAGTCAAACATCTCAAAGTTTTCCAGAATCATTCGGTCCACTAAAAATGCTACTTGAGATTTATGTCATGCATTACGAGTCTGTCAATTCGCAGTTAGGTTAGAAATTTAGAGTTTGGTTTGCAGCCATCATGATCGTTTGAGCTGAGATATTTTTTCTCTCGTCATTTCTAAAGGATGATCCAAGAGTCTTCATCACCTTCTTTATCTCAAATTGTTTCTCAAATTGAGGAATAATATATGTGAAGCAGTCAGCTAGAAGTTCGAGCTATCTTCTGCTTCACCATTCCGTAGCATATTGATGAAGGCAATCAATTTATGAAAACGGCACACACCAGTTTTTTTATATTCCACACCTGAGCCTTCCCTATAATTATTACCATCAAGAGATGGATGAGGCGACATCACGTTACAAAAGAGCTATCCATATCCAATGGCATTTTCGAAAAAGCAAAAATGCTTCGGCAATATTAAGGGTTACTTGATTTTCATTGAGGAGCTCGATAGGAGATGGAGTTGTTCGTGTAATGGGTTACACAGAAAAAATATAATAAGGTAGGAGTTGTTATATTTTTATTTCAAATATTTGTGGTTGTAGAAAATGCAAAATAAAACTTTTTTGAATGTACTTCTTTGAAACATTAATAACTTTCGAAGTTACTGATTGATTGAATGAAAACAACAGTAACAGATTCAAAAGCAAACTTTTCAATCTTTTACACATACAGAATAACCTAGATCAAACAATGAAAGAAATACTTTTTTCTTTTAGTGCATTCGTATGAATAAAACATTGTCTTCAATTTTTTTTCAATTTTTATTTTTAACTTTTCAGTTCTGTTTCTATCAACAAATAATAAAACCTTTTTTTTTTCGTTCATTAATTTTTTATTTATTAGTATCTAGTTTGGCAATTTATATCTAATTCATTCCTGAGAAGAATCATAATCTTCGACCCCAAAAACCCCAAGATATCAATTTTGTTTTCTATCCTTACAAAAATTTCATGAAGCATTGTCACCGGAATTATGTACGCCTGCCAAATTTCGAATCAGTCGAACGATTAGAAGTGAGTCAAATTAAACTTGCAAGATTTGATTACAGACATACAGACTGACAGACACACAGACAGACAGACAGACACCGCGTCGGGTGAAACAAAAAATAAAAGCTTGTGAAAAATACAGGGTGTTAGTGAACAAGTGCGACAAACTTCAGAAGGTGATTCTGCATGAAAAAATAATGACAGTTTGCTATATAACTTTTGTCCGCAAATGCTTCGTATTCTGAGGTACGGGGTGTTGAAGTTTTTCTTAAAAACTGACTATTTATTTATTGCTCTGAAACCGGTCGAGATATGCAAATTAAATTTAGTGAGTTCTAAGAGGTAATTATTGCGCAGTTTTTGACATGCAATTAAGAATTTTATGTTCATTATTGGCGCGCATACGGGTAATGGTCTCAATTTAAAAAAAAAAATGGTACGCCACGGAGATATTTCAAATAAAAAATTCTTGTTCAATTTGTGACAAAAAATCTATTTTGCCTTTTTCCGCATGGGGCGCAGTTTTTATGCAAAAAAATAAAACATCCCAACGCATATTTGTCATTATCTAGTAGCTATACTAGTAGGCTACTGTCAACATTCTGTTGAATACGAATATTTCCACAAAATGTCAAATTAGCGTTTTTTCATTTCAAAGCTTTCAGTTTGATATAATATTAATGATAATATGTAATCAATTTTATCGAAAAGAATGGAAAATTATACAAATGTGGAATTGTCAGACATGCATTTTGTCCATGGTCGAAGTTAATGGAAATGGTCGGCAAGCTCGACGATTATATGCTGAGTTGTATCTAGGACGTAGGGTACCCCATCACACAAAATTTGCTCGTCTCCACCAACGTTTGCGCAAAAATGGTACATTTAAGAAACAAACGGCGCCCTCGATAAGTACGAACTCTGCAACTAGAAGAAGTAGTTCTCGAGTTAATTGCGGAGTCACCTGAAACAAGTACTCGAAAAATTGCCAACATACTGAATGTAAGCAACTTCACTTCATTTAAAATTCTTAAAGAACAGCAATTATATCCGTTTGATATCCAACTTGTGCAAACTCTACTACCTAGAGACTTTTTTCCGCGACTAGTTTTTTGCCATTGGATTCTTCATCAAATCGCTCAAATTCCTAATTTTTCAAATGTCGTTTTGTTGACTGACGAGGCTAATTTTGGGCGACAGTGTATACCAAATTTCCATAACAATCACCTCTGGGCTAAGGAAAATCCACATGGAATCTTTGAAGCTCATTTTCAGTAAATGTATGGCTTGGGGTACTTGATCACTTAATCGGTCCATATTTACTCCCACAACGACTAACAGCTGACTCCTACCTCAATTTCCTACAGGAAGAGTTACCTGTTCTTCTTGGAGAAATTCCTCAACATCTCAGACAACACTTCTGGTTCATGCACGATGGTGCACCAGTCCATTTTAGCATTATTGTACGTAATCACTCAGATACAGTATATCCAAGTCGTTGGCTAGGTAGGGGAGGTAGGCAGAGGTACGGAACATTGGCCTGCTCGATCTCCGGATTCAAATCCTCTTGATTTTTGGCTTTGGGGTTTTCTCAAAAGTCATCAGTTCATTCCACTCCCGTCGAGAATGTTGAAGACCTGAGGAATGGAATTATAGCCGGCTGTGAGACAATAAGAAGTACACCAGGAATATTTGCGCGAATACGACAATCAATGAGGCGAAGAGTTGAATCTTGTATCACGTCTGAGGGAGGTCATTTCGAACATTTGTTGTAGCTTCACGCCTATTTATTTATTCGTGTTATTTTCTGTTATTGTTCTGGTTTAACGTTATTGTATTAGATAGTTCTCGATAATGTATTAAAGAAATGAAAAATACGCGTTAAGATATTTAATTTTTTTGCATGAAAACAGCGCCCCATTCGAAAAAAAGGCAGGAGAGATTTTTTGTCACAAATTAAACGAGAAATTCAAAAATGATTTTTAATTTGGAATTTCTGTGGCGTACCATTTTTTTCTTTAAAAAAATTTGAATCATCACCCGAATGCGCGCCAATGATGAACATAAAATTATTAATTGCATGTCAAAAAATGCGCAATAACTACCTCTTAGAACTCAACCAATTTCATTTGCATATCTCGACCGATTTTAGAGCAATGAATAGCTAGTCAATTTTTAAGAAAAATATCAACACACATTATTTGGAAAACGAAGCATTTGCGGACAAAAGTTATGGAGCAAACTTTCATTATTTTTTCATGCAGAATCACCTCCTGAAGTTTGTCGCACTTATTCACTAACACCCTGTATATTCGACCCCAAAACTCACCCGTACCAATTTTGAATATAATCGGACCATAATAAAAAAACTTGTCCGCCATTTTGGAGCCGCAATGTTTAATTCTTGAATTAAGACAAAAAAACATAATCTTGTCTTGTCCGCCATATCAGAGCAGCCATTTTGTTTTGTTTCCTAACAAAAATTTCATAATGCATTGTCTTCGGAATTATGTACACCTGCCAAATTTAAAATCAATCGGACGATTAGATGTCGGTCAAATTTAACTTGTAAGATTTGATTACAGACAGACCGACACCAGGACAGGTGAAACTAAATAATAGCTTGTAAAAAAGTGAAACTTCGTATGAAAAACTCTCCTAATTTCACTCATGAATAACGATTTTTTTACAATTAGGATATGTATGCGAATACAAGTCGGATATTATCGTTTTTCTTTTTTAAATTTCTTTATAACGTGTGTTTAAATGATTATTTCCTTTTTTTACACGCTTTATATTAGCTTCACTTGTATGTTTGTAACCGTATGTTTGTAACCGACTCCTTTGGGCGCGATTTTGACCCACTTCCAGACGTACGAATGATTTGAAATTTGGCACGCGTACATAATTCCGGTGACAATGCATTAATAAATTTTTGTTTGAAAAAAAAAACAAAATGGCGGCTCCAATATTGCGTACGAGTTTTGTGATTATGGTCCGATTCGCTTCAAAATTGGTATCTGAGGGTTTCCGTGGTCAGAGATTATGATTCTTCTGTCAAAACTGAAAAATTCAAGATGGCGGCTCAAAAATGGCGGACGGGTTTTGTGATTAAGGTCCGATTCTATTCATAATTGGTATGTGGGGGTTTTTGGAGTCCAATATTATGATTCTTTTGTGAGAATTGAAAAATTCCAGATGGCGGCTCCAAAATGGCGGACGGGTTTTGTGATTATGGTCCAATTCTGTTCAAAATTGGTATGGGGGGGTTTTTGGGGTCAGAGATTATGATTATTTTGTCAAAATTGAAGGATTCGAAATGGCGGCTCCAAAATGGCGGACGGATTTTGTGATTATGGTCCGATCCAATTCAAAATTGGAGAAAAAGAGTTAAAAAAATTAAATAATAATAATAATAGTTTGAAAAACTGAGAAACACGCTTTGATAGAAAACGAAACTAAAAAGTTGAATATAAATAATAGTTTGAAAACTATAGAACACGCTTTAATAGAAAACTAAACTAAAAAGTTGAAAATAATTCCAAATGAGTTTGAAATAAAAATACAGTGATTAACAACAAATTTATTTCATCGAAAAAAAGCGTGGGGTGCCTCTTAAGATATTTTCATAATGATTCTACTTTTACCAATATCTGTCCATGAAATATTAACAACAATTGACATCAAGCATCCCACGCTTTTTTACGATGAAATAAATTTGTTGTTAATCACTGTATTCTTATTACAAACTCATTTTAAATTATTTTCATTTTTTTAGTTTAGTTTTCTATCAAAGCGTGTTCTTTAGTTCTTAAACTATTATTTTTTGATATAATTTCTCATGTATGCCGAAGTTGGATTAATGGTTCACATTGGATATGTGGCATGTCAATTTGATATAATATAATGAATAGTATTATCACTTGTGATACCACAAGAGAGTGAGAATAAAGTGAAAACAAGTCGACAGATTTTCCAAAACTTGTTTGCAGGCAATAGACACGAGAGCACGAGAGGGCTCGAGTGGCTATTGCCAAATGGCAACAAGTTTGAGAAAGAAATCTGGAGAATTATTTTTTACTTTATCGAATTCTCGTGTGGTATTCGTTAGATTATTTTTTGAATTTATGATCACAAACACAATTCTCGCAAAATGATATGATCAACTAAACCGGTTTTCATCATTTCTCACTTTTCATGCAAAATTCATTTCTCACTCATCATGAAAAATTTAAAATAAAGGTTGTCAAAGAATAAAAACAAAATACCTCAAATTATTCCCGCGGCATTTTCTAGGTAGATTATTCTCACTATAATAATGTTTTGAAACGTACATGAATGATTTGAATTGAAAGTTTCCATTGGTTTCTAGAGATGTCAAAAAATAATCAGTTACAAGATATCAAGGGAATATTATTTTGCCGGAAAAATGTTTGATCGAAAAATTTAGTAATATCCCGAGGCAAATTGCATGATCAAAATCTCGAGACGAAGGCGAGATATTTTGTCATTCAATTTGTCGAGGGAAGTTACTTATAAGCAACAATCTTCAGATCAATTTTTTCCTGAAGAATAATGGATCGAGATATATTAAAATAGACTATTTCCCAAATAAGCTAAACTGACGCCAAAAATAAAGTTTTTTATTACTTCCAATTACATATTAGGATTAGAATAGAAATGCCTACAATGAAAAGAACAATTCTGGTAAATAACAGAATGACAAGGATTAGGCTGGTGGTTGAGGAACGAGACGGGTAGGCATCCCCTCTGCAGGTATGGACAGGGAGCTTCCAGAGGCAAAATCATTAGATGCTCTAGATCCAGATGGACTTCATCTAATTATGATTCATGAGGCTCTTGTAATGCTCACTATACAGCTGTAGATTCATGAGGCTTTTCCAATGCCCACTGTTTGGCTGTAGATAGGGCGAGATGGAATTCACGTTCGGGTGTCCGGAACTTTTCATTATTGAGTGCTCTCCGTGCCACATTTGCTAGATAGATATCGCTGCAGATCGATGAGATATTGGTGATTTTTCTAGTTTTTATATCGATACCAATTTCTTGGGCAGATACGGCTATCCATTTTGATATATTTTTTTTTCCAATGGGAACATTCTGATACCACCCAACTGATTTTGAACTATCCCATGCCATTTTGACTCTCATAAATAGTCGATGTGTTGTTAAATGCGCTGGGCGCTCATCTGTTTTCTTGACCTCGAAAGGGCATTTGAGACAATAGATAGGAGGATCTCACTGCGCAAACTAAGATATTTTGGTATTGGGGAAGCTGTCCTCAAGTGTTTTGAAGAGTACCTAACTAATAGATCACAAGCAACCAAAGTGGGAAAATCGCTCTCTAATGGAGTTCTCAATAATATAGGTGTACCCCAAGGTAGCGTACTGGGACCTCTACTCTTTATAATATATCTAAATGATATGAAGTATATACAGGGCCACGATTTCCTCAACTTATTTGCAGACGACACTCTGGTTGCTTGTTACGGCGGTGACCTAACTGAAACAGTGGGGCGGTCTGACAAAGTTTGAGGCATATCTAGAGGTGAATAAACTGAAACTGAATACGAAAAAAACTAAGGCAATGATTATCAGTAATAAATACAAACTAAAATTGGTGGATCATCAATCCCTTAGACTCCAAATGGAGGATGACAAAATTGAATGGGTATCTGAATTCAAATACCTAGGATTTATGCTTGATGAATCGTTAACTCTCAACAAGCATTGTGATTACATATGCAAAAAGATATCAAAAAAACTTTTTTTCTTCTCTATGATATCAACCGAAGTCTCAATATTTTCAAAAATTACCATATATAGAACCATCATTCAGCCCCATTTCGATTATTGCTCAACCCTGTTAAATCTATTAGATGTGAACAATATGCAAAAGTTACAGAAAATTCAAAATCGGGGTATGAGAATTATTTTGAGGTGTAACAGGTATACTCCGATTCGATATATGCTTAACACTCTTGGTTGGTATGATGTAACGGAAAGATATTTCTATTCAACTATGGTATTCATTTTCAAAATTACCAAAAGCTTATTACCAAAATACTTCGATTCCTTTATCACTTATCATAATCAGATCCATGAGCACAATACGAGGACAACTAATCAATTTCACATATCTAGAACAAGAACAAAAAATTCAATGAACTCGCAATTTTTCAAGGGATTGGACGATTTCAATCAACTTTCCGAACCAATGAAGAACTCAGCCACGTTACATTCTTTTAAAAACCAGCTAAAAAGCCATGTTATGTCACTCAACTCATGAATCAACATATTGTAGTTTATCTTGATGCAGATTTGATATTCAATGTCTTTTAGATATACTTTTTTCTTTAGGGATATATTTGTTTTTAGATATACAGTTTTTAGATATACAGTTTTTAGATATACAGTTTGTAGATATAAATTTCATATGAGATATTTTCCATTAACTTCCTTTAATGTGTTCTAATGTGTTCAAATGTCTCAAGATGTGGTCAAAAATGTGTTCAACTGTGATGTCATGTTATGTAATCAACTGTACTTTGTGTATTTATTTTATTTTAATTTTTTATTGTTGTTTTTTAATTCGAATTAGTATAATCTGACCAGCCATTGTATTTATATTAGGAATTCCTATTTCAATAAAGATTTCATTTCATCAAAAGACAGTTTTTTCAACAAACGCACTGAACAAACATCTGGAGCATTTGTATTTGTAACGAGCCACTTGCTATGAGTGAGTCTTCTTTTTCTCCCTTGACTTGTTTTGGAAAATATTGGGTTGTACCCTCGCCACCTCTCCAGGCTAGTTCATATACCATTATATGGTACATTTTTTTTTTGTAATCCTTCAGGATTAACTTCATCACATGCAACTGAACATCATCCATCATAATTTTTTATCTTTGAAAGGGAACCCCAGAAGCCAAAATAACCAACCAAATAAGAATTTCAACAATAAATTCAATTATAAAAAAGCAGATTCCACAAAATTGTATGATATCTCAAAGGAAGTATGTTAGGATGAGTTGGAAAGTAATAATAGGGATATAAATTCAGCAGTACAAAAGTTTCATGATATTCTTTATAGAATCTTACAAAAGTACGTTCCTTTGGCAACAAAAATTGAAAGATCTTATCCACCGTGGTTTTCAAGAGAAATAATAAAGGATTTGAAGAGAAAAGATGAATTTCATAGAAAATATAAGAAATTCAACAATATTTTGGATTATCAAAATTTTATATATTTGAGATCAAAAACAAAACAGGAAATGAAAAATGCACATAGGGTTTATCTGCAACAAGTCGAAAACAGCATATCTAGTGACTGATGTTGCAAAATATAAATCAATCCCAAATCCCTTGACCCAAACCATGGTGTTCAGGGGGAAAACAATAAAGGGTCATCAGAATATTGCAGGAGCTTTTGCAGATAATTTCTTGAACGTATATTAAAAAAATCAAGCGGATTATAACATAGAAAATCTTGAGGGTTTTATTTTAACGAACTCCTGTTTTGAAGTAGATTCTGTAAATGATGAGGATATTTTGAGGGCCGCAAAAACACTTAAGCCAAAAAAATCTTGTGGCCCAGATATGATTTCCTCTTATATAGTCAAAGGATGCATACAACTCTTGATAAAACCCCCTAAAATAATATGTAATCTAATATTGCAAACTAGTCCTCACCCTTTACTATGGAAACGCTCAAAAGTCTGCCCAATATTCAAAAATGGCATGAGGGAAGATATACAAAATTATCGGCCAGTAGCACTGATTTGTGCACCCAGTAAGCTTTTCGAATCAATCATTCATGAACAAATTTTAAATCACGTCTATCCATGTCTAAGCGAAAAGCAACATGTGGGTTCTTACCTAAGAGATCTACGATAACTAATCTAACATGTTTTGTGCAAGAGGCAAATCGAGATGTCGAAAATAATAGTCAACTAGATATTATCTTCACAGACTTTAGTAAAGCCTTTGACAAGGTTGATCACGAGGTCATATTGAAGATACTATACTCCTTTGGGCTTTCAGATCGACTTTTGAAACTGTCAGCATCGTATTTTATAGACAGGAAGCAGTATGTAGTTTATAAAGGAAGGGAATCAGGGGATTTCCTCACAAAATCTGGGGTACCCCAAGGGTCCAATCTGGGACCCCTATTCTTTTTATTACTAATAGATGACCTACCAGAGGTAGTCCAGGACTCACAGTGTGTACTATTCGCGGATGATTTTAAATTATTCAAGGAAATCAAAAAGCAAGAAGATGTGATATTGCTACAAAATGACGTGGGTGGTCCCTGGCAAACCGCCTCACATTTAATGTCGACAAATGCTTTAGTATGTCAATTACTAGGAAAAAAGAAAGAAATAATTCACAGTATAAGATAAATAAATATTTAGCCAAAAAGGCAGAATGTAAAGATTTGGGAGTTACGCTGGTTGAAGAACTAAGTTTTGAGCAACATATGACCAACATTGTAAACAGAGCATATAGAATGCTTGGCTTCATGATTAGAAACTCATTCAAATTCACAAAAATATCCACATTACTAACACTTCACAATGCATTTGTCCGTAGTATACTGGAATATGGAGCCATAATATGGACTCCCTATTATTCGGTTCACAAAAATGAAATTGAAAAGGTACAGAAAAAATTCTTAAAATTTCTATATTACAAAAAACATGGTGAATATATTTTTAATCTCAGTTATCATACTTCCTTAAGTGAATTTAAATTCACAACCTTAGAATTTAGAAGAAAAATTGCTATTCTATTATTTTTCTATAAGCTACTACATAATGAAATAGATAACCATCACTCGTTGTCACAAATTCGTCTGAACTGCGGTATATACTCAAATGATAGAAGAAGAGATATATTTGTTTTGCCTAAACCTCGAACCAACCCAGGTTTCAATTCCCCACTATACAATATGTGTTCTATTGCTGATTATTTGAGGAATATAGATTTCTATGTTAAATTAAACTTTCTCTATAGTCCCCACCATTAGATTTCTTCATGCTATATGCGTAAACCGTTCAAATTTTGGATAGAGTGCTCACTTGTTTATCAGCGCGTAATTCATAATTCCATTCACTGCAGAATTTGTCTCCAAATTGAGATTTTGGAAGTACCTGTATTTTTGGGTATTATATTATGAATAGTAGTCTGAATTTGTTCAAATGAACTTGTACCAAAACGACTCATTTTGACACTATCAAAAATTTTACGTCAGATGCAAACATTTGTCTAGAGTTCTTCAGTCTTAACCACGAAAATCAATTACGGAAGTATGTTCATAAGAGATATTGTCGAAAAAAAAACCAAGGGATGATTTGCAAATTCTTCTGCTGTCATTTTGACAGTATTGGTCAAAATTTGAGAAATGCTGACATATCATTGGTTGAAATAGTATGAGGGAAAATAGTCAGGAATAAAATACCTTTTAATGTGGCGAAGGCGTTTGGAAAAAGGATATATAGGTATAGTATTGCTTGGTACTACGTGACGATTTCTATCAGTCAACACCCACCGCTGCGTATAGGAACTTCGTTCCTGACGAGGGTCCCCCGACCACACGGTTTTTTGTTTTATTACAAAGACTCACCATATTCAACTAATTGAACATAAAAAAGAATCTCATATGAAAGGAGTTCACGTATTTTGAAAATACCTTCTGAAAAATAGGCCAATGAATTAATCTATATTTGAATTTTTCCATAATATCAGCAATAGAAACCGGTAACAGTAGTTAATTATTTTTTCGGGATTTCAACCTCCGGTAACAACTTCTCAAATCTGAAAATTGAAGAATAAACATGTTCCGTTCCTATGAGTGAACATATCCAACGAAGTAAAAAGAAAAAGTTCGAGTATTTTGAGAATGACTTTTGAAAAACGAGCCGACGAATGAATTCAATATTCTAGATTTTTCCGGAATATCAGCTGAAATAATTCGGATTCTCCACGTCTTTTTAACTGACTTCCGTTTCCATCTCATGTTCCAATTCTCAATTCTGAAAATCAAGAAAAAAAATCATTTGAAAGTAATACATTTTTGTTTCACTATGTGACTGTATTCAACGAATGGGCCGGAGGATAAATTCAATATTCTATTGTTTTCCGGACTATCGAGCAATGAAAACAAATATCATCATCAACTACTCAATTCAGAAAATTGAAATAAAAAACATTTGAAAAAATTAATACATTTTTCATCTCAATGATTCAACTGTATCCAACGAATTGAAGTGGAAAATAATCCGTGATTCAAATAACGTATTTTGAAAATGACTACTGAAATATGTGCCGAAGAATAAATACAATACTTTTATTTTTTTCCGGCAATCAAGCAATAAAAACAGACACCATCAGCTTAATCATTTCCTTTTCCTTTAGTTTCAACTTCTCAATCCTGATAATTGGAAAATATGTGTGAAAGGGTGTAAGAGATATAGAGTGTGAGAATAAGTAACTGTTTTCAACGAATTGAGAAAAAAAAGAATCTATGAATGAATTAACGTATTTGAAACTGTCTTTTTAAAGTGGCGAAAATAAACCATATTCGAATTTTTTCGAATATGAAGCATCAGAAACAGGTTATATCAGTTGAATTATTCTCAGAATTCCGTTTTCACCTCCTGTTTCTACTTCTCTTCCTGAGAATTGAAATAAAAACATTCGAAAAAGTATTACATTTTTGTTAATGTAACTGTAACCAACGAATCAAGAAAAAAAATCTACAATAAATTCACGTATTAGAAAACTGAGTTTTGGAAATAGGTCTAGAAATAAAACTTATATTTGAGATTTTTCCAAAATATCAAGCAATAGTACACCTTCGAAATTTTTTTACGATTCTTCACAACATTGGAGGTTTTGATCTTCCATGGAATATTTCTATCCTTCAGGAGTTCAAATTATTTCTCGTATAATTTTTTGAAATCATGTATGTTCTGAAAATTATTCGTTGATAATTAATGGATTACAGTTTTCAAAAGGATCTCATGCGAATGTCACATTTCTGTGATAAAACATCGATGTTAATTTCAAAAGTTGTCATGATTCTCAACTGATAATTCTCAATTCATCCAAAGTAGCCTACGAACTAGAAATTTTTTTTGTTGATACGACAACGTTTTGAAATCACTGTGTCTACAAAATGGAATTCCAAATGAAAAATCACTTCTAGCCGAGCCTTGTTGATGAAAATAATTAAATTCGTACAAAGTATAACCATAAAAAAAAAAAAAAATTCCAAATTCATTCAGGACAAAACGACAAAAAAAGGATTTATCATACAAAAACGTCATATGATTTGTATTCAAACTATCGGTGGCTTTCTCATGTTAAAACTTTAATTTTTCAATTTCAATGGATTATTTTTTCATCCATGCATGATTTTTTATCAGTGACATATCTGAGTATGTGATTTGGAATATCAAGTTCACATCGTTGTTGTTTATATTCCCCATTCTCATCATTCACAACAATGTATCGAAGATACGATCGTCGCCGACCCACCATTCAAATCTCTACAACTGTACAATACCACCTGTTTCTATCATCAAAATAACCATCACAGCAATCAGATTCTTCAAAGGAGGATGTTAATATCGAGAACTCTTGAACGTATCTTAGCACCTGAGTCGTACCGTACGGAAGAGGGGAAGACATTGCGCTAGTGGGGACAAGGTGGGGAACGAAATGTAGGTCTTTGGGTCCCCAACAAGGTGGGTGGTTTTAGTCAGACTGCCATCATCGAGCAGTGCAGAAGGACTTCCGACAAAGGAAGGTCGTTGTACGGCAGGACATAACCCCACTTCACCAAAAAACTTACCCTTGTTATGACTTGAGTGAACATTAAAATTATTGAGTGACCGAAGTTGAGTTTTTGTTTGTTAGTAGTGAGAAACAATCGTTCAGTTGTGCCAAATTGGTAAATTTATTATTTTTGAGATCATTAAGGACGTTCATGAGCGGTTTAAAAAGTTGTTGTCCGTATTTGGTTGGAGTAATTGCATGTACGATAAGCCAAAAACACAGAAGTGGTTTAATTTTCTTCGACTAATTGGATATTTCTTCGCAAGAATTAGTGCATGAGACCTTCAACAGTTCAGCTTTCTGACCTTCGGTATATTCCGGTTTGTGGAGTTATGTAAAACGATTTTCTTGACTGAAATGTTGATTTGAACATTTGTCGAACTTATCAACGACGCTCGAAAAACTAACTGTTGTCAAAGTGTTGTGAAGTATTAGTAAATAGAAGACAGTAGTTTCATGAGATTTCCGTCAATATTAGCACACCATCCTAATGTTTATGTTTTGACAACGGTTACGGTGCGTTTGTGATAATAGTGACAGTTCACTTTTGACGACTTTCTACAGATCTGCAGTTTTTTTAACTGCATGAAATTGGATATTCTCTGTTAGGTGAGTCCAGTTTAATTTTTCCAACTTATTGTAATACCAGGAATTCTTTTTTAATTTAATAAAAAATTTGAATCCAGAGCCCGTAGTGAGTTTGAGCACCTTCAGATGAGTGTATTTCTTTGAGGTTGAATCTTCCGGCTGACTGATTAATCAACAAACCATGGGAATGTTGATTCAGAGTGAATTCAAACTTGAATATTGGTTTCCTAAAAAAATGCCAAGGTTAGGTTGACCAATGAATAATTTACAGATATTTCCAATTCGTTTTATAGATAACTTTAACATCACATGTCTGAACTTATGCATCGTTGAAGTCTATCACACTTTATAATAGGCATTTTCTTGAATATTTTTATATTTTGAAGAACTTTCCATTGTTTGATCTTTGGAGGACTTTCTCCAAAAATTCAGAAATGCAACACCAAATTCATCTAGCGTTATTGAATCAAAAACTCGAAAACGTATATGAAAATATCTTTGAGTGATGATAAATTATTTAGGTAGTTTCTTACAACAAAGGGTTGTTATTTTGTAGAATTGAATATTTATCGAGTAAGAAAAATTATTGTAAATTTAACGTACGACCGTTAATTGGGTCAAATTTACGTTTGCAGTATTGGCAAAGAACAGTAAAAGTCATGTTTCATATAAAACGTGAACCAGTTTGCATTATGAGTTTTAATATTCCGAAAGTATTTGGAAAAGATGAAAAATGTAATATTGTGATTATAAATTTGGTGACAATAACAATGAACTATATGAAAAATTCGCAACCTAAGTAACCAACCTATCGACATACATTTATAATAATGTTCCAAAAGTATTGGGAAATGATAAAAAATGTAATATTGTGATTATAAATTTGGTGACAATGACAATGAAACCAAACCTGAGTAACCAACCTATCGACATACATTTATAAAGTGGTTGTCAGTCTGACCTGGATACATTTCCCTCCACGTTATCCCTATTAAGGGGGTTGTAGCAATTATAGTCCATATTTGACCTGAACATCCTCCACAAAAGTATAAGATTTGGTCCGAGTACACGAGTCTTAAATAAACTATTTGGCTATTTTCGCAAACCTCTGATGAATCATGAATGCTTGTCTGTCCTTAGTTTCATATATGAATGATATGGCTTGAATGTCATATTGACAAAGTATACGTTCCATGTTTTCAGAGTGATCATAGTATTTTTCTCATTTATATTCTTCCTGATACCTAAAACACGAACTAACAAACAAACATTTAGGTGGGTAATTTTTTATAAAATTAGCCTAAACAACGTGATGGCAAATGTGTTTTTATTATAATGGGGTATTCACTATAATTTGTACACCTGCTGTACGAAGTTGTGTTTGAAATTATTTGAATTTGGAAAAAAATATCATGTCAGCTGATTTTTTTTGTTAGTACACATATATATATATATATATATATATATATATATATATATATATATATATATATATATATATATATGTCGTTAGTTGCAGAGATACATAGTGTTGAATATAAAAAATTGAAATTATTTTAAATTCATAACTTCCACATTTTAAAAATTTTATTTCATCCGAAAGAATGTTTCTGTTCAATAGGTACTTTATTTTGAAAAAAAGTCACATTTTTGTTGCCACCAGTGGCGCACAAAGGTATCATGGTCCATTTGCTCCCTTATTTTTCACACCACTGGTGAAATCTGAAAAATTATTCATTTTTCTCATCCTTCATCCAATTCTGAGTGATAAATGTGTACCACTTTGAATCCAGAAAAAACTAACCTTTTTCCAGATAATTGCGCTCTTATGAATACGCAAGCATACTAGTAATGAAAAAAATTTTCGACTGAACTGAATTTTACAATCTCTAATTACTGGTTCTAATTACTGGATATTCTACCAAAAAAATTAATGACACTTTCACATGCATTTTTTCACAAAGCTACTTTCTTGCAGAGTTACAGGCATTTGTCCCGTAACTTTCATAGTTTTGAAAAAAAACAATTACATTTGAATGTATGCTTTCTTCCAATGGTTGCTCTTTTTTGAAAAAAAAACCAGTTGTCCCATTGACGTACAGAGAGTACCATAGTTTCTTTTCCCACCTCACATGCCATGAGACTGATACATTTTTAGTCAAAAGTATGTAACCCTTTCAAAAATAAATTTTGATTTTGAATACAACATGCGTACGATTTGTTTATTGTATTGTATTATCATTTATAAAACAGATTTTGCATTGAATCTCCACCCAATTATGTCAAACAAAAATGCACTTTTTACGTGCATTTTTTTTCCAACTTATTCACCATAATATTGGAATAATGGAAACATTCCTCCTATGGAAATGTGTAATAAGAAGATTCTGTCGAACTTATTCTCTGAGTGCATATTGAAAGGACCCGATTGACAACATAAAAGCACAACAAAACCATTTGGTATACAGAAATATATTCCAAAATGATATCCAGTGAAGTAGAAAATTTAACTAGTTTACATCATTATTTATTTCAATTCAATTTTGCAATGTACTCCTATTCGCAATGAGGTGATTCGGATGATTATGTACGGTCATCGAATAATCTGTCATTGCAGTCATATTTTATGAAAAATCATTTGAATCAAATAGGTACCTACTTGTCATCGAAGATTAACAAAATTTTAGTGTTTTTTTGGACAGAGAACTTGTTCCAGATTGCAAAACGCATGTTTTGTTTATGGTATGTTTTGGAAATTCAAGGGCTTCCTTGAGAAAATATCAAGAATTATATCCGCATAGGCGACAACCTACGGAAAGGATATTCAGATGCTTGTATCGAAGGTTGATTGAAAATGATGCTTTCACGACTAATGTGGGATCGACAGGAAGACCAAGGTCAGCTAGAAATGTATGGGCAGAAGAAAGAGGTCTCGAAAATGTATATCAAGCCCCTCAATGAGCGTTCGAGGAATTTTTTTTGGCAGAAAATGTATCCAAATCATGGGTTCACAGGATATGTAAGGAACAGCAACTTCATCCATTTCATTTGGTCAAAGTGCAAGAACTTCGGGCTGGTGATCACCAAAAAAGATGAGAGTTCTTCGAGAAACATGAAAATGATGATAGATTCATTAACAAAATATTGTTCACAACATTTACCAGGAAAGGTATTATCATTCAGCGAAACGGAAATGTATATGCAGAAGAGAATCCACATGAAACTATAGATCACTATTTTCAATATTCATTTAAAATAAATATTTGGTATGGAGTAGTAGCCAATAACCTATTGGTATTCTTCGAAATCGAAGGAGCACTAAATGGACATGAATATCTCGAAATCCTAAACAATAATCTTCCAGAATTCTTGAAAGATATAAATTTACAAGATCGACAACAATAATCGTTTATGCAGGAAGGTGCACCTCCCCATCACACACTGCCAGTGAGGAAATGGCTTCATCTCCATTTCATTATGTATGGGGAGAATTGGAACATAAAGTTTATTCAAGACCCATACACACAATAGAGGAGTTGCGAGAGGGAATTCAAGAAAATATGGAAAGGATGCTGCTAAATGTTCTAAGAAAACTCAAATTCAATTTCCTCAAAAGGGCTAGAGCTTGTATCCTAAACAATGGTGAACACTTCGAACAGTTTATGAGATAAAATGATTTTGAAGAAATTGTTCAATAAATAGATTCTATAGTTTCCTATTTTTATTTTAAAGAAATTGCCATGACACTCTTT
The DNA here is from genome assembly GCA_018342105.1 of Gonioctena quinquepunctata. Classification (NCBI taxonomy): domain Eukaryota; kingdom Metazoa; phylum Arthropoda; class Insecta; order Coleoptera; family Chrysomelidae; genus Gonioctena; species Gonioctena quinquepunctata. The sequence continues at coordinate 83,688 of JAFIRS010002699.1, forward strand.
TTGTACGCCAGTGAAGCAACTGTTTTTTTTTTTCAAAATAGAGCATTAATTGAAGGAAAATATCTCTGCAAATTTGATTGAATTTTTTTGATATCAATGATTGTTATGAGAAAAAATGTCTTTTATTTGCCAGTTTCACCACCCTGTATCTATGCAAGGAAGCAGATTTTTTAAAAATGCATGTGAAAGTGTCATCCATTTTTTTTGTAGAATATCCAGTTGTAATATGAATCAGTAATTAGGATTTCGGGATCAGAAATTCACTTCAGCCGAACAATTTTTTCATTACTAGCATGTTTGTATTCATAAAAGCGCAATTATCTTGAAAACGGTTGGTTTTTCCGGATTGAAACAAGTATGAAGTTTTTCACTCAAAATTGAACGAGGAATACGAAAAATGAATATTTTTTCTGATTTCACCAGTGGCGTAAAAAATAAGAGAGGGAAGGAACCATGATACCCTTCTTGTACGCCACTGGTGGCAACTGAAAGTGTTTTTTTTTAATATAGCACTTATTAAACAAAAACATTCCTTTGGATGTATACGAATATTTTTCGAAAACTGTGGAAGTTATGATTAAAAAAAACTTGAAATTTTTCATATTCAACAACCAGCATCTCTTCAACGAAAGAGATTTGAGAAAAAAGTTATGAGGAAAGTCCTATTTATTTTTCGAAGGGCATCTTCCGTTCCGATTTGGCACCATAGTTTGGTGACGCCCTGTATATAGGATTAAAATTCCAATTTTCATTAATTTATTGTTGTTGTGAAGTGGAGCGTTGATGTTTCATGTATCCGATGCGAAAAAGTTGGGAACTTCTCCTGAAAAGCAATTTATGTCAATTGCCTGCCATAAGCACCATCGTGTTTTCGATGGAAAATGAAACAATATATATGGTTTGAAAAAATGCAATTTTTTTACAAAATATTTTTTATTTCTTTCGCTGGAAAGCAGCGGTAGCTTTCGGAGTTTTACCAACAAAATCGTGTCAAATTATATCGAGTTTCCGTTTTCACCGTAATTGCAAAACGAATAATTTTACTGAATCATATGTTATCATGAAATAGATTAACCATTCTTATTGATTTACTGGTTTACTAAATGACAATAATCCTGCATGCGATTATGAACTAGGCCAATCTCTAACTCTTGTGATAGTATTTCAAAGCATTTCTCAGGTGGGAACATTCTGGTGAGAGGATGTAAAATTCTTTGTTTTCGGATATACAGGAATGGAAATTGGTTGATAGACGAAGAGAGAAAAACTTTTTTCAAGCGAATATTCATTAACGACAAGAAACTCATCAACTTCATGGGACAGCTCTACAGCATGAGTGAAAAAAGATTTCCAAAGAAGGTCACCATTATTGAGTTTTTCAGTCGGAATGTAGTCACCGGCCATCGGTTGTTGGAAATACGGATAATTATATTGCTATATCTGCCATAATTAATAACCAGTTACTTGTTATTAAAATAGTGAATACATTTATGTGATTAAACTGGGGGTCTAACGTATAGATCAATCAATAGAGCAGAAAATGGCCGATTATATGACTAAAATACTAACAGGGAACCGATACGAAAGACGATCCGTAGTTATATCCTGTTATGTTCTCTACTCGCAACTACCATTGCTTAGGCAGAAAATCGTGTTCTTTTCAACCGACTGCGCGACGCAAAGGAGGGTAATGTGTTCATCATGTTGGATGTTTGTTCCTGCAATCGAAGTGTTCTAATCTTGCGAGTGTCACCAAAGACATGACAGTAATCGAAATTTGAATATGACGACAACCAGATGCCATATTGTGAATAAAGACATAACAGTAATAAACAAAATTCATTCTGGCGACAACCAGACGCCATATTGTGAATGAAGACATAACAGTAAGAATCAAAATTCAATGGCGACAACCAGACACCATATTGTGACAAAATTCAATATGGCGACAACCAGAGCCATATTGTGAATAAAAACATGACAGTCATAATCAAAATTCAATTTGGAGACAACCACATGCTACATTGGGAAAAATTTCAATATGGCGACAACCAGACTTCATATTGTGAAAAAGTTATAACACCGTATAGCTTGAAACAATGTGCTCGTTAGTTGGTTTACTTCGGTTTCAGTTATTATTTTATTTTCGTTTCATTTTTAATACACTATCACTCAAATATTTTAATAGAAACTCAATTAAGAACAGTTAAACTCTGCTATAACGAACGACTTTATGACTAGGAATGGTTCGTCATAAAGGGTGTTCGCTATGAAGAAAATATGCAGTACATGCATAATGGTAGATTTTTTTTCGCGATCATTTTTTGAGACAAATTTGTGCATTTGCGGACCCACTGTCGAGTTTTCTAATTATTTCCAGCTTGATCGACAATGTTATAGCCTTCCCGCATGCTTTTGTAGTAGGGATATCGGTACAATGCAGATGAACACGTACTAACCCTACGCCATGTATCTAACAAATCCCTTACAGAGAAATAGGGAAATCCCGCCGGTCGACTGCGGTCGTGGAATTTTGCAAATTATTGGCACTTGATTGAACAATCTTTCCTCGGTAGTTCGTTATAACCGAGTTTGACTATATCTTCGTAGTGACTGAAATTATGCATCTACTTTTTGTTGTAGTATATTCATTTGTGAATTGTGTAGATTCAGTGCACATAGTGAGAGTTTGCGAGTTGTATACCTGAGTCTTATATAACTCACAATGTTACGAGCTCGAAAACTAAAGTAAACTAAAATGTGTTAAATAAAAAAAGTTAATTCAAATAATGACTCTAGATTATTACCGTCTTATGGACCCAACTAAAAAGTGTAAAATAATAAAAGTTTATCAAATATATCAAAAAATCCGACTGGGTAAAAAATATACTTTGAAAAAGATGGAAACAAGATGACCGCAAAATATTGTCCGAAAATTCTGTTTCAAAGGTTAACTATTAAACTGACCTCTATAAACAATCTCACGCAGTCGGAGGCAATAATATATACTCATTTTTAAATTGCGTGAGATTGTTTACAGTATTAGGTTAAATAATAGTTAACCTATTAAAACATAATTTTCTGACAATATTTTCTGGTCATCTTGTTTCCATCTCTTTCAAAGTACACTTTTCACGCAGTCGGTTTTTTATTTTTTTAATTAACTTTTTTCATTCGTTTTTTGCTTGTAACATGAAAACTAATGAAGCAATATCCATACTTTCAATAGACAAATTCTAGAAAATCAAAATGCAAAAAATGAGCCCTAGCACGACTCGATAGGATTACTAGTAACGATGAAAAACCAGAAAAACTGGAAGAGTCAGCGTGTTTCCGAAAATAACACCCCCATTTTTTAAGTTGCAGGGCAGGCTCTCCGCGACACAGTGGTGATTGATATGTACTTCATATGTAGAAAAAAAACTCAGGCGTTGTCGCATCATTCGTTTTTGTATAATTGCAATTTGAAGTTTTCAATGCACTTCATTGGAGAAAGCCCAGATGCGTCATAAGTGGTCCGGTTTCAATTTTTCTGAAACATTGCAAGTAGAGGTACTACAAGATGTCTATTCTCATTCTCCGCTAAAATGCTGCGAAAAAGTTGGGAAATACTTTCAAACATTACTGGAAACGGAAACGTGAAAGCGGCTGAGTAGTGTGGTAGGGCACAAATAAGTTGTCATTTCAAATCCTTCAGTGTCACTCGAAGCGTCAAAGATATAACACCATTCCGACAAATTTTCACATATTTTACGTTTTTTTTTTAAGTTAATGTTTATTTATCATCCACTCAGATTACTGTAAGTACTTCCTTCATTCTAAGTATTTTTTTCACAATAATGTCATTTACATATTTTAGGACCCTGAAGAAGTTTCAAATTTGAAACGCAAGCTCGGTCCATCGTATTAAAGAGTTTTTCATAGTTCAACACTTGTGCTGACTGAAGATCGCCGTTATTCCCCACTGTTCATATATATAAATATATTATTTCCCAATCCAACAATTGTTTAAACAAAAGAACAGATCTCAATCATTTAAGTGGATTATTCTTATTTATTATCTTAGAGAAGAACCCGAATGCTCTCAATAATAATTCATCTTCCTTTAATTAATACAAACCAACATGAAAGATGTTACAAATAATAACTTAATAAAGTTCATTTATCCAATTTTATCATTAGAAAATCTCATCTTCAGTGGTAATTGCAATTGATGTTTCCACTTGCATTTGGACAGCTTAGACCAAATGTCTCTTCTTCTCCTCAAAAATTGTACAATTTTGACGTTGACATTTTAGGTTATGTTAAATTCAACTTCTATGTTTTGATTTTCCACACTTTTCACATTCATAACCAAAGAATGTTCACCACAATTGTTCTCGACTTTAGTGAATTTACCAGTAATGTTTTTGTTACAAATATTATTCCATATAAATCTAATTGTTGCTCCATGTTTTAACATGTTTTAATGCTGTCTTTTACATCTCTTTGTATTTCACCGAAAAACGACCATAGTCACTAACATTGTAAGTAAGGTTTTTTTTATATTTATCAACATACTATAGTATTTTCACCTTTGTAGCTCCCTGAAGATGACAATATCCATTGTCGAAATATTGGAAATATAATGTTATAAGAGCACATTTGCGTTTGCTGCTGTCCCAAATAATTTCTCAGACTTTTTCCTAACTAGTCAGCAAAGACTACCTCTCCTCTTCCTTATATATATATATATATATATATGTATATATTTCTTGATTTCTCGACCACATATGTTTATATTCTTTATTTTCTCGGAATAAGGGCCTCAGTCAGTTTATATATTTTTTATTTCATTCGACATTATTTTGAAGTTACCTGAAGATGACATAAACAATGTCGAAACGTCGAATGAAATTAAAAATCTATAGGCTGACTGAGGTCAAGAAAAGAAAGAATATATATATATATATATATATATATATATATATATATATAATATATATAGTTACACAAGCACATTGCGCGCAAGCTATGAATCTGCCGCTCTAGCCCCACAACTCAGACGCCTTCACGCGCTCTCCCGCTTTTGGTCATGTTTTCAAGTACTTCTTTCTCACTGAATTTACAGAATTTCATCGAAAAATAAGAATGGTTGTCTTGTATTACTATACTTCTACTTGCAATATGTTTTCGAAAAATAGAAATCGGACCACTTATGACGCCATCAGGTTTGCTCCAATAAAGTGTATCAAAAAATTCAAATTGCAATTATGCAAAAACTAACGATCTGACGGTGCCTGAATTGTTTATACATAGAGTGCATATCAATCACTACTATGCTGCGCTACAACTTGAAAAATTGTTTCGTTTTTTTTTGTTTTATTTTTAGTTACTAATAACGCGATCGTAACGTGCTAGGGCTCATTTTTTTGCATTTCGATTTTCTACAATGCATCCTTGAGAGCTTTGAAATTGCTTCATTTATTTTCATGTAAAAAGCGAAAAACTAAAAATAACACGACTTCCTGCTTTTAAATATTTATATCAAATTCAGCAATGATAGTTGCGAGTGGGTAACATAACAGGATATAACTACGGATCATCTTTCTTATGATGTTATGGTCGGTTTCCTGGTACTATTTTTGTAACGAAAAAAAATCTAATGATTGGTCCAGTAAGGTAGCAACTACTACACAATAAGTTAGTAACCAGCTTGCCTTAAGCTAATAGTTGAATTGTAGTTCGTTAGTCAGTAGTCCTATGAGTTCTCAAGATCCTTAGCACCAAAAATTTGGGTTTTTGGACACTATGACTTCTTGTAATCAAGCAACTCATAACTTCAAAGACAACAAAATTTCTAACATTACTGGGGATGTTACTTATGAGAATATGAAATGGTAATACAATGATGTGAGATGCTGATTTTCATTACACAAAAACTGACCAGAAGCTGCAAATTGTATGGCGGGGTTGAATATGTCTGTTAAGTTCAGGAATAGAAAGAATGAAGTCTTCCGCAAACATATATTACAGCTATCTTATCACCATTAGAGGACATCTGGAAAAACTGAAATAGTTCATAGTCACACTGAACACCCACTGCTGAAATCTCTCGACTTATCTTAGAATATCCATGGATGCACATTGAGTTTTTGAGACAACAACCAGAAGTGAAATTGTGTGGAATGAATGAACAATGATTGGTTTTTGCTGAACTCGATTGAAAAAAAAAATTCTCATCAAGTTATGTAAAAAAAAAATGAGTACAATAATCAATCTTCAAACTCTGAAATAACTCATTAACTGTGAAAATGATGAATGATTTATATCTAAAATAGAAAAATCCACTTGCATCAAGGTTTGAAAAAAAAACATGTTTTTTGAGATATTGAATTAATGAATATTTTTGACAACATTTTTCCTCCCAGGCTGGACATAACTCCTGTTTCAATAGCCAGTTTTCTTGTGAATTTTGTTTTTTAGCCAACATTAGTTTTTTCCAACTTCCAAATGACATTCTTCACTCCAATGGAGTAGTGCGTCGAAAATGTCCTCATACAAACATATTCTCCATAAAAATTTAATTTCACTGCAATATTATCAGTTGTCTGTATTTCGCAAATTACTGAAAATTGTTATATATCTACGTGAGAGGAGAAAAACAAGGTGACTTGTTTCAATTTTATCATATATGTACAGGAATTGTTCTACCCCTGAATGTGTTGTGTTCATATTCCATGTACTCAGTTCTTAAAATAAATTCACATTCCGAACTTGAAAGTTTCCGCCCAAAAGATTTTACCGATTAGTATAGTCTGAGATCCCGACCTAGATCGACCTTTCATCATCCCTTTCCTGGATAAATATATATTTTTCACTACATTATGTGTAAATGAACAGAACTGGCTTGGGTTGTCGTTCCATATCCTAGCAAGGTTATTTCTAATTAAAACCATTTAATCAATTTTATTTCGATAGTTACAGCCATCCTGCTTCTCAAAAAAAATAGTATCAATCAAGAGTGAAAGTGTTACCTACCTAAAACGCCAAAGTAAGGTTGCTTACCTTTTTTTCTGACCGGGTTGTAAGGTATAACAGGTAAACTGTTATCAGAAATTTACCCTAATCGTTTTCTCAATCAATTATGGGGTTGCCTTCCCAAAAGTTGGCGGATATTAGGATTGTCGCGATTGAAAGTCTGAATAATTGAGTGATGGAGTGGGGTGCGATGATAGCACTGCATATACTGAACTAATATACAGTGCGGCTTTTAATAGTCCCCCCACCCTGTTTACTTTTGAACGGTTCGACGTAGGACAATGAAAAAACAAAAGATGTATTGTATGATATCACCGATACTTCTTTTTTAAATAAAATACATTGTGATTGCCTGACAGATGATGATTTTAAATAGCCAGGCCGTCATGTAGCACATTGTTCAAAAGATAGTTCAATTCTCTTTCCAACCATCCAATTGTTTTTATCATTTCGTTGATTTGTTTTTTCACAATGTGCATTTGAAATGTCAAGCATAAGTGCGGATCTGAATGGTACCCTCATCTCGATAACTTTTGAACGGTTTCATATGAAACAGTGGGACAACAAAATTTTGACTGGTATTACCGATTCCACTTTTTGGGATAACAAACAACAGAATTACTCGACAGAGGGCGCTGGGGGCTCAACAACTTGAAAATTTTGAAAGGCATAGAGGTCGAGTTGCACACCGTTGAAAAGGTAATTCAATTATAGTTTCAACAATGGTTGTTCTACGGAATCACAATTGCGATAAGTAACACTGAATACGGTCAGTGGGGGAAGATTAATTACTTAAATGATTTTCCATTTTCGAATTCGATTCGAAGATTAATTAGGTAGAAATTTTGAATCCATACACTAATCCATATTGAAGTAAATAAAAGACACTCAATTTACTAAATGATTTTCACTAAACTGGGTTTACAAAACCACGACACGTGTTTTGCTATACAATAGCTTTTATAGCATTTTCAAATAATAACAAACTCATTTATTTTTCATGACCATTATTATGAAGGGTAACATTTATTGGATTTGGTAAACTTATAATCAAACAGTAACCTAGAAATGCCCATTATGAAATTGAATTATTTGTCGATGTTTAAAATTTCTAATGTGATAATGATTATATCATTACTTACCTGCTCTTTATATTATCGCATTTGTATGTGATAAAGAGTTTCATTTCACTTCGACTAGTATTATTTTGAATTTGAAACATTTTCATGGTTCATGTACGTCCTATCGAAGAGAAAACTAAGCAATTTAAATTTTTTGGGGAGGCCTGTGGGAACTACCATGCAGCAGAGATAATTTTTGATGGAAAATTCCGTGATCATCCAATAATTCGAAAGTAGTTGAGGGAACTGGTTGAAAAATTCAACAAAACTGGCACTGTCCATAGGCCCAGTGGAGCTGGCTACGAATCAATTTCGGAGGAGAACGGATGTTTCGGTAATTGCCAAATGCATATTGTGGAAAAATATATGAATGGTTGGAAAGGAAATTGAATTGTCCTTTCAACGATCCCCCCCACCCGGTGCCATCTATCGGGCAATCACGATGTCTTTCATTTTTTTAAAGTAGCATCGGTGATATCATTCAATACCTTTATTTTTCATTGTTCCACGTCAATCCATTCAAAGGTTAACAGGGTGGTGGGGGGGAGGGACTATGAAAAGCCGCACTTATGCTCGACATTTCAAATGCAAATTAAGAAAAAACAAATCAACCAAATGATAAAAACAATTATATGGTTGAGAAGAACTATTTTTCCAACGATGTGCCACATGGCTCCCCCTGCCATTTAAAATTGAAGTTGATGTACCTCTCACGCCATCTATCGGGCAATCACAATGTCTTTTATTTCAAGAAGTAGTATCGGTGATATCACACAATACCTTTTCTTTTCATTGTTCTACGTCGAACCGTTCGCAAGTTATAAGAAGGGGAGTGGACCATAAATAGCCGCAAAGTCACATATCAACGAAATGAAAAAAAATATAGTTATTTGGAATGATAATTGAATTATCTTTTTACCGATGTGCCACATGATCCTCCGTGCTATTGAAAATTTTGAAGTTGTTGTGCCATCTATCGGGCAATCACAATGTCTTTCATTTCAAAAAGTAGTCTTGGTGATATCATACAATACATTTTTTTTCGTTGTTCTACGTCGAACCGTTCAAAAGTGAACAGGGAGGAGGGGACTATAAAAAGCTGCACTGTATACTCGTACGACAGAGAAGGATGCAGAATAGCATGCCAATTTCTCTGTATATTAGAAAAAGACAAATCTAGTATACCATCGAAAATCCATTTTGTAGTAACCACGTTAACAGTATCGACGAAAACAATTGAGGTTCTCCAAGAGTTTACTACGGCATAAAGCAATGCACAAGTGTTAATGACGCGAAATATCATATTTCCTAGGAGAATCATTCAACTATGAGAGATAATAAGCTTTTTTTGGGACAAATCAAAATCATTGATGACAATATGATTTCACCATGCTGGAACTCATTAAAACAAATATGCTAAATATTTTACGCACTATATACGTAAATTATGTGGCTTAATGTAACCGATCTTTGCAGTCTGAAACTACGGTGTAATAGGGTTCCTCGAGGATCCAACGTAGTAACAAGTACACAAAATTTTGCAGGTTACAAACTGGGAGAGTAATCATGAAAATCCTTCAGAATTAGATCTTGCAAGTTCTAGTGAATCAGATACTGAACAATTTTTTTGTATTTATATAATTATTTTAAATTGTACAACAAAATATACTTCTTTCAATATTTATTTATTTTGAAATTTCAAGAGTGAGTAATAAATATATTGTATTATATTACTATCATTAGAATTAAAAAACTGATCACATTTATTATTGAAAATATTATTACTTCTTTAAATTATAATTGCTAATGTTGATAACATAAATATTATTCACTCCAAAATGGATTTTTGATAGTATGGTAGATTTGTCATTTCTATTTATCATACAAATGAGCATGCGCACCATACTAATATCAGTTCACCTGTTTACACCTGGCAACACGGCATTGCAGCTAGGAAAAAGGTAGGCAACTAACTTTGGCGTTTTATGCACGTTTTCAAAAATAATTACATAATTTCCAACTGAAAATAGCCTTGCTAGGATATGTTGTGGCATCTCTAGCATGTTTTGATCATTTATATATGATATTATAAAGAATATATATTTAATTAGGAAAAAGCATGAGGAAAGGTCGATCTAAGACGGGATCTTGTACTGGTGATAACGGGGGCGTATCACCACTGAATATTTGTCATGGAAAAAACCCAAACAATATCCTGAAAAATTATATTGAATATGACAGCGTTTTCTCAAAACTCAACTCTTTCAAAGTTATTGCATTAATGAATATTTGAGCAGGTATTTCACACTCTTAAGAAAAAATTATATTCACAGTAAATTTAAGATTTCGGACACATACCGTTTGAAGCTAACACTAATCTTCTTGTTTATCAAGTATTCAGTGTTATACAACGAAAACTATAGGCGCTTGCAAAAAAAACGGTCCACTGCGAGAGGTCAGCTGGGTATCAATGTATTTTATTTACTTACATGATTTAGAAAAAAAAGCTCCTGTTAGTTTTTTGTTCAGATTGAGGTTTCTACGGAATTTACATTTACAATAAAAAATTGAAATTAAGCCAGAAATATAATATTGGTTTGAAAAAAAAGGCTTACTGATACTTTCTCCCAGCATATGTCGTTTGGGTGTTGTCTCTTATTGTGGGGATTAGTCAGACCTTCAATCGAAATGGATTTGTGAATGAAAAATTAGATATTTTTTTTAAATCCACTATAAGCATCACCTTTGTTATTATCACTTTCACCTTTATAGTAAATGCAATAAAGAAATCGTTCGGCAAAAACCATATTGATCGAATTCAATTAAGTTTCATGATAGTAGTATTCATTTTCTCCAGCGAAATTCTTACAGTAGAGATATCTGATTTCCAAACGCCCAGTCACGAATTGATGATATCTGCTTATTTCATAGAAAGGGGAGGTACAGAGATCAAGGACCTCCATGAACTTCATCTCACAAACCCCAAATTGTAAGAAAGTCACAAACGTGTTCGAGTAATAATTATAGGAACAGTGTTACACAGGGTGAGTCAACAGATAACCAAGTCAACAGGGACCATCAATACCACCTTCCAAAATAATTTTCATTCATACAGGGTGCATCATTGATGCGTGGCTAACCAAAGTTGTTCTTTTTCAAATGAAACACCTGGTATATTTTCATATATTCCGATCAGCTGTTCCATTGGCAGCCCAACGATTTTTCAATTTTGAATTGAGTTGTGGCGTTGCCGAATTACTCAAAAAAAATCTATTTTGTAGACTCCTTTTCGAAAAATTACCTATTTCACATTTCGAAATATTTAGTATAGATAATTGGGAAATCGTTAGTCAATATGATCATGTTGATAATGTTGAAAATACCAAGAATATGGAATAAATTGTACAGGATTTTGGATACAACAACACAAACTTAGCCATTTTCAAACTTCGGTATTTTGATTTCTTCAAATGGAACACTTTGTATATTTTCATTTGAATCAACTCCCTTTCAATGACTCTACACTTTCCATCCCTGACGTCATGTACCTCAAACAACCTGTTTCCGAGATATTGTGGTTTAAAGAAATTGTTCAATATCAAATCAACAATTCTATAGATTTTTTATTCTACATGTTTGTTCATAGACAATACTCTTACTGAATGATGTTTCAATTATTTTTTTCCATCTTCAAAAGCATTCTTGGCAACTCATGAATAACTAGCATAGCAAAAGAAATTTTCAAATGTAACTATTTTTTCTAGTTTGGTTATCAATGACTACCGCTGAAATAATGACTATCGGAATTTGTAAATAGAGGTTACTGTCAAACTTGAAATATTCACTCACTCACCTTTCTTCAACTATTAACTGTTATATACTAAAACTAGCTGGTACGTTGAACTTTGTATTTTTTGTGTCAACTATCACAATTAACCACCCCTTAGGGACGCATTTATAAAAATACCTATTTTCATACCCTACCTTGAAAACTAACGGAACTCCCAACAAATTTTCACCCTCCTTTTCATTCCTTTGGGGGTTGAATTTCTAAAAATACTGAAGTGAATATTTCTTCTATTTGTAACAAAGACTTCAAATACCAATTTCTATGATCCCAACTTGAAAACTAACGGAATTCATATGCAAACTTCCATTCCCCATGTTACCCCTTTAGGAGTTTGATTTTCAAAAATACCGAAACAAATATTTCTTATTTGTAACAAAAACCCCCAAATACCAATTTTCATGATCCTAACTTAACAACTCATTTCACTCCTTCAGAGTTGAGTTTTCAAAAACCCTGGAACACATTTATCTTTATTAGTGAAGAAGATCCCAAATATTAATTTATCTCTCCCTTTTATTTTAAAATTAATAAATCATCCCCTATTTTTTTACTCTTGAGGGTGTGATTTCCCCAATTCAAATGGACCCACTTTGATGCATTCCCATATAATAGAAGAGGATTCATCCGAATCGGATAACCCAGTAGAAAGTTATGCATATTAGAATCAGTTAAGAAGTGAAAATTCAGTGGGTAAACCAATAATCATCCCCCATTTTCCTACCCTTATTAGTGCATTTTTTTCCAAATCCAAATGGAACCAACTTCGAAGTATACCCTATCATCAAAATCAGACTACCCTGTGAAAGTTATGCGTGGTCATACATAAAATATATATATATATATATACATGTCGACTAGAGAACCTCCTCCTTTTTTTTCGACGGTTAAAAAATATTACAACTAGTACCATCCGACATAGGGAAAATATGTATTATCATTCTCAAGGTAAAATCAACTCATACCAACAATTCAACGGTAGGAAATTTTCTAACATTCATGAATAACAAAATCCTGAAACAGCTGAAGGCGAGATTAAATCAAAATCTCCCATTTGACAACAAGCAATATTATGTAATAATCCCCTACCAATATCGGAAAGAAATATCGGCTACGTTCTATTTTCATTGTTCATAATCAATATTAGAATTCAAATATTCATCTTATATCGATTTGTAACGTGTGATATGTTACTGCTTTTCAATTAATTAATTGGGATAATATTCTTAGAAGAAACATAGCGCTTGAAATTATACTTTTGCCGAGCGGTTGCGAAATCAAATCTCTTCGAAAAAGTTGTACTGGCGTGGATTCGAAAATGCGGCATGACATTTGATAAAGTATCACCAAAGATGATTTCCGTACCGAAGATTTGGTCTTTGAAGATCTCTGGACCATCTCGTGACTGGAACACATCTGGATACTTGGCACTAGTTCACTGACTCTATATTTTAGGTTCTAACTTCTAAAAAGACTGATTAAATTCTTGACATTTTTTTGGAATTATAAACTTCCACAACTGAGAACCACATGGTAGAGTGGAATGAAGACAATTCTAGACCCCAATAACAAGAAGAAAAACTAAAAGAATCCGCATTCATTTTACTATCTGTTGAGGATTGTATATCAACAAATTCTACTGATATGGATCACACGTGGAAATCCTTACTGGAAGTAGATCTTGCATATGGCAGAGCGATAATGGATTGACTCCATTATCCGGAAAACATTCCATACATCAAATAAACAAGTTAATGTTTCATCATCCTTTTGGCATAACTCTTCTGACATTAGTCAAAAAAGACCACGTCCAATCACTGCGAGAGAAACATCCAAAAAACTGAGAAATGTTCATCTACATTCAGAATATTTTCTGAAAACGGGAACGGATACAGTTCCCGAAACGTCAAGAGTATATAGAGAAGTATCTTTAAATTCAATAATTTTTTGTGATAGGCAAAAATTAAAATACGACATGTTACTGACTAATCGAATATTTTTCAATTTGTGAAAAATAATTTGGCGTACGCAGTAACTTATCAGGGCAATGTAATTTATTTGCCCTTCTACACTTGTATAGATTTGTTTTCAGATTGTGTAAAGGTTATAATCTCCAAAAAAAAATGTCAAGAAAGAGTATGCCTTCCACAAAAAACAAGCTTCAAACAATACTGATTAAATTATTTTGAGACCTGTACTTTGACACTTCCTTTTTCTTCAAACCTTCTTTTTCTCATAAATACTGATTGAGCATTTGAAACAGTTGGATTCAATTTATCTGTGGTAAGGTCCCTCATATTCTGATAAATATCAGAAATAATATCCATGTGAGATATACTAGAATTTGAATAGTAATTGATTTCAATCGATAGAACTTATTGTGAATTGGACTTTACTTATTTGTATGGTAGAAATTTTGACTAATTCAAATTGAGACTGGCAAGGCCTATATAAACTAGAAACACTGATTGCCAGAGATAGGTGTGCATTGTCTCAGAACTTCGAACCGACTGCCATCCTTCGATCGGGTCCATGGACATTCTTCCTATCTCCGTTTACCCATTTCCCAACATCAGTGGAACATAAGGTATCGGTTTCCTGGTACAAGAAAGGTCGAAATAATATTGGCTGGGTAGTTTAAAATACTATTCGGAAAGCATATTGATCAATGTTGGATAATATAGATTTCCCTATATCCTTCAATTCAATATCGTCCTATATCGATTCCAGAGGTGAAAAAAATTTTCAAGTCCAATTTCAGTATGGATTAATAGTTTGCTATCGATATTGAAGAAGTCATATTCATCTATATTAGATAATATGATTTTGACTTATCATGCGGGCAATATACATAGTTGATAGATTTTAATGAATATAGGCATTCCAATATTCGTCTCTATTAAAAAATATCGTAATTTCAATTGGGTTGAAAAGTAATATTTACCTCTATTGTATAATACATTTTATACTATACCATGCGAGAAGTATAGGCTACATATTGCTTCCGAAATATATCATTCGTTCCATATCAATGCTAAGGGATGATAAACAATATTGTATTATCGAGTGGCAACAATAATACTTCTATATATTGTATAATATTTTATTAAATTTTTTCTGAAAGTTGTTAGTTTTTCACTCGACGATTGAAAGTTGCAGAAAATAAATACATCACTGGAAATATTCTTGTGTAGTTTTGATGAAAAAATAGTATAGATATGAATGACCAATCAACATCCTACGGAAATAATATGAGGTTGAACTATTTTCTCTCATTTCCCATTTTGTGGTGGGAAACTTGGATAATTTGAGAATATGGAAATTAATCAGAATCATTTTATCGTTGACTGGGAGCATTTTACGTTCTATTCCCATCTAACAGTTCTACGTAATGAAGGAATATTTATTTATTCAAAGTGTTGCTCTGCCCACTCTGAAACTCTTGAAAAAACCGTCATGTCTATAGGCTACATCAATACAAACCGATAACTAATCTTCCATCTTTCTCTTCATGAAAACCTACATTGTTTGCTCAACTCATACTTGTCAATTCTGTCTTTGTTGAGAAATACCTACTCATAATAACACTATCATAAAAATATTGGCCACGCCTATGCCTCAACAGCTATAATTCGGTTCAGATAACGCCTCTTTATTCCCTATTAGTAATATCAATATTTTAATTATATCAAGTGTTCTGATTGGAAATACAATTATATATAATTGGAGTATTAAAGCTTTACGTGTGACTGTGATATGTACACTCTGTGAACGTATTTTTTTTAAATAGACGCAAACAGTTGGAATTAAATTATTTTTGTCAATGAGTTTGACTGATAGGGACAAATATATACAGGGTGTCCAAACTCGATGGTCTATTAGACATTTCTGGAGAACGCCAAACAGGATTATTTTGAAAATTTGTTCATTTTGGTAATTAGTTTTGCTCTATCGATTTAAAATATTCTCAGCGCTGCGGCGTTGCCGCTTATATTGAAAAGTAGCAACAACTTTGATATTTTAAAGAGATACCCTGTATGTTATTGCATGTTTCGTTTTGCTATTGCTTCACGATCATTTTTGTAGGATACTTCCTTATACCAATCTCAAGCGGTTTTCGAGAAATTCATTGATTCCCTTATTTTTTGTGCAAAACATAGTTTTAATTGAATGTTTATTACTGCGGAATTTCAACTCGTACAAAGCTGAAATTTTTGTTGTAGTTTACCAATGTTCTGTGCTTCAGTTATGTCTGAGGAAATTTGTTCTCCATTATAAAGGGTCGTTCAAAATTGTGATTTTTCCGACATATACAGAAATGGTAAAAAGTACATTTTTTAAATAGAACTCATGTATATTATCGAATATCCTGAAAGACAATTGAAGTTCCTCTCAAGTGATGTATTATGTTTCTATATCTAGATAGAAATAAAAGCAAGTTTCATAAAAATCGGATTATTTGCCTATTTTGTATTAAATGTCATGAAATACGTCATTATGAAAATTCGACAATCAGTGCATCAATGATAAAACGTTTGTGCGTTCATTACGAAAAATTCTATCAGAAAAGAATCAAAATGGTAGGCAATAACTATTTAAACGAAGTTTTGATGAAATTGTTTATCTACATGGTCAATGTGATCAAATTATAGCGAGAACATGCGGAAGGTTCTGTAGGGTATTGATGTATTTGAATAGTATATGAATGATAAGATGACGAACTGATTGTGCAAAGAATAAATGATATACAGGGTATTCCAAACTCGATGGCCTATTGGACGTTTCTGGAGATCTGAGATATAAAATACTCGAAATTTTATCTCACGATAAGAGACTGCGATCTAGCTCTTAAAAATATTTTCATGGTTGTAGTGTTGCCATATGTACTTGTAACTAATATCAACTTTCGAATTTCAAATGGAACACCCAGAATTCCATTCTGTTTTTGGATTCTACTGACAAATACAAATAACTCTTACTGCACATGTCGTATACATATGTCTATACCGTTTATTGATATTGATTATTTTGTGATTGTTTTGCTATCAAAATGGGACCAACTTGAATTAATACCTCCTCACTGTTACCCACCAGGACTAAATTCAACTTTCACCCAGAAAATATTGAGTATTTCAGTGACATCTAATGATTTGACCATATTTTATACAGGGTGTCTGAAAGACATATTCTTGTAGGTGATTAGGAAACACTGCCATAAATCATTTTATTCAAATGGGACACCCTGTATACTATGCCATATTCTGATTCTACTGAAAAATACCAATAATCATCTGAGAGTTGGAAAAAAAAAGTTTTAGCGTATCTCCAAAAGTATGAACATTTTGAAGCGAATCATCCCAGACTGATTTGATTTTTAAATAAGATCATTTCAATTACCTATTTCGATTTGTTATACTGGGAAATGAAAATGGTGTAGTAGTGTGCCGTGACCAGAAAAGAGCAAGATAATCTTTTAGTTTGATACGCATTGCTTTTCATGGTGTTTCTGTCAAAATGGATAATAATACATATTCAAATGTAGATATTTTAAATATTTATAGAAAATTCAGGTATAGGAATATGATACATAATTTGAAAGGAACTTCTAATTGTCTTTCAGGATTTTCGATAATATACAGGGTGTTCCATTTGAAAAAATATACTTTCCACCATTTTTGTATCTATCGGAAAAAAATCACAAATTTTTGAACGACCGACTCAAACTTGTTCCTTTTTACATTTGTAGATGCCTTGAAAAAGGAAATAAACGTTTCCGAAAGCTCGACCATAGAACTAAGAGTAGGTATTCTTCAACCCAGCCCAGTTATTTTGACTGCATCCTCAAGATAGTTTCGTAGATTTTTTTCTTCAACTAGTCAGTCAAGACTACCCTTCTATATATATATGTATATATATTATATATATATATATATATATATATGTATACGATATATATATGTATAATATATATATATATATATATACATATATATATATATACATATATATATATATATTTATAAATTCATATACAGAGTGTCCCAAACTCGATTTACTATTAGAGGTTTCTGGAGAACGGGACAAAGAATAATTCTGAAAATTTGGTTTTAAAAGTAATTAGTTTTGCTCTATCGATCTGAAATATTTTCAGCGCTGCGGCGTTGCCGCTATATTGAAAAGTAGCAACAACTTCGATATTTTAAATGAGACACCCTGTATATTATTGCATGTTTTGCTTTGCTATTGCTCACGATCATTTTGTGAGATATTTTTCCATACCTACCTCAAGTGGCTTCCGAAAAATTCATTGATATCCTTATCCTTTTTTGTGCAAAACATATCTTCAATTGAATGTTTGTTACAGCGGTATTTAGACTCGTACAAAGCTGAAATTTTAGGTGTAGTTTACCAATGTTCTGTGCATTAGTTATGTCCAAGGGAATACGTTCTCCATTGAAAGGTTAGAAATACTTACTAACTTGAGGATGACATTACAAAGTTAAAGCGTACATAATCAGGAACGGTAACGATTGAGCAGATTATTGAACAATGCATTGCTTCAAAAAATACATAAATTACAACCACTTTTATTTAAAAACTGGAAAGAATTTTCGTCATGCAAATGTCAAAATTTAATCTGCACATAAATAACCGGCATTTGAGTATAATGCAGAAGTTTTATAGTATTGATTGGATGTTTGTGTAATTTTCAATTTCAAGTAGGATATTTTCCGTGAATCATCTGCATACGTATTTTTCTTGGATCCATAACGTTTATTGCTTTATTCAGATTTCCTCGATTGTGAAAACATTATTTTGTGATGTTGTTGGGTGACTACCTGTTGGTATGGGTATTTTTTAACGATAAACAGTATTTGACTCTGAAGGTTAATTTTTTTCTTTACATCTGGGAAAACAGATTTGTTATTATGTTTTGTCTCTACAGTGAATTAAATTGTTGGTTTCTATTCATTCATATATTAAAAGAGATTACCGGCCGTTTACACGTACGGTTTTTCTTGCAGATTTGGCGCGTAGACTCCAAAAGCGCAATGAAATCTCTCCGTGTATTTCTGGGTAGAGTGGCGCGCCACGACATGTGGAACTACGGACCGAACACCAGTTGCGTACGCCGAAAAAGCGACTAGCATTCACACATGCAGACTTGAGTAGTAGCACACGCCGCGCCAGTCAGACTTGGGTTCGAAAATGTCATGGTCAAGAAACAAATTTGAGCAATTCATTGAAATTTATGTGAAAGGTAAAATGTGATCAATACAAAAACAAAAATTTCAAAAACGCGGCCTATGAAATATTTTAGGGAGACTGTTTGCCGTATTGTGAATATTAATACTTTGTGGTAAGGAAAATTCAAGGTATACGCGAGACACTTCGAAAAGAAATGAAAAAAATTAGGGAAAACAAAAAGGGGCCACAAGGAAAAACCCATAAAGCAAGCCGTAGGTAGATTTGCTCCTGTTTACTCTTGATCAGGAAGAACCACTGTTAGTTTCAGGAATTTGCTTTAGCTGGTCACGCGCCGTCTCAAACTTTGCAACCATGTGGAAGTGCCACGCGCCAGTCCAGAGCTGTCGGTTTTTGCATTTAGACCAACGCTTCTGGACTTCGCAACCAAACACGCAGAATTGGCGCGTGTACCTGGAGGAGTAATATAAAAATTTTGTATCGCGGGCTTGGAGCGTACGCTTTAAAACTGCGCGACAAACTTAGACGCTGGAATGCGTTCCAAAACCGACAAAATGGAACGACCGTGTAAACGGCGCTCTGTTCAAGTCTGTACTCTAATTCCAAATGTTAAAAAAATCATTGTTACTTTCTACAAATGGTTTTTTGAAAGTTCCCAAGAATGTATTGCTCGAAATGGAAGACAACGAATAACTCATAGCCATGTCGACACTTGTTGACAGAACTCGTTATGATCCTAGAAATATTTTTATACAGAGTTTGAGGAGTTCTTCAATATTATTGACATTTTTTTTTTCAAGTGTTCAATGTTATGTCTCTTTCCAGTCTTGTTTCAACAACTATCAAAGTATTTTGGTGCGTTTGTTAACAAGCTTACTAGAATGCCTCCATCTTGATTCGCTAATCAATTTAGGTTTTCTATGAAGTGTGAATTATGAACTTCATCCACCTATTTTCGATACCAGGATGAAATTGTACTATAAAAACAGCTCATTTTTTGTTTTTGCACCAGAAGTAGTGGTACAACGCAATGATTTGCGGGTCAGACTTTTCGATTGTTATTGCCATGGAGACCGCACTAATTCTTCAATAACTGAAGGAACTAGTGATATTTCCAAAGACCTACTACAAGTTTAACCATAGAATATGTAATGTGTGTTTTTGGAGGGTCACGAATCTTCATATAGGGTGTAATCTACCCTCTTGCATACCCGTGAATTACTAGTGTATAATTCCATTTTATAACGAATTACAGTGGTTAAAAAATAAAAACAAACTTTGAAAAAATAAAAATAAAACTTGGTTTTTGTAAAATTAGTCAAAATTTTGTGAAACACGAAAGAGCAAAGTTTTGGTAGATTTTTTTTTATATTTTTTTTGGCTTATTAATGACTTTTCGTAAAAACTTCAAAGGGAAAATCTATTCATTTTTATGGACAATCAACTGTTAGCGGGTGTCAGAGGGTAGATGCACCCTGTATATGTTACTGTATTGGGGCAGTCTTGGGGTATGGTTTGATTTAAAATTGACAATAGGTTAGTGGCCTGATGAAAGAATATATTTTTTCAACGTTTCGGCGGGGGCAGGGGCCTCGTCTTCATCAGGAAAAACATAATATAGTTGTGAAATTATAATGTGATACATTCTAGAAGAATACAAATTGGAAATTGGGTTATGTGGGTTGCTGTGTTTGTGTAATTAACTTACCGTCAACAATGCTTTCAACAGGGTTGTTTTCATGTATGTTCCGATTTTCCTTTTTCTTTTTATGTCAATGTTATGATTGTGGCAATCATAATACTTGGATAACATGAGTATATATATATATATATATATATATATATATATATATATATATACATATATATATATATATATATTCATATATATATATTCATATATATTCCCCCCTTCTAATAATGATTGTTTCTTTCAGCAATGTTGTCAAACAAAATATTACCTACTTATAATGAATAAAAAAAAGCCAATACTGATGAAGCCTCTGGCCAGAGGCGAAAAATCTATCTAAAAACTCTCATTTCTCTTATTGAATCTACATCCCAAGAACCTCCAAAAAATTAATATATCAACAAGATTCCAGAACCATTCTCCCCAAATATATATATATATTCTATCACTTTTATGTTACTCCGTCTTCTAAACATCTTCCAGTTTATCCTATATATATATATATATATATATATATATATATTTATATATATATATATATATATATATATTATATATATATATATATATATATATATATATATATATATATATATATATATATATATATATATATTTATATTTGCGTTTATACAGTCCCGTTTCGGTACATACTGCCCACGAATCCAGACCAAATCCTACGAACTCAGACCCGGCCTCGGGCTTGACAAGGTTTTGCTATGTAAAACTGTCTAGGGGGGGTTGGGACGCACACGGGACGAAATAATGGCCGGGTTCGGAAAAGCGGTGAAATGAAATGAAGATTTTTATTTTGATTTAACAAGTAGTAGGTAACAATTCGTAACAAGTATTAATTTCATTACAATTCACGCGAAAAGCTTTTTGAAACTAAATAATTCAACAAAAAGTAATTAAATTATTGTCAGCGATGACTTATTTTAAACGTTTTATTACACGGCTTACATATAAGCTTGTCTATAAATAGGTTTTTTATTCAATAATAAATTTTTTGCTTTTTAGTTAGTTCGCCTTGATCTGTTCATTCCTTATAGAGCATCGTTATTAGAAGGTTTCCTCCCTGCAAGTTTTGAGCTGAAAGAAATCATGATCTCTGACACCAGAAACTCCCACACATCAATTTTGAATAGAATCTGACCATAATCACAAATCTCTTCCTCCATTCTGAAGTCGCTATCTTGAATTCATAGATTTTGACAAAACATTCATAATCTCCGAACCTGAAAACTCCCACATACCAATTTTGATTGAAATATGACCATAATAAAAAAAACTGATGAATTTGAACAAAAAATTCATAATATCCGACCCCAAAAATCGGAATGAATTTATGAATTTCGACCCCAAGAACATCCACATACCAATTTTGAATCGAATCGGACCATAATCACAAAACTCGTCCGCCATATTGGAGTCGCCATCTCATGAATTTTGACAAACAAATAGGACAATAATTACAAGTCTCGTCCGCCATCTTGGAGTCACCATTTTGTTTTTTTCTCTAACAAAAATTTCATAATGCATTGCCACCGGAATTATTAACACCTGCTAGGTCGGTCAAAATTCACCTGCAAGATTTGAACCAAACTAACAAACGAACTAACTAACTAACAACTGAAACTAAATAAAAGCTTGTAAAAATCATTAAATATCCCAAAATTAAAATTCTTTATATGGCGACTGAATTAGATAGAAGTCAAGTGAACAAAATTGAATGAAAATGTTTGGCTAGTTTATTTTTCTCTCGTGTTTGTGTTGTGAAAATAAAACATTCTCTGCGCAATTTGATCATAATATCTTGCGAAAAGAGCGGCAACACTACCGGGTCTGTGAACGTGGATTAAATGTCAGAAATTGTATGTAATGGCTTGAGAACGCGGTAAAATATAATGGGCTTGTAAACGTGACATCAACTATACAATTATAAAACTGTTTTTACCCCTCTCAGTTCCAGTTATTTTTGGAGATTGTAATAACTGTAGAACACCAAAATGTTTGTTGAAATCATGAGTATTTCTAGTGGGTCTGTGGTGGTCTGATAATTGTAATGGTCTGACAACGTGGGTTGAATCTGTATATATATATATATATTTATATATATATATATATATATATATATATATATATATATATGAAAACCTCCAACAAAAAAAATATATATAAATATATATATATATATATATATATATATATATATATATATATATATATATATATATATATAAATATAAAATATATATATATATATATAATATAAATATATATATATATATATATATATATATATATATATGGTAGTTTATATTATGCAACCAAAATAATTTCTACTCAATATATGTAGAGGGTGTTGTACAACTACTAATAGTTCGAAGATGAATTTTCAATACATATTATAACCAGAATCGTGTTTCTGAACGTACCTAGTAACAATCTTGTCTATTGAGTAATTTAGGACGGTATTGTCCAAATACTCCTTTTATTTCAGAGAACAAAGTGCTTTCGCATAATGCGTTATCATATTCCCAAAGTGCCATGTATATCCGTTCACTGAGGAATTATTTTTCGATTCGAATTGTGTTGAAATGTGCTCCTTAGATTGAGCTCTTTTCCAGGAATCTAAAATAATATATAGAATACCGATATTAGGTCCGTAATAGCAGTAAAGATATTTTTCTGCCAGCTAGCTACCACGCTGAACATTAAACTCTATCTGGAGGAGAAAATTTTAAATGGAAATTAATACCACTCATCCACGTTCCGAGCAACAGATTTCAACAAAATATTCGTGTTATATTTAGTTCTTCAGTTTCTTTACACTCTGATACATAGCACTGAATTTAATTGAATCGTCATCCAATCTTATGGGATGGTCACCAATCGATCAATCTCAGGTGGGTTTTGAATGATCTTGGTATGCTCCCAACATATTACAAATATCAATATATAGATTGATTAAACTAGGGCAAATTCCTTCGAAAATAATTTACATGTTACATGAATAAAATGCAAATTATTTCACAAGTTTGTTATACACAAGAAAACTCTTGCATATGTGGATTTTTCCCACAATCAGCAACGCAAGGTTATTGGACTAATTATAATTTAAATGGAGGCGATCGATAATTGATGAAAATCCATAATCAAAGTGAACTGGAAATATGTTCAGCTTTATCTCTGGGCAACTTCTTGAGTATATTACCTTCTACCGAAAAAAGAAATGTAGGAAAAATGCTTCAACTTTTAGTCTGCTTTGATTACTATACGTTCATCATAATATATTTTCGCAATAGATGATGAAACATTCAGACAAATATTGACACAAAGAAAATCGAAATAGAACAAGAAGATACAAATTTTTGTATTTATAATATACATAGGTGAAACTATAAGACCATTGGAAATGCGTCAAAATGAACATCGGGGTATATAAGGAACCGGCAATTGACTGACTCGAAATTTCAGAAACACATCTCCAGTCATGAAGACTGTATTAAAAAGTAACGAAAATAATACCCTAAGAAATTCATGGAAACCTGGGAAACTCAAACAATCTGCACTCTTCTTACATGGAAGACATGTGATTTTCCACATTCCACGTATCAATGATAGTTATTTGATATACCTATTTAATAAACTTTTGTTGATTTCTGGAATAGTGGATCAATTGAGTGTACTGGGAAACTCCTTATAAAGTGACACAATCACTTTATCTATCTATTATAATATAAACTTACATGATAATCATTAATTGAGTGGTACAAAAATATTCACGTTCATCGTTTCAGTGATCATTTTATAGTCATACTGATACTCAACTGGCGAATATATTCCTAACTTATCTTCTATTTCATGTTAGTCTTTTTCAAAATGCTTATTCTCTAATATCTCACGGGAATGGAAATATATAATACAGCTCTACAAAATATTCACTGAATATTACAGAAAATTCACATACGCCACATTGGGTGACAAATATCTCAATCTTTGAACAATTCACCATAATCACATGCCAAGAAAAAAGAACAAAACTATTTGTTGATTCTTTCAATTCTTCCTTAAAATATTGTTGATGATATTCCGAGTTGTCTAGACTTTTTTAGTTAACCAAGAAATATTCCTATTACTTTATGTAATCTCCACATCATCAATTGACCATATTATCAAAGAATAACCAAAATTAATATACTTATGCAATACGACTACATTATTTTTCAATAACACCTAAATCTTGAAATGTCGATGATAGTTTTGATAGTGATGAAAAGTTTGAAATAATCATATTATATAGGTCACCATCAACTACCTTTTGAGTTCAATGATCCATTAAACTTCTTTCTCTACCGCAAAACCCAACTACAAGAAAAATATTTCGGAATAATTGTAGGCGATAACAATAAAGAAATTCAAGACAATAAGGACTACGCTGCTGAGTATCAAAACATCATACCAGCAATAAATGAGTACACCAGAATACAGAACAGTTCTAAGACATGCATTGATCATATATTCTTGAAAACAGAACTAGACAATGAAGCAATTGCTCCAATCATCATACATTCATGTATCTCTGACCATTTCTCCATCGTGCTTCAACAAGAAGAAATAATCGTTGCAAATAAAATATATAGAAGAAGAATCCTGGCAAATGATATATACAGATTCGTATATCAAAACGGCTACGAAGAAATTCATAGACAGATTCTCAGAAATAAGTGAAAACTGTACTGAGAAAATTAACATCAATAGAAAACAGGTAAAGCGAAAAGATTGGATCACTAATGGCTTATTCAAGTCATAAGAAGATGCTTAATGAACCCAAAAATGATAATATAAAAATTCACTATGAAAATATCGGAACAAACTCAACGAAATGATCGATACTAAAAATACAGAGAACAAGATTAAACGTTTAAAAATACCTGATAGCAATATTATAACAAATGACCAGGAACTAGAGTAACAATTTGTACATTATTTTATGAAAATAGGAGAATATCTATCAAATGCTGAAAATGCAGAAAGACACATTGTCTTCACAGAAAAAGTGGTGCCAGATTCACTTTACTTTGAAGAATACCGAGAAAGTGAAGTCAGGGAAGTGATTCTGAAACATGAAATAAAAAAAGGCAACGGAATAGAAAATATAGAATGTGAAACTCTAATTGAATACGTACTCTATATAGTAAAACCAAAACATTAATCATAAACCTATAGTGATAAAGGAATTTCTCCAGATGCCCCCAAACATACCTTATACAAATCTGGATTTGAAGTGTAACAAGCTAATTACAGGCCAATTTCTTCAATAACTCATGTCGGAAAAATCTGTATTCAATGTGAATTTCGTCAGGCCAAACCAACACAAGATGCAATGGTCCACTTGACGAATGGAATTCATGATGATATTGATATAGGCGAAACCTTCATTTTGTATCTTTGTTGAGTTGGCTAAAGCATTCGACACAGTGTGTCACCAGGAAATACCGCAAGTAATGGAAAACATAGGTTTCAGAGGTGGACCATTGAAACTTCTTTCCAGTTATTTGTCTAACGGAAAACAGAAGAGAGTTAAAATCAATAGTTCATATAGTTCAGATCAAGTTATCGAATACGGAGTGCTCCAAAGAACGTTTCTTGGGCCGATTTTATTTAACATCAACATCAATGATCCCTTCACTATTTTGATGTGAAAGCGAAAATCATTAGCTTTGCTGACGACACTGCACTTCTTTATCGTGGTAAGGATTGGAACAATCTGAAATCCACCACCGAAAAAGAATTGGAAACACTATTTCATTGGTTCGACAGTAGATAACCAACCGTAGATTTTTCTAAAATCCACTTTACCACCTTTTTAAAATAAAACAACAACTCACCCACATATAATAAAATTACAGTTTTTTTTTTTTTTTTTTATGGCTTTGACATTTCGTCATTCGGCCAGTCACAAGTTGAGTATTTTTTTTTTTGTATCATTTCATAGTGTTCTGGGTAGGCCTTGTTACTAACTCCATACGCCACCTAGGAGCAGCACTGTTAATTTGAACGCAACAGCGAATCGTCGAGGACCATCCTCGGCCCGGCTACGAAATTTAACATTTAATTCTCTCAAATTAAATAGAAAAATTTCTGCCCTGGCCGAGAATCGAACTCACGACCTCTCGATCATGAGTCGGACGCTAACCCACCGCGCCAATCCCCCCATAAAATTACAGTTGATATCAACGGAAGTAACATTGAGATTAGAATGAAAGAACACATAAAATATCTATACATCATTATAGATCAGGATCTCAAATGGCATAAACACGCTGAACACTTGAAAAAATACAGATCATTATTAACCAAATTCAAACTGTACCAAAAGTTATTCGACATGGCACAAATGAAAATACTTTACGCAACCCTTATCCAAACCCATAGAAATTAAGGCATAATTGTGCGGGGAGGGACAACGAATAATTATATAAAAAACGTAAAAATCAAACAAAAATGGATGATAATGATAATATTGAAAAAACTATAGATTTTCAGCAAATAAACTCTTCGAACAATTCAAATTATTCAGAATCCATCAATTACACTTTTTGAAACTTGCATCTCAACATCACCAACACAGTATAAACTCCCCCAAATAAACAATCCATACAACTATCGATTGAAAAATATCAGATTACCCAAAGTTGGATATACAGAAACACGAAGCTTCCTTTCCTGCCTGAGCTCGATAATTTTTTTGAAATCCCAATAAATAAAAATACTGAATAGTCACGTTCTATTTGCGAAGGAATTCGGGCTTTCAAATCTACCCCCAAGCAAATCTTTGAAGCCCTCCAAAGAGAAATATAAAAGCGCGTTCATCTTTACCATTACCCCTTTACTTCAGGTTAATCCCCATATGTATACACTTCTATCGTCATTGCATAACCTATAATTATTGAACTCCAGTCATTCTGCACATAACAATATTTCAAAATATACAGAGCACTTTTATTTTTCAATTTCGATCATTTTTTATCATGTAGTTAATGTATTATTCGCTCGGGTTTTTGTCTTTGTAATATCGTGTTTTTTCGGAGATATTTATTTAGATAAACTTGAATAATCGGATAATGTTATAACGCCATCTCGTAAGTGTCTTGCCTGAAAAAACGCGATTTTACACGAAAAAAAACATTTTTCTAAATATCCTAACCCAATTTACCGGTATTCGTAGTTGAATCTGGTGGATTCGCCCGTTCTAACCTAACCCACAATAAAAAAATGTGTTTGTGTAAAATCGCGTTTTGTCACGAACATTTTTTATAGCAAAACCCCTTCTGAATACAAATTCCATCCAAATCGGTGGAGCCGTTTCCGAGATAGCCGAAAAATATATATACAAGAAATGCTCGTTTGAAGATATGAATTATATAATAAATCAGGCACGTTTATCTCTCTTTTTTTTTATATTATTATATGGTTAATATTGATTTTTTGAAAATATAAACGGGATGTTCATAAAATCAGATGTGGAATCATCTGCGACTGAAAGATAAACTTTAGTCACTATCTTTCATCGTCAAGATAACCTCTTGTGGGGTATTCATGTTGAAAAGGGAAACATTCTCAATTAAATATTGATAGAAAGATTTTTCTGTGAATTGAAAAATCCACGATTAAAAGAAGTTATTTTTTGTGAATGTCTATCAGAAAACAACTACTTCCCCGGCTAAAGCCACGCTGGACATTGAACTACATCTGATAGATATTCTGCAGAAGGCCTCTGCAGAATATCTATCAGATGCAGTTCGATGTCCAGCGTGGCTTTAGCAGGGAAGTAGTTGTTTTCTGTTAGAAATTCACAAAAAATAACTTCTTTTAATCGTGGATTTTTCAATTCACATAAAAATCTTTCTTTCAATATTTAATTGAGAATGTTTCGGTTTTCAACATGGTTAATATATTATAATTGTCACACATAATTACTTAGGCTTATGCTACAATACATACCCATGTACAGAGTTCCACCTTTCATGGGTTTTTCTATTTGATTTGCTATAATTGTTAGCCATCCAGTTATACATGTATATAAAATCTGATGTTGAGCGAATGAATTATTATTATTAGTATCATGAGCTGAAATGTTTTGTAACTTCATGGCTGTTGATCATATTACAATTACAATTGGCTCGAAAAATTCAATAATATTATACATAGCAAATTCATCAGTGTCCAGCTCCATATCAAGAATGGTCGAATTTCTCATCGCAATTGCACATATATTTTTTGTACACACTCACCAAGGCCATGAAAAATGAAAAAAATGACTCACTTTTCAGTATTTTTTCAAGTCACCTCAACACAGAGAGACTGTTTTTGTAAGAAATTTTTTGATATGTCGTATCACATGAGAAACTTTTCATTCTGTATACATATGAACTTGTTGGTTGGGAGAGCGTATGAAAAAATAAAACAAATGTGTAACTGAAACGTTATTATTTTGTTTACTATCGTGTTTAATGAAATGAATTGTGAGCCAGAATTGCGTAACACATATACATTCATAATTCGTAACTGATGAATTTATTGTTAATTTCTCCTGACGTGTTCAGATATAATGTCCGGTACATATTAATCAATCGCTTTGATATCTGTGAGTGGTGATTAATAGACAATTGATTTGATTAAGTATCCAATATTTCCAGTTATCACAAAGAATCCCCTTGATCTGGATATTATTGACAAATAAACATGAGTATATTATCATGACTTCAGTGTATTTCTGACTCATCAAGAAATTCCCAGGACTATCTTTGAATGTAATCATGAACTCATTTTTCCACTCGTTTTGAGACTACCTACAAAGTCAAAGCTATAGTCAAACCAAATTATAGGGCTCTTTTAAAAACGGATGTTTTCTAGAAAATTGATAAGATCATCTCCTCCTTTCTAATATGGATTTCTTTCAGGAAATACATCATCGAAATGGAGTCGAATCATCAACTGATGTGTAGTGATGAAGTTGTGAAAAAATAAAATAAATACTAAAAAACCTTTTTAAAGACTAGTGCACGAAAAACTAAGGAATAATTGCTTTGGGCGTGTAATAGATCCAAAACCTTGTCGCATAAAGTTCTCAGTTCGAATACAAAAGCAAAAAGCTTTTGAATCTATAACTCACGATAACTACGTCACACATCCAAAGCAATTATTTTTTACTTTTTAGTGCATTTGAATAAAGCATGTCTTTAAGAAGGTTTTTATTATACTAAAACCATTTACAATTGCAGAAACATAAAAAACAAGTTCGCAATTGAGCGGTATCCTTCAAGCAGCATGGGCGGAGATAAAAAATTATATTTAGATATTTAAATATTCTAAAAATACGTTAAAATGAAAAACATATGCCATAAGCGAGGTAGTATGTATTGATAGGCAATCGGATCATCCTAATTTCATTTTCCCATGGTCGAAAAAGAAGCCATAACAGAACTATAGGATATTTTAAAACTTATTTCAACCCCAGACCAGAGACGCTACCAGTTTTTATTTATTCAAACCTCTCGAGATACATATATAACTCGTGATTTATTAAATTTCTGGGCCTCTGAATGTAACGACACATCTACAAGCATTATCATTGGCTGTCACTCAAACCCACGTTTTGATTTTCCGTTTGGCGACAGAGAATGTTTACCAGTAGTACACATTATTTTTCGTTCCGTTTCTACTCATATACGCTCGTGATAGCGAAGTGAGTTTTTGATTTGCTCCTTATAGAAACAGCTTCTGCAATTGAAAACGGTTGAACTATAATTATTTTATTTTGTGCCTGTTAGTACTCACGTACGCCTTAATCTATGCATTTTTGTTAAAGCATCGTTATAATGAGGTATTTTTTCTGTAAGTTCTGAGCTATCTAGTCCTCTAATGGGGAGACCATCTGAAGATCAACTCATCCGCCATCTTGGAGTTGCCATCTTCAGTTCATGGATTTCAACAAAAAATTAATAATTTTCGACTAAATTCATAATCTCCGATCCCAAAAACCCCGAAATACCAATTTTGAATCGAATCGGGCCATAATTACAAAACTCGTCCGCCATCTTGATTTTGTGAATTTTGATAGAAAATTGCAATCTCCGACCCCGAAAATCCCCACATACCAATTTTGAATAGAATCGGTCCATAAACACAGAGATCATCGGTCATCTTGGAGCCGCCATCTCGATTTTAGGACTTTTGAAAAAAAAAAAATCTCCACCCTGAAAACCCACACAACCACAAAAATTCCATAGCCGCCATTTAATTCAATATTTTGACAAAAAATATAATCTCTTCAAAAACCCCCACATACCAATTTTGAACCAAATCGTACCATAATCACAAACTCATCCGCATTTGGAGCCGCAATTCGATTTTTCTCTCATAAAGAATTAATAATGCATTTTCTTTGAAATAATGAACACCTGCCAAATTCCAGATCAATCGGATGTCGGCAACGGCTCCAACAATGGATTCCAAATTTTTAACCAGAAAGAATGACAGAATGACATACGAACTGAGCAAGTTGAATTAAGCTTTAAAAATATGTTAGATAATAACATACGTGTATTGGATAGGAAAAATATGCAAATTTACAAAATGAAAACGTATTATATAAGTTTTTTGTGGTCCATTTTTTCGAAATTATTTTAAGATATTTGATAGTATTATCAAACAAAAATTGTGTATTCAATTCACTTCAGGAACGTTCAATTGCAAAAAATATGCACTTTTATGTATGCCTAACATACTCACAGTTCAGTTATCTGCTCGTAATGCTGTTTTAAACTATGTTCAGCTCAAAATAGCATATTCTCCCCTAGAAAAAATATAATGCAAGGAAGTACATAACTTGTTCTATACTCAAATCGTAATCCAGACCCTGATCCTTGATCAGTTCTCAGTTTGTAGGCACTACTTCCCACAGTCAACTGTATCTAACACGCTCCTAATTTTACTTTGATAATTTGTTGTTAATTCTGCTTGAAATTAACAAGAATAGCTATGAAGTGAAGGCATATTTCAATCATTAGTTGGAGATGAAGAACCGCCCATTTAAACAAATTCATGAGAAACTTCTGTGATTCAAAAGAATGGATGATATATTTTCGACAGTATATCACTTTCAATCTGTTTTATGATGGTAAATACAGATATCATTCGGTCATTTGAAAGATTTTATGAACCTGTATGAATCACGATAATTTATTATTGTTGTCCATAGCAGAAACTGAAATCAAAATGATTTCATTTTTCAATGAAGTTTCCTAAATTACATCATATAACCACAATGAATCCTAGTTGCCAGTTTCATAGTGATTTGATGGTATGGACCCAGGAAGACTATGGAACTATCATGCAAGTTCAATAAAGTTTTATCGTTTTTCATATGTTGGGTTTTTTCTACCCTTGGAAAAAAAAATGTTAATTATAAGTTATAAAAAGGGCAAATTGGAAAATTTGACGCGTTACGTAACTGCGTTTTTGGTAGTTGAAAATTAACAATAAAAATTTAAATTTGTCAGGAACGCCTACCGTTACAAAATTATTTGCTTTCAATATCTCACAACAAAATCAATTTTAGAAATTCTAAATACAAAATATACTTGCTTTGATGACGGAAATCACGTATGATGAATACTGGTCCAAATCTGATATGCATCGCAGGAGTTCACGAGATGTTCAATTTAACGCGATATATTTCGTACGAAATTTATGTAGTTCCACCTCTTTATTCAGTAGGGACATCCATGTTGGGTCCATGTGAAGAGAACATACAGCTTTATTATCATTTTTTTTAAGAAAATACAGGAAGCTTCTTTTAATTTTCTTTCGTTTCATTTTGTTCATGCATTCTAACTTGAATTCGTTACCATTCTTTCAGTTTTCCGGAAAGACCAGGATGTATGGAATATATCGATGGTAAGGTTGTTTAGAGTTTGGTGTTGTTGAAGGCATTGGTGTTGTTTTTTAATTTCAATTGGTCGAGGGTTTCATCGACAAATCTCTCTGGATACATTATCTTTCTATGAAAACAATATTTTTCATGAAATATCGACTCAGCTTTGCATAGAGTTTTTATGGTTACATTCCTCATACCCATTCAATGATCTGATCAGAAATTCAGGTATCTGTTAGTGTGTGTCTCTTTTCTGAAAACAGTAGTTATAAAATGATCCGAATATTTTCTAATTGGAACTTTCTTTTATATTTTCGAGTTTCGTCAAGAGCTACTATGAAACCATAATAAGGATGAATATACTTCGATACTAATGGCATGGTCTTTCAGTCCTCGGGACTGCTTCTGAACCTGACCATAAACTTACTTTCTCTGGAAGAGTGTTTGGAAAAATAAATATCCTCAATAAATAAATATTGCCACCATAAAAATTTCCCATTTTTTACACAGGCTTTATTTTTTTCGTCTGAGGTGAAGAAATCTTGCATAAGACCTCGGACTTCCTGGAGTGCTGGATTTCTGCCGGCTAAAACCTCTCCGCCTCCCGCATCTTCCCATCGGAACCGCTTTCGGTGGGAGTGCATATGCATGACGCTGTGAATAACTCTCTCTCTCTCTCTCTCTCTCTGCTCCAAATGGTATACCTGTTACACTCTGCTATCCTCAGCGAATCCCTTTCCATCTGTCACATGGAAATAGTGTGTGTTGGGCGACGTTTTGTTCTCTGAAATAAGGACAGCCCTCAGATTCGGCTCTCATGCGGCTATATAAGTATTCCCTAGAGCACCCGTACCCACAAAAAGCCAGGGTTGTGGAGTCGTCATCTCCATATGGTCTATTTGTCTATTCTCGTATATTGGGTATCAGCCGGTGCGTCTATCTTCCATATTTACCATTCATCCATTTTCCTTATCATTTTGTCATGAGGTTTGTTCTGGCGATAGGTACGACCACACCTCTGTACTTTTCGTTTCTTTCCTGAATTGGGAGGTCGATGAAAAGTACTTGATGCATATTTCGCGCTGGATACTGTTAAGTTTCGATACCAGTTTCTGGTTATTTGCAACTGTAGGCCAGGCTGATACCACGTACAGTATTTGGGAATGGGCTACGCTCGGGAGCAGCCTTCTTTTGGACGCCCTTTGGTCCTCTCTCGTTTGCCAGAACTCCCTATAAGGCTACCAATGCCTTCTCCACTTTCTGAGCCTCTTTATGCACATGCTCCGCGAACGTAAGCTTTCTATCCAATCGAAATCTCAGGTAATTGATTGCTCTCTTGGGTGTTACCGTAACATCATGTGGGTGGAATTCGATAGTGCCTATGTTTCGTTTCGTCATGAGCAGAGCTTATTCTGTTATTTCGGGCCCTAGTTGAAGGCCGTTTTCCTACGGCCGGTGAGATACAAGTTGTATGCTGTATTTGCTGCGCATATCGGACTATATTTGCCTTTGGATACCACCACCATGGCAATATCGTCCGCGAAGCCTATGAGGGTAACTCCTGCTAGTTGTTCTATTCTGAGAAGCCCTTCGTATAGTATATTCGATGATTTTGGTCCCAGGACTGAGCCTTGTGGTACTCCGCTATTAATTTTTCTACTTTTCACTGTGTTTTCTGCTTCGAGAATGATTTTCCTTTCTGACATGTTGGATTTCATGTAGCTCCCTTCTCCGCAGTTCATCGAGGGATTCTTTGCCAACTGGCACTATTGAAAGAATTTCTTATGACAAGTTCACACGCTCTATTAGCTTCACCTATGTGTATGTATGCAACGAAATCTTTGGAATAAATTTTTCACCCACTTTCAGACGATCGAATCATTCGAAATTTTCCACACGTATTAAGAACCGATGATAAACAATGATTCCATAGCTATTAACTGGTATTCTCGCCAAAATCGACCAAAAAAAAGTCTCATTCACATTACCAGATTCTCACCAAAACTCATGTACAATGGACTCTATAGGTTGAGGTACCGAGGTACCAAAAAATCAGTAAAAAGTTCTTATGTGGATGAATTATTCCATGAGATTTCTTCCTCAGTTGAAAAATTCAAGAACACGTTTTTCTAGCAATGTGGACTTAACACTTAAAAAATAATGAGGATAAAGTCATTGACCAAAAAATTACCTTTGAATGTAAAAAGAGTATGGTGCTCTCCACTCATTTTTCATAATGACTTCACCTTTACAAATTTAAGACAACTGATATCAAGCACCCAACGCTTCTTTTACATTCAAGTTGATTTTTCAAACATTTTATTCTTATCAATTTGAATTTTTCACTTCATATTGCAATGAAAGCGAGTTTTTTTAGTTCTAAAACTATAAATTAATTATGAAACTAGGGTGATTACGAATAGCACACAAATATGTATCGAGTATCAATAGCACACAAATATGTATCAAGTACCGAATTTCAAAAATAATCACCCATTATTTCAGTAAAGCATGAAGTTCCATTCGATAGTTTTTTTCCATTATTATAATAATACCATTGTCGTGATTACAAAAATATTTTTTTGGTTAGAATCAAACAGCAATCATAATTCAGGAATTTCAAATCAAATAAAAATACGGAGAATCCAACAAAAACACAACACTTTTCAAGGGAACTTCTACCTAATTATATTTTTTTATGAAATATCGTCATCGTCTATACTAGTTTTTCATACAGGGTATCCCAGAGCTCAACGTAATCCTTTGGAGGGCTGATAGTCCAGCTCATGACTGACCAGAATATCACAATATGACCTCAGTAAAATATTCATAGTTTGGGAGATATTGGCACTTTTATGAATTTCGTGAACATCGAAACCTTTGATCAGTATTTCGAGTGCCGCAGGTACAAAACTTCATAGTTTAAGATTCTTATTTTTGTTATGCAACCTGTAATAACCCTTCTATTGATTACAGTCCGAAATGAGATGATTGCTACCATACCTGTGGAGAAAAAAGAAGTATTTGTCTGATTCACCAGTTAATTCATTTTATTAGCTCACTCAGTCTCTTCATACTGTGTACAATATGACTACGCTAACCTGGCACATTATGTTAAAAAATTGCATATTCAGTGTAGTTTTGAAATAAATTATCTCGTGAATCGGGCAAACATGTTTTTTTCCCAAACGTATTGCACCAATATTTTTATTTTGAATTGTAATCAATAAAAGGGTTATTACAGAATGCATAACAGGGATTTGAATCTTAAACTATGGAGTTTTGTACCTGCGGCACTCGAAATACTGATCAAAGGTTTTGATTTTCACGAAATTCATAAAAGTGCCAATATCTCCGAAACTATAAATATTTTATTAAGGTCATATTGTGATATTCTGGTCAGTCATGAGCTGGACTATCAGCCCTCCAAAAATGATGACGTTGAGTTTTGGGACACCCTGTATATGTAATCATCTTCTCAAATGGGAAACTAACAAACAAAAATAGTGGAAAATGAAAGAACACCACCTAGCGCGATTTTCAGAAAAAATGTGGCATTTGGATTTCGTATTCAAGTAGGTCCGCTTAAAAAATGTGAAGTTGATAAGTGATGTTTGTCAGATTTGAAAACACATTTGCGTTTCCATCTGTTCTGTTCCACCAATATAACATTATTTTCTAATGTATCCTTTATCATGTTGTTACTATAATGTTATTCGTATAATTGTCGTACCAGATGGTGTCATTTTCATTTTTTTCTGTTAGAAATTAATGCTGCTATCCAACTAATTCACGATAACATTCAATCTGTATAGTAATTTATGTTATTTCAATTCAATTCTCAATTATATTTATCCTTGACATTCACGTTTTCTATTTTATTATAATAAATGCATTTAGGTGGATAAGACATGAATACCCAATAGAATTAGTTTCACTTTGATGTTGTAGAGAGAAAACAATTGCTGTTATAACTCTGTGGTACCCATCTCAATCGATAACTAGATTCACTTTGAATGTCGTTGATACTCTAGACGGAAGCTGAGAAATTATAGAATAACGTTCTTTCTTATCCGTTTATGATATGAAAATCTACTGGAATTATTCATTCATCTCCAATCAAGAAACAATACACTTAATATCATATGCTTACAAATAACAGGGAATCAAATTTATTGAAGAACATTTCATCGAACAATTTTGATTTATCTAACAGACATATTCTAAAGGGAAGTAAATAGTGCAAAAGCTTCCTGGATCCCGTGGTCTTCAATTTCAATAAAACAATGGAAATATCAATTATAAATATTGTCTTCAATGATCAAATTGATTTTGACTTAAGTTGAATTAGATGCATCCAAAATAAAAAAAATACTGCCAAGAAACACTAACTAAATTCAAAATTGCACAAGTCAACGAGGAACTGAAAAACTGAATGGATTGAGTGATTATTTAGATGAGCCAGATACTTCTACAATGAAATAACCAAGATATACTAAAGAACTAGTCTAAATTTACTATGAAAACTGAAAAAAAAACACAGCCATTGTTTAATCATGAGATATCTAGCCTGATCAAACTCAGGGACAAATCTTTTTATGAGAAAAAATGACGTAAAACAAGTTTACAAGATTATATATATATATATATATATATATGAGAATCTTAAGATGAGTGGAATAGTATAATGACGCCGGGGTCTAATTTTCACGGAAAATTGGGTGGAAATCGCCCTTCACTTCAGCTATATGAGAGAAATAGTCAGTTCAAGTTGTATTCCATATATTCGAGATGGTAGAATTCTAAAACACCCTAAGAGATATAAATAATGTCTATTCAGTACCTACATTCAAAGTTTACCCGGTTTCTCGTTAATTAAGTATGATGAGAATAATCCGCCCGATCTGAAAATCACTTCAAACATGATATTCATTAATATTATAGATACGCATTTGACAAATGTATCTATCGTTCATGATGATTGGGTATTTCTTTTTGGAATGTAGTTCGCCAGAATATGTCCATCATATGACATTATGAAAAAAATCTTTGGATCTAAAAAGAAACTCTTCGTGTACCTAATGCGTTCAGGGGTCGGTAACCTAGTTGGTAAGTTAGATACCTGCCTTGCTGCTCAACTGGAGCAATCAGCCGCTAATTGTGCAATTCAACAGTCACGTCACGAAATACAAGAGACAAACTCGCTACACTATAAATCTCACTAAGGAAGATGGATGGATCTGCATACGATTGTATATCCCATTCAAAGTTTCGAAAGGTTACACGATTGAAACTTTTTTCAGCTCAATGTTCATAAATTACGTGGAACATCTTTGATGGAACCTGTTCATGATTGCAGTTGAAAAGTGAACGAACTTTTATTTTCGATATCTGCTTCAGCCATCGGGTCATCAAAATTATTCAGATCTAAATTGGCATAACGGGGATTTCTGTAGTAGTTAATCGAACAATAAAATGGAAGGGGTGTGTGTGGTAGCTAAGGGGCGCAACAGGGCATGAAGAATGGAAGGGGTGTGTTGGTAGCTAGGGGGCGCAACAGGGCATGAAGAGTAAAAAGTAAAAAATCGACCAAAAAATACCTCCGACACAAGATATTTTTTTTGAAAAAATTAAATTATACTTGGAAAAACTAAAAAAACACGCTTTTCTGACAATATGAACTATTGAGTAAAAAATAATAGGAATGAAGCCATTGACCAAAAAATTATCTCCTATGTAGAAAGAGCTTGGGGTACTTGATATAAGTTATCCTAATATCATTTTGAAAAGTGAGTGGAGAGCACCTCACGCTTTTTTGTAAGCGAAAAGTTTTTGGTCGATGACTTTATTCTTATTATCCCAAACTTTCCATTCCATATTGCTATATAAACGTTTTTTTTTAAGTATAAATTAATTTTAAATTTCTAGTCCATATTGCTACGAGAAACTAAAAAACACGACCGGAGAAAAAATATTCGATTGATCCATTCCCATGGGAGTATCATTGCACGATAATGGAACAAGAAATGGAGTAAGTGCGCCATATATGGGCTACCATAAGGATTTCCTCAAATTGAACTCCGAATTTTCAAGAGTAATCGGCCTTATTTATTTCAAACATTTCTATAATCAATTGGTATTGAAAATGATTGATAAAATTCAGCATCAACATCTTCTTATATTTGACATTTTTATGAACTTTCAAATAGTGAACATAATATGGACCACATGGTCTCAAATATGAACCATGATTTATTTGGTTCCGAATAATAGAAAAGAATTGTCGTATTACCTGAAATTGAATCAGTCAATTATAAGGGCTTATAGACTTCTCATTGGTACAAAATTCGTGCACATACCATATCTTCTATACCAGCCAGATTCATTTACAATTCTCATTTTAGAAACGATCTGGACTTTCATTTGTGCTAGCATGACTGTATAATAACTCCTATCGGAACTTTCAGGATATGATTCTTCACCTTTTGAGATCTTTCTTTTCTTCTGTGCTGTTATCTTTGATTTATTTTTTATGTTCAACGGTATCTTTTTCTTGCCTTTATTTGTTTTTCCTTTCTTCCAATCGATGTAACTGAATATTGCTTATGAGGTGAAGATGTCAAAATCATAGATCTGGTGGGCCTTCTTTCTCTGTTGCAGACAGTTTTCTGTAAACATGGTATGGCTGCAACACCTTTGCAAATGGTGTTCTATTTTCGATAAACGTGTAAGCGTAGTTTTGGGTACAACGTATGTTTTGGATGCTTCCAAAATGCCCAATTTTTTTTTTCGTACAGCTTTAATTGCATCTGCCATTGCATTTTGATCCCACGCTTGTCTGGTCTTCTCTTTTGTTCAATAATTATTAATTACATTGAATGAAATTAAACGTAAATTCCTGAAGGTATATGGGTTTGGAATACCTATCCCACCCTCTGGTAACGAATGCTGTGTATTTTCATCTGGTAATACGACACAGATAATATTGGTGAGTCGGGAAATAAGAGCGATTGTTCAAAACATATACAATAAGAGAATGTCATAAAACCATGTGAAACTAGGGGACAATAAGTCTGGATTTTTTTGGAATTCTAGCTACTTACACACCCACTATGTTTTGTTAACTGTAGCAATGAGCCTTTTTCCTGAGTATAGTGTGGCAAATTTGTCACGAGAGGCAGCACTTGTGGTAGGGACAATCATCGAACCTTCTCCATTTGAAATAGTGTTATTTAAGTGATACAGTTGAATTATTTAAAATAATTAAGTAAATATTTTTTTTATAACCACAGTGCCATCGAAAGATTGTAGTTTGGCGAAATGTACTTCGGATAATCGATATACCATTCGTAAAACCTCACATTGACATCTAACCTCAATGTAATAAATGGATCCATGCCTCGAAAAGAGTGGATTTAACAAAAGAAAAATAAATATGTTTGCTCTAAACATTGGTGGTAAAGGTCCAACTGAAGAACATCCTGATTCATTTTCTGCAACCATTAGTAAGGTAGGTTAGGTGAATGTTATGGGGTCGTGCTCATGCTTCCTGGCAAATAACTGTTTGATTTTTCTAACGTGTTTTTGCCTCCTGAACACGAATCCAAAAAACGCAGCGGTCTCATACCGTTTCCGAGATATATTGACTTTCCCTCCTTCAAGAGGTAATTTTTAGGCACCTTTTTCGCACTCATAATGCCTCCTTCTTTTCACCAGCTCAAACTACAAACACCAAATCACTCATTTTCGTTACAATTTTGCACAAAATATAGCCGGTAGTATCGAAAAAATACTAAGTTTTCACCTTTGACAGATGAAATTTGGTAAATGTGAAAAGTTAGGTTAGATGTGAATGTTGAAGAAGGAGTCCATAAAACCGGCTACATTTTGTGCAAACTTGTACCGAAAATGAGTGATTTGGTGTTTGTAGTTTGGGCTGGTAAAAAGAAGGAGGCATTGCAAGTGATTTTTATGCCTAAAACTGACCTTTTGAATCATATTCACTGTGATCAATTAATTTTCTTCCCGGAAATTTCAAGATTTCGACAAGCAAGCCACCGTTTTAATGTTGCTACATTATTATCCTCCTCATTTGTGAATTTCAATTTGGCTCCTGGAACGTCGAACATTTGCTGTTTATTTTTATATGTATTTTAATGTGAGGTAGGTAATGTTTGTCCCTACCGGACTACTAGCGCTGCTAGTGGGGAATGTTTCGTAGAGAAAAGGCTCATTATTTGAGATTATGTTGCTTATTGGGGTTGGGTATGCAGTAAGTTTCATACGCTTTTTTCAGAAAAGTATAAGGACGTGACGTGACTCATCAACTTCTCTTTCAAATTGGCGGAGGTTGAAAAACTTGAAATCAAATCTGAAACTCTAATTTTTACACCAATCTCATTTAAGCTCTTCGAACTCCATAACTTTAACTTGAGAAAAGTGGTTTTTCTCTTGGATGTATACAAAAACAGAAAGTCACTTTAAATTACTGTTGATGTTTTTCAACTAATTAATACTTTTTGTTTGCTCTGTATGCTCCTTTCATTCGAGGTGTCTTCGTTAGTGTTAGTTAGGAGCTGTTTGACGGTTTACGTTTCCTCAAACAAACATAACTCGTCAGTCTCTCTTTTCATATTAGAATATCAAGAAAACAATTGAACTGTAACGAATGAACAAGCTATATAAGTCTGGACAGACTATTAGTCAGCATTAGTTTATTAAATGTGTGTATAATGTTATGTTAGGAAATGTTTCGAAAAAATAATGAAACTAATAATTATTATTATTATTAGGTATTTATGTTCCATGCTATGTTTGTTTTACAATTTTTCTATGCTTTCAATTATTCTCGAATCTTATAACATGCTCTAATCAACGCATTTGTATCAAAATGTCAGGCCTGAAGTATCTCTACTGTATGTGACCAATAATACGTTCATGTTGAATACATAATGAAAATTATATGGAAATTTAAATTCATTAAAAAAAATTGTATCTCAAGTAGATCAAATGGTATACAAGTACATC
Organism: Gonioctena quinquepunctata; assembly: GCA_018342105.1. Lineage (NCBI taxonomy): Eukaryota > Metazoa > Arthropoda > Insecta > Coleoptera > Chrysomelidae > Gonioctena > Gonioctena quinquepunctata. The sequence goes on from JAFIRS010002699.1 coordinate 125,543, forward strand.
CTGTATGGTAAATCATATCAGGAGGAAACCCAACAGAGAGATGTCAAAAACTATGCGAGGCAAACAATGAAATCTAAAAATTATGAACACAGAAAAATGTCAATTATGAATTTTAAACAAATTTGTAGATATAATATAACGTCTAAAATTGTAAATAAAATCATTAGAATAAGTTAGAATAACAAACAGTGATATAGAAAGTGGAACTAAATTTCAAAATTTGTGAAATTAAACAAAATGTGTGTGTTGTCGAAAAAAAAAAAGAGCTTGGAGAGATGAAAAATGGTGTTAAAAACCGAAGCCAGTGACGAATTTAGAGAAAATTATCATAAGAGAAACCAAGAGAAAACAAGCAGAACTATTTTTAAACGTTCTACAAATAATTCAGATACGAATGGGAATATAAAAACAAGAAAAAATCACTCACCTTATTGAAATAACAAAAGTCCAGTCCATGCCATTGCCAGGAACGGATAAGGGGGCTTTTTGCAGTGAAGCTGTATTTTCCAGTAAGCACGAACACTTCCAAGAGGCAGGAGAACACCACAAAGGAAAAATAACAAGGTATTCCATAAGCTGAACTAAATAAAGTGCTACATATCCAGAAACTCATATTGTGTCCGTTCTTTTGAACATTTAATGACTTTTCGATGCTCACAGACTCTTCATAACCTTCAAACGTTCATTTAACCAGTATTTATCACACATCAACAATTTTTACCATGTCATATTACTGTCCTCAGTAGATAAGTTACATTTCGCAGAGTAGGTCAGTTTTAGGGATTAATTTCAATAAAAACTACTATTCGACGATTCTTCTGCATTCTTTGTTTATCTGTTGAACATGTTACCATATTTTTCCATACAAAACAGCATGTTTGACATCTTGCTTTGCGCCAAGTTGGCGCTATTGAACCTGCTGCTAATGATACAGATGACTCATTTTTTATAGGCGTACCAAATGAGCTGGGATAAGGTAAAAAGATTGTTGAAGAAGAGTAAGACAACATAGCCGGAGTTTCATTTTTGTTATGATAGGTATTTATTTTTAAAATTATTGAATAAAAAGGAAATTACTGAAACAAATTTATCATGATATAAATATAAAGCACCAATCACAACAATTGGTGACCAACGCGGCCAATTATAAATTATAAATAAATAATATAGAACCTATCATGACAATAAATATATATTATATATATAAATATATATCTATATATATGAAGACATGCTTCTCCAATTTTGTGGAATAAAAAATATTCGACTTCAAAAAACGATATATCCAAATCTTTAGTGCTCTGAATATGCTTGAATTTTGGGATATTAACCTTTCATAATATAATAACTTCCTTTTCATATAATTGTACCTACGTTTATTCCAAAATGTCATTCTTCATTTGTTGAGGAATAATATGAGGAATGTATTTATAAAGATGCAATGGGTATTAAGTTTTCAATAGGAAATATCGCATACTGATAGCTGGTAGTGAAAGCTGAATAATAAAAACATGAAATTGACAATCGTCAAAATATAAAAGACACAGTAAATCTGGGATATACGGATATGTACTGCCTACGTGTAACAAAAACTTTTGAAACGGAACAGAGGAACCATTCTGAGAAAACAACAGCTGTGAGTATAAACTGAAAATTTTTGTTCATTACCTTCGGTGTTTATAAGGATGCTTTGATTGGATTACTATTGGAAATTTTATAATATAATGAATAATTGACCTTTCCGAATTTGGTTGTTTCATCTTCAGGACTTCAAAGTATAATGAACATGTAAAATTTGCATTGAAAGTTGAACAAAAATAACAATCATCAGAAAAAGCAGAAAATTAAAAAAAAAACAGCTGTTGGACACCACAGAACTTGACCGGCACGGGCATTGGGAGAATGGGGTTATTTTGAAATGAATCATTGATAACACTTTTTTAGGGCTGTACGAAGTCAATTTGATCGGTCAATTCAACGGTCAATTTACCAAGTGAGATATTTGACCCTAGTCAAATGAGCGGTCCTGCTAACGCACAGAAGAAAAATCAAACATTCCTAGCGCCAGAATGGAAAACGGTGAAGAGCTTCATCTACAGTCTCAATTTGTTTTTTTTTGTTATGTTGATCCCTGCCGAATTTAGGTCTAATCCATCATATATATTTTGATTAATTGAATGGCAAAGATTTGAATTTTGTCATTTTTTATTCTTGACAGGTGTCAGGTGGAGCAATAATTTCGACTGTTCTGGATACAGTTTTTCAAGGAGTTCCAAATGACATATTGCCAGTCAAGTTTCGTGCGATATCGGTTCTGTAATTTTTTATTAGTGACACTTCCGTTTGTCAGATGACAGTTAAAAACTGATGGTCGCATTCGAAGTAGGTACCGTGTCTCCATACTGAATCTCAGCTCGATTGATCAAACGGTTCGGCAGTTATCATGGATGATTACAGACACACATACATACAGTTAGACAGACTTCACTCTGGAAATAGTCTCAATCATGTCGGAGGAACTCAAAACGGATATTTCCGTCGATATCTCGGTTTTTTTCGCACGATTACATAACTTGACCAGTGGGGGAGGCGAGGCGGTCAGGTAAAAAAGAACAGGTTAACAGTTACGAACAATCGAGTATACCCACAACTTTATTAATGAAATGTTAAATTTTTTCAAATGTATTCCCAAACTAAAAGATCTTGGGAAAGTCTTCAAAAACACACACGATAGCATTTAAAAAATAAATGTTTGTGTCACTTGTCGCTTCTAGTGAAACCAGCAGTGGGGAATTCAGAGACATTGTGTCGAACTAGCTCATTCAAATCTAGAGAACATCGGTAGCGTAGTTTACCTCGTGGACGCCCGGTAGGTAGACATGAATTCTGGAAAATAGTTAAAAAAGAAATATTGGGCCTTGATAAAACCGATTCACAGAATAATAACTCTTTCCGACAAAAACTCTCGAGCAACACATAATGCAAACCACCTGAAGAATAATCGATATCTCTTCCGATTATTTTTAACCAGATACAATAAATCACGATCGGCAAAAAATTCAACTCTCCCATAGTCCATCGCGAAAGTAGGTGTTACAGTATGTTCTCGAGTCAATATTGAAAATTATTACCGGCTACGTCAGAAAATATCATCCTCAAGTGTTAATTCCTGCAGCACGTTGGTGTTGCCGCTGTGACTTATCGTTACAAAACGGTCACCCATCGAGTTCGAGCACGTTGTAAATCACCTTTAAATCAATTTGGTTTGCCGGCACCTACGGGGTGGAGTAAATCGTCAGGCTCTTTTTTCGGTATCCGTTATACTCTACCGTTAAACTGCTAAGAATAAATTTTATCAAACTGTATAGGCCAGTGTATTGGTGAGAAAAAGAATCCAGTGAACCAAAACTATAAAATTTTGCAACTCAATTCAAGGATTTGAGCGATTTTTCAACATTTATATTATATCCGAAATTCGAAGCTAATTGGCAGTCACTTGTGTGACCCGGTACAGTTCTTTGCTTTGATGTTTTCTTATTTTGCGACCAAAATATGAACATTCCAAGAAGCATTTTTAATGGACCACGATTCTGGAAAACTTTGAAATGTTTGACCACAACCACTGCCACGTTATTTACACGTTTTTATCATGTGGCGGCTACCAAAATCGGAAACACTTTTTTGTTGGCCGTTACTTTCTGATCCAAGTTCCTGGATCCAAGATAGTCACATTCCACCCACGTTGTGGACACCTGGAAAACACGTTGAACAACTGACTGCGCTTGTGTTATTGATATGTAGCTAGACCTCTGTCCTGCAACATATTTTTATATTAAACGTTCCTCATTCTTTCATTTTGCCTGATTCATTTCAATCGATCGACTATAACTAGGAGAACATATAAACATAAGTAAGTATATTGAATTTGGATACTCCTGATAGGATAAAATTAAAACGGAAGTTCGTTATATGGGTGTTGTAGCTCGATTGTCACTCTTGGTTACTTGAAACCATAATTCTGTAATAAATTACTACGTTTGATGCAGTACTGATGACAAATGAATTTGTAATCAATATTTTGTTCATTTCTCTAATAATGGCGACCCAGCATATTCCTGTAAATATGGCACCTTTTGGAGAATATAACTTCAAAGTGGCAGAAACTGAAAATATACCACTCTAAAGTTCCTCCCATCATGAATTGGGCAGTGGAATCAACTTATTATTTTATCCACCACTTGAAAGTGGCACCCACGTCGCAGGCCATGACTCACCACTGCAAAGTTTCAACCTAAAAATTACAGAAGGTCTCATACCTTCGAAAGTTGCGAACACGTCGCGGTTATTATAACCTGCCACTTCAGAGTTATAACTTCGAAATTGCGGGTACATTTTCAGTATGGTGGATATATGCGGCTTCAATTAACAATTATCACATCAAGTAACAATTATCAAACAACAAGTAATGAGAATGATGGCATTTATGCAAATTGAATCAACAATTGAGGGTTTGAATAGTGAGCAGGCATACAAGTCAGAGATCCGATCTATTTAAATGAACCTTCTTATTCGAAATTCAGAAAAATTGTCTATTGAAAAGGCATAACCCATTTCTTTACGAATAAATGTCATTCACATTTCATCTAAGAGGTAAAACAAACTTTTTGTAAGCCACAATGAAATAATTTGAGAAAAGTTAGGTTAGCTTTCGTCATGGCGTGGACCAATCCACGGTCACTCGATGGTGAATTTTGAAGGTAATTGTAACATTGTAGTATTATTGAATGCGAACGGTGGCAATCACTTATGGAGATAGCAAGAACGTGGCAACCATCACCACATATCAAATCAAGGCCCTTGGTTGGAAAGTTATCAATACGTTATCGAAACTATCAACTCTATTTAAAGTGATTGTGACTTCTAAGTGATATTTAAGTGGTACAGGATGGTCACCGCAACGGTTATTTTCCACTTTCGAATTTTAAAACCTTCAAGTGATTCTGCTCAGTGGCCATAATGTTTTGGACACCTCAATTGACACTAAAAGTTTATAGAAATGTGGAGTGGGTACCCTAGATGGGAATAACATGACTGCAACCATGCAAATATTAAATTTAGTTATTCTCACTGTATAGTGGTAGATTTAGTGGTGAATACGTATTAACCACCGAATCGAAATTGCAGTATCAGTTTCTGTTATTATGATGCTGCTTGGGATGCTTCCTAACTTACTTAGTAATCGCTGAAATCGACTAAGATAATTGTGCAAATTTGCAACTCTCTTCCGATGACGACATGATGCATTTTTCATAGTTTGCAATGGAAAACTTTTTAAATGTTTGCCAAAAATTGTAACATACGTAGATACTCACTGCAAATGACGGTATCCGTAACTAGATTTGCTATAACTTTGTTTAGTCCATGACGTCGGCAGATAGATAATTTTAAAATGAATATTTCACCACAAAAAGAATATTAACATTCGTTGAACTATGTATTTCATATATTATCTGCAAAACTGGAATTAATTGTTATTTTGAATTTACTTGAATGGTAAATCAGCAGTCGACATCACGTTGCAAGACATCTCGCGAAATGAAATTAATGACATCAAAACTTTCATCCACTGCTTTTCTACAAGAAGTTGTGAATCTATAACCCAATAAACCAGAGTCGATCGCATAGAAGTTGCAGGGAGTTACTACGGAGATCTGCGACTTCACAATTTGGATACAAAAAAGAGGCACTAGTAATTATCGGCGAGTGCTTGATGTCCGCAAATACGCACATCGCCAGTAATTAGCCAGGACGTCGCGAAGTGTATGTTTCAAAGGTTTCACAGACATCCACGGACCAAAGCATCATTTTATTGAAAGACTATAAATGGACAAATGGAAATTAAATGCACCTCCCATGAAAGTTAAATTGATGAAAAGATTTGTAACTACTATATCAACAGGTTGACCGCCAAACGTGAGGTGTTACATTTGAGCGCAACGTGTTTCCTTGATACACAGGGTGTTGCCATGTGAGGCCATGTGTTTTCTCAAGGCATACGTTCATAGTTAAGTCGTAGGTCTGTGTATCCTACAAGACGCTCATATTCATTCGTGCATTTCAAATAGTAGTCAAACTGATGGCATCGACAACTATCAGTACTTGTGGTCTCTGAGTAAGATTTGTAGTTTGGTAATTTTAGAATTAGAAAAAAATTGTTTTCCTGAACATTTTTTAATTTATATTTATTTTTTGTATTGAACCTGTTGAAACAAAAGTATACATAAACGAATCAGTGAGTTTTGTTAAAACAATTAAGACATTACACACGAAACATATTCTTTGAGTCTTCGTGGAAAATTCGAGTTTTCCATCCACAGTAGTAACTTTTCGTCCATAGATCTTGAAACGTTAGTTGTTTTGGAGGTGTTCCCTATCATGTTGAGAACCAACTGGTGGTTTTCAGGTTTTGAAACATTCCCAGATGTGGTAGGGGCATCCACTGGTTGCGAAACTTGGTTGCTTCGTCGAGGATATTTTATAATGATTTCACGTAATATTTTTTCTCTGAATTCTGTGATTTCTAACTCTTTGTTTCCTGTTGTTGTTTTATGAAGAAAGTGAGCATTCACCACAGTTGTTCCCAGATAATATCTATGAATAATTTGTGGTACCATTTGGTACACCGTCTCCAGGCACTGCCATAGGATGTCATTTGGTCTATGCTTTATTTTCCTGTGTTATAATCAGTTATGCATACTTGCACCATACCAGCACTATGTCATTTTTGTGATATTTCGAGTGCTTATTGTTTTGCTGTAAGTGCAGTGACAATCCTCTGGCCCGTCTACTTTAGAACCACAATTCCGTCACTGGTTTTCTGAGCGGCAAATTCCCCTTTGTTGTTATTTACATATAAGACGTGTATCCTTCAGGACACAGGTGGCCCCCACTACGCTCATTCCATGCCCAAATAATTTTGGAGGCAATGGGTATCCTCAACACACACAAAAAACGATAAAAAAAAAACAGGATTTAATGCATAATTGAGCTCCTATACAAAGTTTTATTACATTAAAAAAAACCTGAAAAAAATGTTTAACCCATGGCCTTCCATGTCAACACCCTGTGTATCTTCAAAGAAACACGTGGCGATCACCCTGTTGATTTTTTAGATTTTTTTTATATTTGCCAAATTGATCAATTAAATATAGGTTTTGGATTTTCTATGATTGATAAATGGAAAAGAAATTAATTTTTTTAACATCCTATTACTTCATGTTGATCGGACTTCTTGCCCTACAGCGATATCGTAAATCCTCAACTCAGCCAAAGCCGAGAAGCGATGTTAGAAATTGAAAGTTATTATTAGCAGTATTCATCAACTATATTACGGAAGAAGGGTATTCCGCGCCGCCAATGCGTTGCGCCATCTACCGCCGTGCTGGCAACTATTTCGAATCAATACAATACTGAAAAGTATTGAACTTACGAAAGCAGAACATCAAGGAATACAGAAATGCACGGAAACATGTAAAACTCCGGAAAAGGAAATAAACACGGAGACGACGACAAACTTCGGGAACGATGATAAACTCTTTGGGTGGTAATTAACTTCAAGACGGCAATAAAATTTGGGGGGCAATGAACTCCGGAGATGAAATGAACCCACTGCACAAAAGGAACCATCCTACGTGATACACACTGCACGCCAGCAGCGATGGAACCACCCATTTTTCTTGGAAATTATATTAGCCTAGGGAACAATATAGGCACAAAACTCCTTCGGATTCGTATTCAGGATCCTCTAATTGTTACTAATACACCTGTTTCCTCAAAAATGTTCAGTCCTGAAAAAAACGAATTTGCTTCATTTCTCATGGCACCCGGCGCGTATATCTCTCAGAGGGACCAGCAAGTATATTTCTAGTGTATTTAACGATCCTGAAAATTTCAAGTTTCTACTTCGAAAATCACAGAAGATACGGGGGTGCTCCTGAGACAAACTCGGATTCTCCAGGACTGAACATTTCCCAGGGAACAGGTGTATAAGTGATAATTCAGGGATCCTGAACACCAATCCGAAGGAATATTGGGTCTATTTTGCCCCCTACTATAATTTTCAGGAAAAATGGGTGGTTCCATCGCTGCTGGAGTGCAATGTTTATCACATAGGATGGACTTTTTCGTGCAGTGATTACATTTCCAGTGTATCTATCGATAATGAAAATTTCATGATTCTACGACAAAAATTACGGAAGATAGAGGGTGTTTCCATGAGAAGTGAAACACACTGTATATAATTAACTCCCATTATTCATCCTCAAATAAAAAAAAACTGTCTAGCTCGAAACTATAAAAATTATGCAGTAAGATGAAATTTCGAGATATTATAGAGAAGGCGGTACCATGAAAAAGTTTTAAAAAATTATTAAGTTCAAGTGAAAATATTAACTTTGGGGAATAAATAGATACAGAATGAGATCGTTAAGTGTTCGCAGAGTGCCACTAATTAGAAATTAAAACAATGTTGACTATGGATCTTCTTGGAAAAATCGCCCGATCATAGCCCATAAAACTTCCTGTGTAATATATTATTGAAAATTCAATAAAGATCACAAACTGAATGTTAATATAAAATAGTAAATGGTATGTCTCCTAGTGGTATCATTTCGGAGGTCATAAGCACTCCTCTAGAACACGTTGATTTGAAATGCTTTCGAACTCTGCTTTGCGGTGGTATTTATGGACGGAGAGTCGGCTACAGAAATAAAAAATGATAAGGTACAAGGGAAATTTTCACATAGAAACCTTCCTTACCTTCTGACAAGTGTGTAGTCTTGCAGGCAGGAGTCAGTTTCATGGCCTCGTAGCCCATTTGAATGAACGCTCGCTTTCAAAGTGCAAGGACCGGGGTTCGATCCCAAGCTGGGTAACGCATTTTTTTTTTTTTTCGATTACACTCAAATCAACCACAAAACTTGTACAACTAAAATATATTACCTCAGAACATTCATCCTCAAGACACAAAGCAGCATTTTCACAGAGCATGAGTTGCTCCGCAGCTGCCGAAGGCTGCTGAAAATTTTCCTGAACCTAGTTTTTCGGCGTACTTTTTCCAGGAAGTAGCTCTAATTTGTTCAACGAAAGTATTATCCGTGAATTTCAATTGTTCTATCATGATCAAATAACAGATCTTTCTCATAAGCAAATGAAAGGAAGGGATGCAAATCTTTATTCGACTTGAAATTATTTATATTTACATAGGGTATCGCAAAACATCGCGAGACGACCTCCTACTGCGTCTTCACAGGGTCATTTCCGCATTTTATCCTTGAAATACCGTATTAAATGCATTGTAAATAATAAATTACGAGATGTACCGTACTGAGCAGTTGATAAATATATTTTATATATAATTTCAATTGAATTTAAATTTGGTCACAAGCGTTAATTTTTAATGAGAATAAAATCTTTGAGTGCAGCTCTGAAATTTTGTGTACGTTATAGATTTCTACTGTAGAAATTGCGTGAAATTATTGCCAGAAGTCTAGGTCTAGGTAAAGTTGTGAGAACATTGTTCAAATTTCAATGACAATGTTCAGTTCTAGCGATTCCATTTTTATATTATTTACGGCTCAACAAAGCTGTACATAATTTGTCAGAGGGTAAAATGATGGCTGAGTATATACAAAATGATAATATCGCTGAAGCGGTAAAACTTTTTTTTTGCAGTGTTCGCAATTTTGTGTATCATCAAAATTTTCGAAGAATTATGAATCAGTTACGAGTAGACAAAATGGTGGATAAGTATGAATAAAATATATATGAGGGGTTGTGAGGGTGAATGTTACGAGGTAATATATTTCGGTAACTTGTAGAAGTTTACTGGTTGATTTAAGAGTAATGGAAAATAAAAATAAAAATATGCGTGTCCCAGCTCGGGATCAAACCCAGGTCCTTGTAGTTTGAAAGCGAGCGTTTATTCAAATGGGCTACGAGGGCTTGTTAAATTGAAGATTGTTTAGAGTCATCTGAGCGCCGGGCGGCGACTCTGGAAGAATCTTTGATCGCATGCCCCCGCTTCCAGTCCCCGGGACTGTGTTGTAGCTCAGACTACAGGGTATTATGACTAAATACACCACACCTGTAATACCAGACATTATTCGTTAGATTGGGAAAAACAGTATTAAAAGCATCGACTATCTGAATAGGGTCGAACCGGAAATAAATCTATGGAGCGGTCGACATAGACAAATCTCCTTTCTTTCAATACCGAAACGTGGGTTGTTTATCCAGGAAGTACGTACCTTTCGGAAGGATTCGAAAAACAATAGTTAACCAAGAAATAATAATGAACTCATAAAAATAGTAAGAATGTACATATATATTTAGTAAAAGTTGACACAATTATTTCATTCGTTCTATAGACGAATAATATGAAACAATATTCATACAACAAAAAGAGTGTAGCTTATTGGCAGTTGATTTTATAGTTGGCTAAAAAATCGAAATAGATTTACTAAAAACAATCTTGACATCAATTGCCACAAACGTCTAGAAATAATTCTCTTTTGAGATCTGTGGTAACATGAAAATATAGAGATACCTTTACAGACACATGCACATCATAAAGGTTTCGATTTGCCATAAACATGAATACAGGAAAACATACATAGGACTCACCCTGTTTCAAACTTATTCACTGGAGTAGGTTTTTAAACGACAATTAGTTTTAATTTTATTATTATTTCGATTAATTCCGCGTCAATTGTTTATTTTATTTTATTCGCCCGGTATATTAATATAGCGCGATATGACTACGGTTTTTCTAAGAGATCATGAACCATCGAATTGCGGAATTCCGTTGACTTGTCTCGGTTCGGGAAGCGTTGACAAAAATAGTCAATTTTTGGAAAAAACTACTGTTCACTCGTGCTTTCACTTGGAGCGTTCAATACTTGGTTTGACTTGGTTTGCAGTTGTTTAGTCTTAATGGTTTCCTTAAGTTCACTATATTGACGATTTCACTGGTACGCTTCTCGTCATTATTTCACGATACTGTGATTCGACGGACTTTTTAACCTCACTTTTGAAAGGAACATATTACCGAGTAACGACTTTGATATGACTGGCTTGGCTACTGTTCTAACACTGATTATTGATGGCTCGCGCTTCTTGCTTTTATACTATTCAACCCCACCCATGAGGCCTTCGCGGAGTAACTATTTTCACACTCGTTATCTTTAACTTGTTCGCAGCTCAATAATCAATAGTTTTGTTTTTGTCATCAAAAAAACATATAAAACATAATTTTATGCCTTTTCGAGGAAAAGTTATATTTAATGGCTGTCATACTCGGTGAATTTATAGCGCGTTCTGTCGGTACAATTGCATTGAAACCATTCTATGATAACCCATATCGCGAGGTGATGTCAACAAATCAGAATTAATACTCTTGTTTACCATCGTTAATTTTTCCTAGATGAGTTATTTATGCCTCCGGTGTACAAGGGTTATGTCTTGATGGTGATTTTTTTGAGTGCATTCAATTGTCTTCCAATAACGACGTATGGTTTAACGAGCGTATGCTTATCAGCTCTTTTGTGCGGAGGAATTCTGCTTTTATTACCTCTCCTTGTGAATTGGTTTTTCTCGATATCAAGTTCATATTAAAGAATATTGTGTTGCTTTTTCAGACATGAGAGTTTTTCTGCAATTATGGGACATAACAACTGACTTCTGCCTGCAGGTACACACTTTTCAGAAGGTGAAAGAGGTTTCTATGTGAAAATTTCCCTTGTACCTTATTATTTTCAATTTACGTAGCCAGCTATTAGACTATTATATGTTACTACCAAATGATGATCTACAATGAGATATATTGAATTCCCTGCGACCTACTGTGACTTCGATGGTTGACTGGGAAGCATATTAGAGCAGCTCAAGAATCATTTTGTGTTGTATTTTGCGACAGAATAACATTTTCTTAATTATGAAAAATTAATGATATAATTTGCCACTTTTATAGCGTGTTCCAAATTATAATGGTTTTCTACGGTTCATCGAATTCAACATTAAATTTGCAAAAATGTTATTTTTAATTTGATGGTGAAAAGTGGCAGAATGCTGATTATTTCATCTATCTGTCGACATCATGGACTGCTGCAGGAAAATTTTGCAATTTTTTTTCGACTAATCAAAAGTGTTTCATTATTAGTTATGAAAATTGCATCATGCTGTCATCGGCAAGAGTTGCAGTGATTACGAAAGATGGTAAATATTTTGGTCATAAAGTAAAATAATGTCAGTTTACAAAAATCAATTACTTCGCTGAAGTCAGGAGTGTCTGCAAATAGTGTTCAGAATTCTGGATATTGAAATAAGAATTATATCAAATTAGCATCTATGTTAAATTGCTGATCGTCGAACAAAGCTTGTTTTTTTTTGCAATTATAACTATGAGGCCGACCCTCAATCTAGTTTCGAATTTGATAGTTTCGAATCAGTCTGTACTCAATTCAATCATATACTTTTAAAATGTTAGACTTAATGTTAAATTTGTCGATTATCACGTCTCTAATGATTGGCCTAGTTTTGCATATCTATTCGTTTGTTATTCTTGTACCTTAGTTTCATCAATACACATGAATTGTGGTGCCATTTCGAAAAAATATTGGCTAGTACTAGATATAACTCAAAAAGTGTCATTCAATCATCAACAACCGACGATCGTATAACAACTTTATACATTATGAGAAATAAAAAATTCTGATGATTTGTAAATATAATGATATATCGTATATTGAAAAAAATTTAAAAAGTTCGGTAGAATCTTCATAAAAACATATTCCTTGTTTTCTGTTTTTAGGCTAATTATCTAATGAAATACTCCTAACATTGTCATATCTAACAATTTGTTCACAAGTACAATGGAAATTATTTTTAATTTACCCGATCAGTCAACAAATATGGATTCGTTTTCTTCCAAGATGCACGACTAAGTCAGAATCCTTGGAAAGTGTTTTGGAATCCATTAATCTATTGGTATGGAAATAGCTAAAAACGGAATAACATTCCATGTAGCACATCATATTGATTGAACACCGATTCCACGATAGGCAAATATATAAATATTGCAATTAACAATAATAGGTATTGATCCAATATGAGTTGATTTAGAAAAAACAATATTTCACTAATAATATTGGTAGAATATTGAGCCCACTAATCTTAATTATAGATTATCAGTAACAACGTTATATCGCTTGAAAATTCCGAAAATAATGTAAAAAATATTTATCAATGTTCTATTATATCCTTACCAGCATTGGTAACGCAGCATTGGCTATATATTATTTTAAATAAACATAATAAATGTTATCATTTCAATATTTGTTTCATATCGATAACAGTAGTGAAAATCGAATTTTATTTACAAGCTTTTCCGAATATCGTGTGAATAACTCGATTATATACAAAAATGTATATTGAGAAATATACTTTTAAATATATGTTGGTAACATTGTTCTCAATATTCGTTTCAAATCGATTCTGAAGGTGAAACATAATATTTTATTTCCGAGTTCAATAGTATTTTAGTTGAGTAGTTTACCAACAATATTCCGAAACTTATATTCATCTATATTGGATAATATAGTATTTACTAGATCATAAGTGGAAATATTATCGATATCTACAGTTTTAAGTCTTGGAAAGTAACTGATGCCCCAAAAATATCAGGAATTGTACATCTAGCAGAATGAATTTTAAACAGTAATCGATAGAATACATTAGAATTTACATACAAAGATTGTTTGAATTTAATGGACTTTTTTCTTGTAAGAAAAATATATTTGAATGAATAATCACTGGAGTTGTGAGTTAATAATACCAAATTTCCCACCATACACTTTTCCTATGGATATTCTGAAGGGAAAGTCCTTTTGCTTCGCTGCTGTGTATCTATGGTTATCTTTTGATATAATTGGATCCTTACGAAAGCGCATGGAGGTTGAAACGATTTATTGGTTTAGTTTCAAGCTCTTAGTTTCAACTAGGAAACAGTTCCGACTTCAAATTCGGAAATTCCTAATTCAGAGTCGGAATTTTCAAGTTTGAAATCAGAATCTCTGAGTTGGAAGTCGGAAAAAAAATATGAGATCAAACTGGGAAATTGCGATTTCAATATCCAAATTGCCTATCGAAAAAGTTGAAATGCGAAATCAAATTGAAAACAAATACCTTGTTGAGTTTAATGTTTAAATTTCTGAGTTCGAATCTAGATAAGTATTTGGTGTTGATAGTTAGTTTTTTCAATCCACCAAAACGCCTCCGATTTTTTTAATTTGATAATAATATTGTTTATTTCACTTGTTGAAAAGTACAAAGACAAGATAAGTACAATAACAAGGAGTACGTCAATAAATATATCAAATATATAGAGATAAAATACCTAATATCAATGGTCCAGTGAAGTGTAATGAATAAATGTACAAGTTCTAATAAGTTGAAATAAATTATATAATCCCAGTTAAATATTATCAAAATTCATCGAGCGTGTTGCAATTTTTTCGATCGGGGCAGTTTTTAGTCTCGATTTGAAGAGATTCAAAGTTGGTGCGCTTTTTACATGGTCATCTAGTTTATTGTAGAGTTTTGGTATATTGATGCTATATTTAATTATTCAAAATCAGAGAGAGATAGAACAAATAATTAAAAAAAAAATATTTTGCAAAAAAAAAATTATATATATTAAGTCCCGTTTTAAATAAAAATGGCTCAGAGGTTTTTGAAGCCGCTGAATACAAACTGATTGTTGAAAAAATTCCTTGAAATGTTTTCAATTTGTTTTCTAATTATACAGGTTCCTTTGATATTTTTCTTTGTATCTTTATCACTATATTTCACATTATTGTTATCAGTTGTGTTTTGGAAAAAATAAAAGAAACCAGTGATAGAACCAACAAACATCTCCCGGCCACAAAAATGCAGATTAAAGGGCAATTTGCGGCATTGACGGCCTCCAAAGTTATTTTAATTAATCCTATTAATTATCGCGCTTATCGTAGAAGCTTTAGAGTAGTTATTTCAAACAGTTCAGACAATAAATCCACTTATATTATAAAGCTTTCAAATGAGTTCGAAAAATGTCATGTCAGAAGATGACTTGTTCCAGGATCCGAAAATTATTACAGGAGCTAATCCAGCTCCTGAGTGCGCCTTTGCTATTGCTAGCGGAGAAGGAATAATCCATACAAATTCTGTCATGTGTACTGAAATGTACGCTTTTTTTTATTCATAAATATGTTTTCCTTACCAATACAGAAATATAGGAAATTCCTAGAATGAATCATTTCAGTTTATATAGGTAACATTTACAATAATGCAAAACAGGAAACAAATTCGCTTCTATTCCTATTGGAATTTGTGAATTATTGGAAACATATTTTTAACATCAGATGTGAAGAACAGATTCAACGGAAAATAGTTATAATACAAAAAATATCTTTCGAATGAAATTTAGAACTGAAATATATTCATGGAATAATTTAACACATATTGTTGACGAACGTATGAAAAATAGTACTATAAAATCAATAATAGTATACTAAGGGGGCGGAAACTTTCAAAATTGTTGAATCGAAACGTATCAAATGGGTGAACAAAGTTAAGTTGTGATTTAGTGATTTTTTCTTAGATAAATCTTTCAATTTATATGCAATGCAAGCGAATTTGCTGTAATACATGTAACGTGATTATAATAAGAAGAAAAATGTTCCAAGTAAACTTTCCGAAGAATAATAAATTACCAACTTAATTTTTCGAAGTTCATGAACAAACTCAAAAACACATATAATCCAAATATTTTTACCTCTTGTGTTATCACTCATCTCTTAACACTTTCTAATGAATTGTTATTGATAATGCAATTCTGTTCAACTGTTCTCATACAAAAGTTCAATATTCAATGTTAAATTATCCATGAGTAAAATCAAACTTAATGCGTTCTCTCCTTAAAAAATTATAATATATATTCAGCTTGAAGAGAGGAGGAACAGTGAAACAACTGGAGATTAACCTTGAATTCTTCTACCCGGTAGAGTCCACCTGCACTACAAAAGATTGGTTTCTTTTGAAAATGCTTGAATGTTTTCATAAAATATTGATTTTTTGTGTTGAAAATACACATTATCTATATATGTATATAATATTTCTGTTTCTGAATTATCAACATAACAATTAACATTCTTTAATTTTTTTAAATTATTTATCAATTATCTATTAATTATTCGATTATTCATCAATTGTTCTTAATATAATATTTTAGTAAATATAGCGTTCTTCTTAAAATTCCATGAAACATATTTTCGTTTTCTTCAATGTTTAAACGTCATGTGCTTCAAAATGAAAGGTTTCTGATTTTGAATAATCGAATATAACAAATACTTGAAAAAAGGATCAAATTCGGTGGCGTTTTATTGGGTTTAGAAGTGAAAACCTCCACTGGCTCTACTAATTCGGAAAAACCGATACCTTTGTGGTTCTCAAATATTTTCATATACGTTGAGTTTTTTCTTTATTTATTGATGGCAACCCTTCACAGTCTCTCAACAAAATCCACCTCGTAGATATATTATCTTCAAGAAGATGGGGTTCCTGGTAGTCTGAAAACAACGCCACAGCATTTGCTCTCGTGATATATGTGCGGTGCACTACAAATTTGACAAAGGAGAAGTAACTATTCATTGTTTAATATTCTCAGACTAGATCGCGTAGAAATACAGGTGTGTTGTGATAGTTGAATGCACTTATAGATTATTCGAGAATGTTCTTTGTTGTGGGTGTGAAATTATTAATGTGCCGGCAATCAGTTATTGTTATGAAGGTTTAGTGCAATATCTAAAATGAGCGGCATCATTCTTCATTTTGGACAAGGTGACATTAATTGAGGGAAAAATTGTCATCATTCTTGGTTAGATCTGCCGAAGTTATAGGAATCTGCGTCTCTATCCCGCACGTCATACCAGAATGAAATACTGCTATAGAAATCAATTTGGCAAAAAGCCAATTATATTTTGAAGGTTTATACGTATCGAAATCAATGCTCATTTCATCGAATACCCAGTACACCTAAACCAATATTTGATCATTCGTTGTACATTGTGAATTCAATACACTCAACGTTAGTGCCACAAATAATTTTTATGAATAATGAGGTTCCAGTAAATACACAATCAACAGTTATTTTCAGAAGAACAAACATTACATTATTTTTAACCGACGAAACCAAAAGGAGAAGGTTCTCTAGTCGACCGTATATTTTTTTTTTTTTTTATGTATGATCACGCATAACTTTTTACTGAAACGTCCGATTCCGATAATTCCTCCTTCAGTGGATAGTGTGTACTTTGGAGTTGGTCCCATTCGAATTTAAAAGATTAAATGCACCCCTGAGAGTAGCAAAATGAAGGATATTGATCACTCACCCTCTGAATTCTGGTCCCTTAACAGATTCTATCAGCTATAACTTTGTACTGGGATCTTCGATTTGGATGATTCTTCTTTTATCAGATAGGATATACCTCATAAAATGGAATTATCTACCCTTACGGGTAGAAAAATAGGGGATAATTGATTTTTCACTTGTGAACATTGGCACACATATGTAGTTGACAATGACAGATCGCTATTGTCATTATCACAATCAATATATTCTATGAGAGGATGGAATGATATACAGAGTCATGAAATAAACTAACCAGAACAACAAAAATAATTTATATTACAACAAATAGTAAAAGTAGATAATCACATTATTTAACTGCTAATAGCTGAGGTAAGGTGGGTAAGTAAGTATTTTGGGAGTAATAAAAAAACAAGCAGTTAGTAATTAGTAGATTTCAGCCACAAAAAAAGAAAAATAAAAACTATTTAACATAAAATTGAACCGACGAAATACGGAACTGAAAAGTAAAAAATAAAATAAACCTTCTTAGTCTCAATAACTGAGCTCCTAAACTGATGTGAGTAACTAATTTTGAGTCGGCGCCAAACAAACAATCAACGAAGATCATTAAATTACTTCAAAACAATTATCAGAATGTCACCGCTCAACTCGATGCCATCATTTTACGCCTTACCTAATTCATTTGCTTGTTTGTTTGGCGCCGACTCGAAATAAGTTACTTACATTAGTTCAGGAGCTTAGTTATTGAGACTAAGAAGGTTTATTTCATTTTTTACTTTTCAGTTCCGAATTTCGTCGGTTAAATTTTTTGTCAAAAAGTTTTTATTCTATACTGACATGAAGATTTCGTGTTTTTGCATCGAGAATAAAACTCGACAAGAATTAACTACAAAGGAGATAATACATCACTGGTACTGAAGTACCAGTTTGATTATCTTCCAACTTTACATCCTATGACTCCCATGTCTAGAACAATATTTGAATATAAAAGCATATTATCGATAAACACAAATAAATTCAATATATCTCGGTGACAGGAGACAAATTTGGTAGACTGTCCTGAGCTGTATTCGAAAACACTACGTTTTCCCCCGTTTTATTGAAGATTCTACATACGTGGATATTTTATAATTCTACCGAGTCGTCTGGAATCAATTCCAACCTCCCTCAAAAAAGTTGGTCCCACAACATTCTTTGGGCCAATATCGGGTCAAGACATATAGGAAAGAAAATTATCGGATTTGGTACTCGAGTAAAGCACCATAGATTCTCCTAATGTTTTTTGTTTCATTAACAGAGTCACTGAGTTCATTCGGTAAATGCATATTTATACCAGTACCTACGTAAATCATCAGGATGGACGATTTCAATATTGTCCTCAACTTTTACTGATGGGTACAAAAACTCAAATTTATTACTATCCTTTTTTTCCCTTAATGGGTTGTTCATTTTCAACAGGCACTTATTCATTAACTCTATGAGAAAAAACAGTTTTATCAGGCATATTATTTTTATTATTGTGGAGGATTCATTTCCAAAATGTTCTCTGAAGGTGACATTTCTGTAACGGTCGAGGTGTATTTCGATATATTAGTCATGTTACTTACTCACAATAACACTTCCTGAAATAATTTCTCCTGTTTGAGATAATAGTTTTTCTAAATCTCCTTCAATAGTTTGTACACCACGCCCCGCTATCCAAATTACTTTGGTAAGGCGGTGAAAATAATACAAATTCAGTTAAATTGCAGGCTGGACCAGCTCGATAGGTGAACCAAAAACAGAGAATATATTTTTTATTATGAAATAGTTTCTGATGCATATTATCTTTCATAAGCTTGACTTCAAAAAGGCAAATTTACGTTTGAAGGCAGAACCTATGTGGACCCTAAGTTATGGGGCTCAGATGACCATAGCATTGAAGTGCCATTCAAATTTGTGAAATTCTGCTGACAAATATCGCATATTTAAATGTTTCCAAAATCTGCATCCATATTAGCCAAGCAGTACGAAGAATCAGCATTCGCTCAACAATTCCATATAATTTAATATATTTTTGTGAAGGTTTCGCCATAACTATTTTGTTTTCTACTGACAACTCATCTTTATGTTCAAAGTATGGGTTCAGTTTTTTATCCTTCATAAATTCAGGCCACCGGATATAGTAAATTCTTTGACTTTAACGAGCAATAAATCCGTATTAACTTTATTGGCAATATCACAAGAATTAAGAGAAAACGAATTCCTCTCCTCTACTAATTTAAAAAAAAATAAAAATCGGAAATTTCTGTCTCTTCACAAGGTAAACGTAACCTGCATTACTTATGGATTTACTTTCTTTACACCGGATGTCATACTGATAACCTCTACTAATCCTTCTGGTGCAAGTTTCCGAATGCCCTTTATTTCTGCCAAAAATATATTGCAAGGGCTGATGTACCACTATCAGAACAAAATTACATCAATATAAATATCTTTTGAAATTTCTTCAATGCATAATTGATTAATAGCTAACGCTTCTCGCACTCATTTACTATATTTATATTCCGTGGTAGATAAGGCACTAGACTCAAATATTACTGGTTTTTAGTCCATCACTTTTTTTCAAATATTTTACTAGCAATTGGTAAAAACTCCTAACTAGACAACATGTTATTCCTTCTCTGATCTGAAACATGAAATACAATCAAGACTTAGAATCTGTCACCATACATAAACAAAAACAATATCATCGAGTACTAACATTATCAATAAGATTATCATTGAGTTTATCATTAAGTATCATCAGGTTTTTTCCAATATCATTAACATAGTTACTCTCAATACAATGATTGTTATAATTAATTAAACATGATGTAACAGTTGGCGTAATAATAGACCAATTAATAGATATTTTTTCGTGACAAAAATACTACCAGGAAACTGACTCCGCCATCATATGGAAGACGGTTAGTTATATCTTGTTATGTTTTCAACAAAAGCATTTTGATTTTCGTTTTTGACTTATATCTTGGAAACTGAGAGAATGAGCCCTAGCAGAACTCGATTGGACTGATAGTAACGGGGAAAAATAAAAGTTTTGAAGCAGGCTCTCCACGACATAGTGTGAAAAACTTCATTGCAGCAGACCTGGATGGTCCTAGGTGGTCCGATTTCAATTTTTCTGAGGGATTTTGAGAGTTGAAGTATAGTACCTACTACAAAATGACTATTCTCATTTTGCATTGAAATGCTGCGAAAAAGGTGAGAAATACTTGCAAACATGACCGAAAACCAGCGAGTGAATGAAAGCGACTCAGGAATGGGGGTAGAGCTGAAAATGCATAACGGGCGCAGCGCGTTGTATTGCTATACATACGCTTCCCCGCGTCTGCTGCTCTACCCCCACTACTCAGCCGCTTTCATGCACTCGCCCATTTTCGATCATGTTTGCAAGTATTTTTCACCTGCTTTGCAGCATTTTAAAGCAAAATGAAAATAAACGTTTTGTAGTACTATACTTCTTCTCTCGAAAAATTGAAATCGGACCACCTATGAGGCATCCAGGTCTGCTGCAATAAAGTGCATTGAAAAATTCAGATAATAATGCCATGACTAATGATCCGACATCGCCTGAGCTTTCCACACATGAATACATATTGATCACTACTATGTCGTGAAAAGTTTGCACCACAACTTAAAAAGTGACGGAGTTATGATTTTTTCAAGTTACAAGTCCGAAACGATAAAAAAAAAATATGCTTTTCATTGTTTATAACAAATTTAGCAATGGTAGTTGGGAGTAGAAAATATACATACAGGATGATGGTGCATTGGTTTCCTGGTAGTATTTTTTCAAAGAATCAATAGATCAGAAAATCTCTATTGATTGGCCTATGAAGGGGTAGATCTGCAACACAATTCACTACGACTTAGGCAGAAATACCATTTATTACCCAACGCAAATTAAAAAAATCCATATCCCATTACAATGTCGATACTATACTGAGATGCGATAAAAGTATCTATCAATTGTATGATATAGACACAGCCAACTCCATAACTACTTGCATCATTATAAAGTGTTAAAACTATCTGATTCTAGCCAACTCGATTGAAATATTCATTTACATTTTTCAAACTTTTGGAAAAAAAATCATTGGATTGACATAAATTTGTATATGATATTTCAACTTTGTAGAGAACATCGGGATTAATTGACATAATAGTTCAACAAATCTATTGTCGGCCGTCAATATGGACAAATGTCCTAAAAATTCGCCATTGTTTCTGAATATTCCTTCTTAATTCACTTCAACATCGGAGTCTTCTATTCTATTGAATCTATACCATTTTCATAACACCCGTTTTCCTAGTCCTAAAATATCGTCGAAGCAATATTTTGTATTTTTATGACCGCTCAAAATATTATTTATCACGTTTTGAAAGATTCCTGGCGCTGATCTTACACCACACGTAAACTATTATGAGCAAAAAGACACAAAATGGGTATTTGAAACCAAGATTTTTTGTGCTTAATACCAGCTCCTAATTGTTCAATCATCTTTCAATTAGTCTACGTATAATACTATAATAGTACCACAAGACATAAAATAAAAATATTCTCGGGTGAAGGTAACGCGATGGTCGCTATCTAGATTTTTTTAATCAACGCAAATGTCGTTTGTATTTTTTGGGACCATAACTATGGAGCTAGCCCAATTTTTGTTTTTTTTTTAATACCCGAGCTAACCATATTTGATAACCCTATCTCAACTTTCTTTTATACTAAATTTGACAATTCCTTAATCTCAGTTTGACTATTCGACGATTTTTTTTTACTGAACATTATTCATATGACGTTAATTTGATCAAAATAAGTCTGATGAAATGAATAAAACTACTTGAAATGGACCTGACAAAAATGAACGAAATTGGGGTATCAGTTTCGTAATCGAGCCATAAAAATAGAATAGCATTATTTTTTCAATTTCTGAGCATTGATAATTCAACTGGTTCAGTTTTAGGAGAATTCAGTAGTTGCCCATACTTCCTCGAAACTTTGAATTGATGAGTCCTACATTAGTTAGAGTTTTCATAGTAACGTTTCTGTCATAGTCGCATGTCACAGATGAATAACCTCCATTTATGAGTGATGTGATTTTTTAAAAATTCAGATTGAATATGCAAAACATCTAAAGAAATCCACTGCCCTATTGAACAGAAGACTATGATATTGACTATGATTATTTAGGTTTCAATATCTATATTAATTCTCTAAATAAATATAAATAATATCTGATAATCAAAATTTTTCATTGGGAAAATAGTGACAACAATTCTTCAAATTCAAGGGTATGATAGTGCATCTATTCAAAATGTAATATTCTTCGAGCTCGAAGAGTTGAAATGCGATGAAAAACGCGATTTATGTCTTTTTCATTTCTAGCGCCATTTTATGGCACAACATTAACGATCTGTTAACAACATGTTTTGTAGCAGACTATCAATTTTTTAACATCTGCCTTTCCCGCCTTCGGAATAGACTACACACTCAGAATCATCCCGTGTTCACGATACCAGGATTCGAATACGAATGTGGGGGATTATTTCAAAGACGAAATGTAAACACAACCAATCTTATGAAGATGACTTGAAAATAACAAATTTCTTTCAGAAACCATCAAATGCATGGGCAAATCTACTTATTGATACCTTCAAACGAATCTAGGAATAAAAGCCGCGGAAAAACAGCCGCCCGCAAAAAAATCACAGCATCATGAACATTCCATGTTTCTGTTGGGAATAAAGCCGGAATCCTCCTCAAGCGGGTGCCTCGTTCCTGATTGCCCATCCTTCTGAAGGTCTCAGTTACGTAGGTTTATTCAAAATAATCCAAAATATCTGCGTATTTAACTACATCCGGGTGGTTTCTGAAGATCTCCATGCCACTCGCGACTTTATCCAATGGCAGGAACTCTAGTCCATCTACCATACCAACAAAATTACTGAATCGTTGATTTCGGTGGTATTCTGTTAGCATCCCCAGCTCTTCGACGTTACTGTGTGTACTCTGGCACAGATGGTGGAGGAAGCCTCTTATGTTGAAAAGGAAAACATTCTAAATTGAAAATTGAATAGAAATATTTTTCTGAAAATTTAAAAATCTACGACAATAATGAAGTTATTTTTTGTAATATTAACAAAACAACTACTTTCCTGGCAAGCCACGCTGAACATTGAACAACATCTGATAGATATTGTGAAAGGACCCTAACTCGGAAGAAAAAAACTGAATGTGAAAATTTGCATTTTTATTCAGATAGTTATCTTGAACGATGGAAGATAGTGACTAAAGTTTATCTTTCAGTCGCAGATGATTCCAAATCTGATTTTATGAACATCCTGTTCATATCATCAAACAAATTAATCAGCCTCTTATTGTTATATCCTCTCCCAAAATGGTTTCCGTGGTGTTCATTACAGCTTTCTCAGAGTCCATATAGTTGAAATTTGGATTAGGGAAATACATTTTTCTGTTCGCATCCTTCTATCAAGTACCTCAGCATGGCTTCATAACTTTTCTTGGTTTTCCTTTGGAGAGTAGCGTAAACTGCAGTCACGAACACTTCAGTTTTTCAAAACATAGAGTTGATGGAATGGAGGTGGTGCCAATGAAAAATGTCCGTCCAAATACCAGGCTATGGAAATTGTAACAGTCTGTCAGTAGCAAACATTAATATCCTGCCTTCCTCTTCATCGGTACCAACTGTTTGGTTGTCAATAAATAGAGAATGTGAACATCTTATCTCTTACAGAGAAAGGAGAAAAAAATTACTATAGTAATTAGTTAAATAACTAATAAGGAAAAATAAAAGTATGTAATGTACCTTCTATTTTAAAATCCAGTAACAAAGTTGTATTTCTCA
Organism: Gonioctena quinquepunctata; assembly: GCA_018342105.1. Taxonomy (NCBI): domain Eukaryota; kingdom Metazoa; phylum Arthropoda; class Insecta; order Coleoptera; family Chrysomelidae; genus Gonioctena; species Gonioctena quinquepunctata. The sequence continues at coordinate 149,918 of JAFIRS010002699.1, forward strand.
AATTTCCACTGCCTTTGTTGATTTTGTAACGTACATTTGGCATGTTCCTCTAATTGCATTATACTTCTAACATTCTCATCTAATTTCTTCTGCGAATATTTGAGATGGCTTCGCCAATGTATCCTTCATGCGACTTTTCATTGTCTGGACAGACGTTTGAACAGCCACGTTGAGCTCTTCGGCAGGATGATTGTGGCTCTCAACATTCGTTGGATTACCATGCTCAAGGTTAGCGGTGAGTACTTCCCTTGCACTGAAAGCAAAATATGAAGTATTACCTAGTTTTATGAATTTCACAAAAATGAACCTGATGAAATGTTAGACACTTTTACAAATTAATCGTTGATATAATATTATATGGCGTTTCTTATCGGGCGGCTTTTTTTCCGCGGCTTTTTTTCCGGTGGCTTTTTTTCGGTAGCTTCATTTCCTGTAACGTATTTTTAGGAATTTACTAATTAGAAATTCGTTATTAGGCAATATGTACGACACACTTCAATACATTTATTTTCTTATATGTCATAATGACATTCCTTCTCATAACTACATACATCATACATAGTGAATACACTACAATAATCTTCCCTACAATAAAAATAAAAAAAACATTTTTTTTTAATTTTGGTATAAACAAGTCGTTCTATAGGTTCAATATTACGTCTTGGTCGACTAATAATATTATTTTAGGACCTGTTTTCAGGGAAAATAGTCAAATCCACGTATAGCTTTCATTTGAACAGGTACTAGCTATCATTTCATTGTCTGAAAATGCAGCTCCTTTGAAATGAAACTTTTTAATTTGACGTTTCCACAAAATATTCAAAGTTGGAATTCTTGATATTTAGGTGGATTTGCCAATTTTCTTTGATATAACACCTTTTATCCACGTAGATTTTCGAACATCTCGATAATCTTTTGTTGTCACAGTTTCACCTATATCAAACTGTAAAAATCTCTTACCCTTATGATAATATTTTTGTTTTTCCTGTTGTTTAAGAAGACAATTTTTTTAATTTGTAATTTCAGTGGATCTTTCAATAGAAGGTAATAAAATTTCTAAGAAAGTTACATAGAATTTTATTCAAATTTGAAGATTTATATACGTCAAAATTATTTTTTAACGCATTTTTCACTGTTTTTACCGCATTTTCCGCCGCTGCATTTGAGGAATGATGATGAGGTGGAGAGGTTGTATATAAAATATGATTCAATTTTGGAAACTGTTGAAATTCATATGGACAGAATGTCGATGCATTGTCTGGTACTATTTTATTCGGTAAACCAAATCTTGCGAATGAAAATCTCAGTACCTCAATAGTAGCTTTGAAAGTGAATGCATTGGAAAACTTCCAAGCACTTGGAATATGCATCTATAACTATTTTGAAAAACTAGTCATGAAAGGATCCATGAAACTCGAATGCAATCTGTAGCAAACTCCATCTGGTATGGGCCACGGATTCAAAATAGCTTTATCTGGGGACTTTTTGTGAACCAAACCCTTCTCACAAGCATCACAAAGTACTTCAATATCTTTGTCGAGCCCCGTCCACCAGAAATAGGATCTGGCCAAGCACTTCATTTTTACAATTTCGGTATGAGATTCATGAAGCATTTTCAAATTTTTCTTTTGAAGTGCTTTTGGTAGAATCAAACGATTATTCCACAATCAATAATCAGATTCAATACTCAGTTCATTTTCAACCCCAATTAACGTTTTCACACTATCATTCACATTATTAGGTCAATCTGTGTTGAAAATTTTTCTTTTTTTTTTAATAGCTCGTTTTTAAGTGTGGCTCCTCGAACTATTTCAAAATCAATAGGGAAATTTACATTGTCTGAAAAATAATTTCTGAAATTAACATCTACGTCTTCCCATTCCCCTTCAGAATCTTCCTCCAAATTTTTCACCGGCAATCGAGAGGCAATCTGCATAGTTATTTTTTGATTTTAAAAATTCGATTGTATACTGATAATTAGAAATAATTACTGCCCATCTACATAACCTATTTGATGAAAATTAAGTAATACTTTTTTCTGGATGGAAAATAAAAGTTGAAGCCTTGTGTTCTGTCAACAAAGTAAAATTTCCACCATGAAGGTATTGATTGAATTTACATAAACCGAATATTATTGACAGTCCCACTTTGTCTATTTCACTAAACTTCTGTTCGGAGCTAGAAAGTGTACAAGAGGCATAAGCTATAGCCTTTCAGACCTGTCAGATACAATATGAGTTATAACAGCCCCAATACCATATTGACAAGCATGCGTTATGAGTTTGAGAGGTAAATTTAAATCATAATAAACCAAAATTGGCGTGAAGTTGATATTTGCTTGATTCTTCTGAAAGCAATATCACATTCTTGTGACCATTCCCAATCCAGATTATTTTTCAATAAACTGTAAAGAGGATGTTGAACGGATGCCAAATTTGGTACAAATTGTCCATAGTAATTGATTAAACCAATAAAAGATTTGAATTGAGTCACATTGTATGGTTGTGGAGCATTCATTATTGCCAATATCTCATATTCAGCCGCATGCAATCCATCTTTGTCAATAACAAATCCTTAATACGAAATTTCAGTATGAAAAAAAAAACATTTTTGAAACATATTTGTAATCCTGCATCTTCCAAAATTTGTAAAACCTTATTCATATGTTCTGTAAGATTTTTTCCAGTCATTAAAATAACATCAATGGAAACGACTACGCCTTCCACCCCTTGGAATAATGATTCCATAATTTTCTGAAATTTTTAAGGAATGCTGGAAATTCCGAAAGGAGCACGATTGTATCGAAATAAACCTTTGTGAGTTGAAATGGTCAGCGAAGTTTTTGAATTTTCATCCAAATAGATTTGTTGATAAGCGTTAGATAAATAACTCATTGATGCGTGGTAATGGATATTGATCGATTTCAATGAATGGATTCAAAGTGACTTTGAAATCGCCACAAATTCTCACAGAACCATATTTCTTCAAGACAGGTACTATAAGTGTACCCCAAGGGCTGTAGTCCACAGGTTCAATCACTCCCACTGCCTGTAATCGGTTCAAGTCAACCCCAACTTTTTATTTAAGTACAGAAGAAAAAGGTCGAGCTCTCAAAAAATCTAGGTGAAATATCTTCAGGTAAAAACACTCCATTAAACTTTCGAATGAGATTGTTAGTATCAGGCGCATCCATGGAATTCAAATTAGAAATACTCAATTGGAACAAATTAAAAAAATCACGTCCCAAAAGTGGAGGCCCAGATGCATTTTTTATAACATGAATATTTAAATGTTTATCAATATTTTCAAAAGAAACTCTAAAGGTAATATAACCGAAAGGTGCAATTTTGAGTCCATTATATATATACTGAAAACTCAATTAGTTTCCTGGAGAATTTTAGTTTGAAAATGATCATAGTAAAAAATGTCAGTACAACTCGAACCGGCATCAAGATCAAATTTGAAGTCGTTATTTTCTATTTTCGAATCTATTGGTAATAGAAAATTATATCTCATTGCCAACTATCGGAAGACGAGAAACTGAGAATCACGGATAAGTGTTTTCGAAATTGCACGGGTTTATATGGAGTTTTGGTTACCGCTTCATTTATTTTCGAACTACTTGTTAAAACTAGCTGTTTATTCCAGTGAAAAGTGATTGAGGGTCAATTCGAAGACTTGCAAGAACGTTTTGGTGAAGCGATTCAAAAGGTATTTTATCTCCGATTAGTTTTTAATGCTTGTTGTTTGTTAAAGTTTGAGGTTATTTTTGAGATGAAACTTGGTTTCATGGATTTCTTCAATCACCAGATTTCTCAAACTGACGTAAAGTGTGTTTGGGATACCCAGAAACATTCTGCGAGAGACAAAAATAAAGCTCTGCTCCAGAAAGAAATGAAAGACTGAACAACATGAGTTGTATTTCCCCATGTTCGGTAGAGAGTATCACCAGAAAAAAACTCACGAACAGGAACTAGAAATCCAAGAGTATGGAAATATTTGACGTCAATTGGCAGAATGAAGTCAGATCCTCAAATAATCGCAAATTATGGCTCATCCAAAAGCACAGGAAATATTTGTAAACAAACTTTGTTATGTGTGAACGAGATTTACTATCCACTTCCATCCTCCCCCGCTCCTCCTTGGAGCGGTCCTCAACTCGCAAATGGCACGTTTGCAAACTTTGTCCGTGATTCTCGAGTTCTTAAGAAGGCCGGTGGGGGCGTATCGCTTATTTTCTATCGCTAATAGGAATAGGATTCAAATTGGCATTCATATTGAACAATTATAATTCGTCGCTTTCTAAATGATTCTGCGTTACATTAGATTTATTTTTCTTGGAATATTTTGTTGAACATAGGACCCTTTTTCTGGCATAAATGATAATAACACTCTCTGAATGAGCAGGTTTCGAGAAATGCACTGAAGATGAAGTAGAAGATCTACTGCTGTTCACATTTTTTCGTGCGAATCCAAGAGAATGAGAAGCAGGATAGGAGCTTGCTGCTGACGTTCTACCTTGCTTGGTCAAAACTCTATTTCATGATTGTGCACAGTACATAACAGAGTCTTGCCTAACAGTTTTTGAAGAAGAAGATTTCGATTTTGCGGCCGCTATCTCAATGACTTCTTGAAACTTCACTGATTTCTTCTCTTTCAGCAAACGATCTTGAATACGACCCTTGTCATAAGCAGTAATAAATTGATCCTTCGGAACTAACCCCAATTAAGCACCATCGAAATCACAATTAGTGGTCAAACTCATTAGTTTCGCAGCCCACTCTCTTGGTGGTTCGTTTTGAGTTTTGCGGGCGTTATAAAATGTGTATCGTACAGCAAACACTGATAATCTAGGTTTGAAATGTTCCGTAATCAATATCACCAAATCATCATAATTTTTAGCTTCTGGTTCAGTTGGTAGGTGAATTTGTGAGAATCTTCACTCAAAATGTTGAGCAATATGGCACTTTTTCGTGATATATCTGATATTGAGTTTGCAATGAAGTTATTTTCGATTCGTCTTTTGAAAACAGTCCAATCCGTGTTGTAACGTATTTTTAGGAATTGAAAGGTGGATTTAGTCAACTTGTTTTGGCAATAGCAATAGGAATAAGAATAGCAATAAGCGTTAAAATTATTATGTTCTGAACCCATTTTATACAACGAATTTAGATTCAGCAATAACTCTAATAGAATCACATGTCACGTGTGACAAATGACAGTTGGCTCAGTTCTGTTTTCCAGTGAATATAACTCATTTGGGTATTTTCAATTTCAAATGTGTTTTGTTTATATTGCGTTCATGGAGTTGAACGAAAGGGAAAGCATCGACGGCGTTGTCTCAGCAGTCGAATTGTGATTAAAAAATATACATGGAACTGAGAAATATGTATTTGTATTTGTCAGATGTCATGACATGCGCATTGTAGACCATATTTTAGCGAATGCCGTAAGATTCTGAAAGTTGGAATTTTCAAGGTCGCGTTTTTAAAGTTATCGTTATTGCTAAAATCAAATTAGTAGACTATTTGATCCAACAAGTTCAATTCTCGACGTTATTGCTATTATTATTGCAAAAAAAATACTAAATCCACCTTTACTTTGTAATTAGAAAATATTTACGACACACTTCAATAGACATTTATTTTCTTATATGTCATAATAATATTCCTTCTCATAACTATATACACTACATTCCATCTCCCCATCCGAATGGGTGGTTTTTGAAAAAATATATAATATTTTTTCTTTCACCAAATTTGATATTTTACTGGATCCATTGATTTCAGCCTAGTAAAAATCAACAAAATCATAGAAAACATTATATCGCAAGTAGAATTACTAGATGCATTCATCTCCTTATACTATGAGATAAGATTGTCTGAACGCCATGTTCATATTATGAACCACAAAGCTCTCACGAATAAACAGATAGTTGAATAAAAACAACTGCTATTTCCTCTCTTATATCCAGTTGTCAGATTCGTTATAGTTTTATTCAGGTGAAACAGGCAAAAATAACCATTTTTTCCCAAGACTGCTGAAGCTGACATGAATATGATGTGAAATTCACCCACAACAAATTAGGCGCTGACCTACTGAAAAGTTGAAACAACTCGAATTTCACACGATTTATATTTGTTGGTTATTCTATGATCATGATAAAATAAATATTATCAGAATATATCTGCTCCGAAATGGGTCGAACAATGTTATGACACTATCTTTAATGCAGTGGAAAACATAAATTGAAACCAAATTATTACCTGCGAACGGATGTTGGTCACTAATAGCAGACAAGATAAAAGCGCTTTAGGTCGGTAATGCCCCCCTGCTGCCTACCGACTAATATACTATTCTCCCAAGAAAAAAATAATGTTCATAATTATTCCGCATTGTTGCATAAACTAGTAGCAGATACGTATCTACATTTGAAATAATCAATATTCTCGTTATACCAGTATTATGATTTGGTAATATGAGCCGTCTGATATCAGTATAATGATTCAGATTCGTTTACGGAAAATATATGGGCGCGAGATTTATTCGTTTCCAACCGGGTTGACAGACACTAATTTCATTTGTGTTCCAATTATTGATATATCTTGTCATTCGAGACATAATTATCTAACCAGCGTTGAAATGCGCAGTATAATTATTTCAGTTGGCGGGATTTTAGTTTTCGCAAGGCTCCATGGCGTTATTATTGTTGACGGTAAAAAGGAAATACGTCCCACAAAGGAAACTTCAATAAAAAAGATATTTGTGCCCGATAGGATAATAGAAGCAAACATATCATCACATACGGTTAATTCATAATAACATATACAGGGTGATTCAATAGTACTTTGACAAACTTCAGGAGTTAATTTCTCACAATATTCTAATATGAATTGTCCAAATGAATATATGTCCGGAAACGCTTCGTTTCCAGGATACTGGGTGTTGAAGTTTTATTTTTATTTTCGTTTTTTTTTTCAAATAACTTTTGAAATACTGACCTTGATTAGAGGAAAATTAGTATTGAGAGGTTTTTTGAGGTGTCGGATTCGAATCTGATGTTATTATTGCTCTTACTCGTAGGCGGCGCCACCTACACGTCTTTTTCTTTTTTGAAGATTTATTACTTTTTTGAGCGTTCTTCTAACACATTTTTCATCAAAAAAATCAATTTGTCTATCATATCTACGTAAAAGAGCTACCCTGTTACAAGTCGCTATAAGCAACCGTTTTCTAGATATTTGGACTTGAAAATTTTAAGTCGATTATTTGATAATCGATGCGTGTTGAAGTTATTACCATTATTTTGCATTTTTCACAAGAATGCTTAGGAAATGAATTTGACGTTTAAGTGAGTACTTTGGGTTTTTTGTATTTATTTTTACTCGTTTGAAATAGTTATTTTTGTATCAAGGGTGCAAAATCTGTATTTGTTTTAGGGGAAAGTGACCAAATATGGAATACCGTTTTGATTTTCAGGCATAACTTTCACAAATTTTATAAATAAAATACTTTTTGTGGTAATTATTAACAATCATATATTTGCACTTAAGTTTGTAACAATTTTAGATTATTTTGTTCAGTTTGAGGTAAGAAAAATTTTCAAAAACTAAATAACGATAAAGGTACCTATATATGGAATAGGTACCCCAAATATGGAATACTATAATCACTATGAAAAATTAACCTTAACTTATAAGAGACTCTTTGAAAACTTTGGTATAATAAAGAAATGAACACAAATTATTTACAAAAATCGCAAATCCAGGTATCAAACTCTGTCCCAGCGCAATCATTATGTGCCCAGAGCCCACACATGAGGCACTTGATCCATGTTTCCCCATGAGTGTCATTCGAAAACAGCATACCACAGAAAATACACTCCGAATCTTCAGAGTCTGGAGCTGTACATCCTATCGAAGCATCGGGTTCGCTGTCTGTATCAAACAGCATCACCTCCTCATCATCTGAATCAGACATAGGCTTAGTCTTTTCTTTTGGTTTTTTCCTTTTGATTTCTTCTCATTCTGTTTTTCATTCTTGTTTTTTGCTAATTTATTTTCTTCTTCTTCTTTTTTCCTGTTTTTGTCTATAAGGTCATTCTTATACGGTGACGACGTGATGACTGCTGCAACAAATGCTTTTCTTCCTCTATTAGAAGGTTTCCTTTTCTTGTTTGGTACGGGACTGATGTCATACGGAGACACTAATCCTAAATCTGATAAAACCCGAAAAAAAATATAATTAACAAAGTCATTAAGTCAGCTGATACGTCACAGTGTCCAATCATGGAATAGTCCATAATTGGACACTGTGATCCGTCCATATTTGGATTCTCCAACTATTTCAAACTGATATTCACATATTTATATTTCAGAAAGTAATACTATCTAATACCGCTAAAACATACTAAAGAACATCTAAAGGGTCTCTAAAAGTTATAAAAACAATACTGTGTGCACTTTCTGTACGAAAAATAATTATTTTTTACGTACCTTAGAAAGTTATGCGGCAGCGATAAAACAAAACACTGTCACTACGACGAAAGGGCTGGCTCGACTGACATGCTACAACTTGTACGCGTAAATGGGAGTAGAAAGAGACAGAAAATCACTGTTTATTGCGTGTGTGAGTTTGCATTTGAGAAAAATGGGGGTATTCCATATTAAGGATACTATTCCATATTTGGCCACTTTCCTCTAATAAAATTTGCAAGAAATATCAACATTTTATTTCAAGAAATTTTGAATATGTAGAATGAAATAAAATAAAATTGTATTCAAATAAATTGTTCAGAATGTCCACCTTCAGCGAAGATATAGGCATTGAGTCTTCTAGTCATTGAATCTCGTACCCGCTCAAAAATTATTGGTGTGTTTCTTATTGTTTCACAGGCGTCTACTATTTGGTTTCTTAGATCTTCCTCGTTCGCTACTGGAGTTTTATAATCTAGTGACTTGAAATGTCCCCAAAAATAAAAATCTAGAGGGTATAGATCTGGGGACCTTGGTGCCCACGCCTAGTTAGGTTCTTCTACACCCCTACCGATCCATCGATTTTGATAGACAGTGTTGAGGAATTCCCTGGCTACAACGATAAAATGGGCCGGAGCCCCATCATGCATAAACCACATGCGGATACGGATTTCTAATGGTACATTCTGAAGTAGTCCCGGCAATTCATTTTCTAAAAAGTATCTGTAAGTTGCGCAATTCAGTCGGAACGGAAGAAAGATAGGAGCTATCAAGTAATTATCAATTATTGCCGCCGATACATTTACAGAAAATTGACACTGATAATGACTTTCACTAACTGCGTGCGGATTTTCCAGAGCCCAAACATGGTTGTTATGAAAGTTTGTGATAGATTTCGGAAGAAGTTTGCCTCGTCCGTGAATAGTACATATCTGAAAAATTGAAAATTTCCAGCCAATTTTCTCAAAAACCACTGACACATAGTAATGCGTTGGGGAAAGTCTCGTGGCAAAAGAGCTTGTACCCTTTGAATATGGTATGGATGAAATTGTTGATCGTGGATAATTCTCCAAACTGTGAACTGAGTAGAATTGAGAGCTTCAGCAATTATTCTTGTACTTGTTTCTGGATTCTCCTAGAGGCGTTCAAAACAGCTTCATTCAATTCTGGGGATCGGACTGCTCTTGGTCTTCCAATAATATCAGCTGCCCTCTTGAAGCTACCTGTTTCTGCCAAACGACGGTGGAGACTGGTAAATGTTGGAGATGAAGGCAGTACTCGATTAGGAAATCGCTCCTGGTGAATACGTCTTGCTTCGCGCGCATTGCCATCTGCAAGGCCATAAACGAAATGCATATCGGCTGAATGAGTATTATTGTTTGAATAATCCATTTTTTCAAAATTAGTGTTCTAAAACTTTCAGAAACTTCAACAAAACAACAAAACGTTTAACTGCCACATAATATGTAATTACTAAGATGTCTTTAAACCCTGGTGCTTGCACTCATACCTGTAGAAGTTTGGGTTCGACTTGGCGACACTTGGCCTGCTTGATAATAGAGATTACTAGCGTGTCAGATGGCGCCAATTTCGTTTTAGTTTCAATTCAGTAACAGGGTATATTTATTTCTTCAAATTTTTTTTTGAGGCGAACTGTTCGCGGGTTCTGATTCTAGCTTTGCTATTGGTCGAAAAGAGACATCTCTCGAACTTCACCAAAAGCAAAGCTAGAATAAGAAGACCCCGAATATTCCACAAAAAAAACACAGTCGTATTTTGTTCCATTTGAATTTGAGGTTAACTGAATTTTGACAGACAGAGAATTGTAAATGAAATGTCATTAATTTGCAGAAAATATAAAATTCAATGCATACAATATGATGAACTATGGAAATATCATTATTAGTCAATTCGTCAAGATTTGTACTTACTTTTGGTACTGAATACAGGTGAATATTCGAATCTGCGGCTTCATACTGTCCACACAAAATACAAATGTGGCCCATTCTACAAAAAGTATCCTTACACACTACACTACCTGAAAATAAACAATTCCTCACGCACTAATGAACCGATGAATGAGTGATTTTTTAAACAACAAACTCAGGAATGAGCTAAGCAAGATTTCAAATATGAGAGATGGAAAACGCATAGATGCCGACCGAAAATAATTTCATATAAGATGCCTCAAATGTCAGAAATCAAGTTCTGACATTAACTGAGAATATAGACAAACATTTTTGGACGGCGCCATCTACCACAGAGAGAGAAGCTCTGTTGAAGTAACAGGTGGTGTCCCCTCGAAAATCTAAACAATATCGAATCAGTTCATTCACCAGGGTTCTAAGACATCTCAGTTTTTACCAAAACTACTTACTTAAACGTCAAATTCATTTCCTAAGCATTCTTGTGAAAAATGCAAAACATTGGTTATAACTCCAACACGCATCGATTGTCAAATAATCGACTTGAAATAAGTCCAAATATCTAGAAAACGGTTGCTTATAGCGACTTGTAACAAGGGTAGCTTTTTTACGTAGATATGATAGAGTAATTGATTTTTTCACTGAAAATGTGCTAGAAGTACGCTCAAAAAAGCTATGGATCCTCAAAAAACATGAAGACGTGTAGGTGGCGCCCCCTACGAGTAAGAGCAATAATACCATCAGGTTCGAATTTGACATCTCAAAAAACCTCTCAATACCAATTTTCGTTTCGTTTCATTTCGAAGCGTTTCCGGACATGTACTTATTCGGACAGTTCATATTAGAATATTGTGGGGAATCACTTCCTGAAGTTTGTCAGAGTACTTTTGAATCACCCTGTATATACACTGTGTCCCGCTTTTCATGAATACACCCTAATATCTCAGTTATGAATCATGCGATTTTCTTGAAATTTTGGTGGTGATTGTATGTTACAAAAATAAAGTATTTTTCATATTGAACATTTTTATTCACCATTGACGTGCGGTGTTGGGGGGGGAAGTCTTTTTTGGGAAAAGGGTATAAGGACTTATTTCAGATAGATTTTTCTATCAGATTTAGAATCAGCATCCCCAAAAACCCCTTAGTTCATATTTTCAAAATCTCAAGAGCTGATTTTAGTACAAAAAAATTATATTTAAAAATCATTTTTCCCAATAGGTTGTTTATTTATAACTTTTCAGTTGGAATGCCATAATCCTAATGCATTTCAAACACCTCGATACCCTTTTGTTAAATTCAGTAACTTCGCAACTGCCCTTATACTATGATTTGGGTTTTTTCAATATTTTGCTAAGATACGCGTGCTCTGTTACCGTTGGCATGCTGACCTGTGTTGTTTTTAAGTAAATTAATCAAAGAGTGCTTTGAAACAAAAGTTTTTGTTTGAAATTTAGTAATTCGTACGAATTGTCAATAAGTCAAGCAATGTTAATTAACTTTTAATAAGTTGGCACAAAACCGGAGAGTAGTCCTTACAATTGGAGAAAAAGTATTAATTTTCCGCGAATTTTGTATTAATGAAAGATCTACGCGTCAGGTTGCTGGAATATGCAATGGAAGGCATCATGATCGAGCACCAATTTCTCCCGATACCGTGGCCAAAATCCACAGATTGTTCGCAAGGACTGTAGCGGTTTTCAAAACAATTTAAATCAATGACACTATCCAGATGACGAACGAATCTTAGCAGAATTTCGAAACAACCCGAATGGTATAAGAACAGTTGCGAGGATACTGAATTCAACGGAAAACAAAGTATGGAGGTGTTTGAAACGTAATAGGATTAGGGCATTTAAACCAAAACGGTAATTTGAATGTTGCTTATGGTTGTAAGGTAACTATCTAAATGACAGACTTTTTCTTAGGAAAACGGTGTACTGACGAGGCAACGAAACTCAGGGTCGTCTTCAGAGGCGTCCCCGAGTTTATTACTTGTGACGACATTAAAGCTGAGCTGGTTGACAGGGGTTTTACCCCGGAATCAGTGGCACGACAACATAAGTTGAACGGAGAGAAGGAAGTTGTCCCTCTTGTCTCAATTCTGATAAGCAAGGAACAGCGTGACATATTTAACGTTAAAGATATCCTGAATGTCAGAGTGACAGCGGAACCACAGAGGCCAAGGGCCTCTGTGGGACAATATTACCGTTGTCAAAAGTATGGCCACTGTCAGCTGAACTGCTGTGCCAACCCTGCTTGCGTCAAAATCATATATCTAAGGATTGTGTCAAGCCGAAATCCGAAAAAGCAAAGTGTGCGAATTATGAGGGGGAGCACACTGCGAATTATCGAGGATGCCCCAAGTGTCCTCACTCCCTGGAGTGATGGGCTATCTATCAACCTATCCTGGGTAGTGAAAGCTGCATTCTCTTTAGAAATTTAATTTTTCAAAATGTAGATTCAAAACTCTCTCTTGGCCAGTTTTGAGAACCGTCATCATGGGAAGGGCTGGAGACCGGTCTCCCGTCCTTATCCAGTCAAAATTCCAAATCCGTGAATGGCTGTTGCCCAGTTGTTTGAAGCTCAAAGAGTAAGAGCTTTAGGATTACACTCGTGTTTAGTGATAGTGATAGAAGATCCTGAACGAGGCAACGTTCACGACAAACGGTGTGGTATCTTGTCAAAATTGTAGGTTTTGGGCAGTTGAAAATCCGAATTGGGTAATTAATTGTAAAAACCAATACAGTGAAAAAGTTAGTGTGGTGTGGCATATTTAACGAACGAAAAGTTGGCCCTTTTCTCCAGGATAACCTACATGGACTCAATTTTCTACATTTTTTACAAAATGATTTCTATGATTTTCCCATGGAAGTGCTTTTAGAACAGAGACAAAACTTAATATTTCAATTAGATGGTGACCCCGCATATAATTCTCTAATAGTAAGGAACTTTCAAAATGCAACTTTCCCTATGAAATGGCTAGGTAGAAATTCTCCTTTAGAAATATGCCCCCCCAGATCGCCAGATATCACCCATTGTTACTTTTTTTTGTGGGGGGCCTTGAAAAATTAAATGTATGCAACTCGGCCACGTCAAAGAGAGGAACTTTGCATAGAATTAGGCAAGCGTGTCAGGAAATTACTCCTCAAACTTTAATAAAAGTGAATGTACGTTTAAGACGAATTGTTGAAAAGTGTATTGTTTGAGAAGGTAGTTATGTTGAAAAAACAAGAATCTAAAATAGTGTAATTTGTAATTTTGTTACTCCCGTTACAAAAAAAACTTATTGAAAAAATACTAAAATTAATTTTTCTTGAGATTTCGAAATTATGAATTATTGGGTGTTTGAGAATGCTGAATTCAAATCTGGTAGAAAAAGTTATCTGAAATAAGCCCTAATATCCTTTTCCCAAAAAAAGCCATTTTTGCCCCCACCCAATACCGCACGCCAATGTTGAATGATAATGTTCACTATGCTAAATACTTCATTTTTCTAACAACAACAACTGGAATTTATTTTCATTGAAATTCTTTCTTATTTAAATATATTGGACCGTACTCTAAAAATTTAGAACATTTTTTTATAATCTGCAGAAAAAAAATGCAGAAATGTGCGGATCGTGTTAGGGAAAACATTCTCAAGAATAGACCAAAGTTTTGAATTTATAACTTGTTTGACCTCCTCTAACTCGTTAAACTTCTCTACAACGACGGGTCATACTTTCAGTTAAAATCCCGAATAATGGTTGCAGTTTTGAGTTTCCTTATGGAATTCAGCGACTGAACAATCATTTTGAGTATGAAACAATTACGAAATTGAAAAAAGTGTTTTCAGGAACGAATCGATAACAACAATGTTTTATAACTTGATGTATCAATTCATAAGGATAGTACCTAGATATGAGTCATGAAAATTTCTCAAAGTGACGCCCATTAGATATGAGAAAGGCTAGTTAAAAATAATAAATTTTACTTGTTTGACAACATATTTTTTGTTATGAAGGCCTTTCCTAAAAAAGTTCTTCCATGAGTGTGGAGTTCATTATTTAGTATTCCTACGTCATCATAGTTCATACGATGGCCATATTTGTTGACATGATCTGCCAGAGAACATCTTTCTGGGTGGTTTCTGCAATCACTTTTGTGGAAGGTTAATCTCTGTTTTAATAATCTTAGGATTTGGTCAATGTATATTTTGTTGAGGCATACTATATATAAAGTTCCTAGTGTCTAGAGTTGGGATTTAATATTTCACTTTTGAATATATTGACTTGATTGTAAGCACTGTTTTGTTGGTTATTTTGATAATATCTATGAAACTGAAAAGCCCAGCCAGTTTGGGTAAAATATCTCTCATGTATGGTAAGGACTTAAATTTTAAATTATCAACTATTGCAATAAACTTCTAATGTGTTACAAGTATTAGACAATTTTGAATGTGTTGTCAACATTAGATGAAGAAGATCCATGAACAACTTGGAAACTAATAATGTTAGTTTATTATTACCTTTATGTCGGAGGACACAATTATTGTCAAGTTTCTTCATTGTAGTATCCCTGAAGATGGAAATAGAACATTCCGAAAACTTGGACAAACTTTGAGATAATTTCTCGGGTTTCCATTCGTGTTCTGCGTTCTTGGTTCTCAAAAGGTCCCAAAGTTAATATTAGTAGTTCAATCTTCGTTGATTGTTTGTTTGCCGCAGACTCAAAATTAGTTACTCACATTAGTTGGGGAGCTCAGTTATTAATACTAGAAATATTGATTTTATTTTTCACTTTTCAGTTCCTTCTATCGTTGGTTTATTTTTTTTGGTTAAAAAGTTTTTTCATTTTTATTTTTGGGGGTTAAAATCTACCAATTGCTTCCTACTTGATTTCTGATTACTTTTGAAATACTTACTTAACTACCTTACTTTAAACATTAATTGTTATACAATCATCCCAAACACGAGGTAGCTGCTGTTAACCGTTGAGGAGTTCTCTTGTCTCTCTTCCGTCTCCATCATCAGATTGATACTAGTTCTCCATTATGTTGTAGTGTCAACAGAACTACATAACGCACCATGGCGAAAATAACGTCACAGCTCAAAGATCATCATTTTACGGTCCACCAAAATTAAAGTTGATTACTCTCGTTTCGGACGTCCATCGTCTTAATGGATTTAAAAGGTTTTCACAACGTTTCGAATGCTTGTATCTGCAATCGTCTTCAGGTGAATAAAAGTATTCACCTGAAGACGATTGCAGATACAAGCATTCGAAACGTCATGAAAACCTTTCAAATCCATTAAGACGATGGACGTCTGAAACGAGAGTAATCAAGTTACCACGTCGTCTACAACCTTCAAACAAAAGTAAAGTTCACTTACATTATGAAATCAAAGTTCAAATGGTTTAGACAGGGCAATCAGTGCAACATGTAACTTTATTAGTTGGGAATTGAGTTACTGAGTAAATTTTTTTTTATTTTCTGTTTTATTTGGGACTAACTTACATTCGTGCATTTTCGAGTTGTGACGTTATTCTTGCCGTGGTGCGATATTTGTGCCAATTTCAACACAATTGGTTCACAGGTGGCAAATCAATGACCCCTCAGTGGTTTATTTTTTCAAATCCAAATGGGACCAACCTCGAAGTTGACCCTATCCAATAAAAAAATAATTATCAAAATCGGACTACTCTGTGAAAAGTTAAGCATACAAAAATTAAATTTTTTTTGTTATCTGTTGAAAATCGAAATAAAACGCAAATTACATTTGCATTCTACTGGAGATTTCCTTCAAAGCTCCAATTTTTTCGTGTATCTAGTTAACGTAAGATAATTAATAGGGAAAAAACACCAATATTTAGACAATTTCTGTCATTTTTTCCATAGGATAATTATTCAATTTCTCCTTTTTTATACAAATCAGAAACAATTACTCCTGCGATAGTATCACTCTGTCATGTCGGTAGAGATTTCTCCACGTATTTAATAGATATCTCTCGGGACCCCATAGACCCGTTTGACAAATCAATTTGAAGATTACCGGCCGTATCCATTCGAAATACCACTAAGTAACTGACATTCAATTCAGCTGTTATTTTTTTCTGTGACTGCATAACCAGTTAGTGTGATGACATCGTGAGTTAGTGAGCCAGAGGCGTATTCTTGGGGTCATGCGGGTTCACTTATTAAAATTTGTCAGAGGATTAATGTTTTTACATGTGTGCAAACCTTTCTCAGGTATTTATCATGTTCCCAGAATACTTCCGGAAGGAAAACTTTATGGAACAAACAGTCTGGAACTCTCATACAATACGACTTCTTGATGATACTTCGCTTCTTCGCCTTTCCTCATGAATGATAAATTACATATGCATTGTGAGAAAATTGAGCCCCCATTCCCCTGTGGATTACCAAATATAGAAGCTGAAAAGAATGAAAAAAAAATCGAAAATACACAATAGAGGTAATGCGTATGAGGAGTATAAAATCAGTTAAAATCTTTTGCTGTTCGAAAGGCTTATTTATGTACTTCAGAACTGGTGATTAAAAATACTCTTAGAATGATATTAATTTTTATTGCAAATGTTTATATCTTCAACAAGCTGAATGTCACTAACAGATCATCCAACTGAAATAATGTTTTCTCCAAAAACTTGTAATAAGAATCATTTTATTTCAATTATACTCAATAATATATTGTTATGTTATGTTATGCCAGTTATAAGTTTTAAAAGGAAAAAACTCACAAAAAAGAATAATTACTAAATAGTTATTAGTTTCAAGAGATTGTTTTGACATAATTTTGAAAGTTCTATTTATTTGTAAGCCTATGTATAATATGGATAGATAAAAATATCAAAATACTATAACACAATCAATTTCATACACTGTCATAATGATTATAACCCATAATTGGTAAAAAGACAACAAAAAGTGTAGTTTTACAAAATTTTCATGAATAAAAAGTGATCAACACATTTATAAATTTGAAACATACAGTATATGAAATTGTAGCTAACTAAAAGTAGCCAATGGTAGAACAGCAAACTTCTTGATGAGATTAGCCAATCAGGGAATAGATGGTCATATGGAAAATTGGAAGTTGTGAGAGAATAACAACGGGGTGATGTCATAAGCAATTATTATTGAAATATGTACATAGTAATAAGAATGGGAAAATAGTTGTATATATAAATTATATAAGAAGAACCCAAACAGTGAAATGTGACAATTTGGTGCGCGAATTCAAACATTCAAATGAAAAAGAAGAGGGAAAATTGGTATCCAAGGGAGCAACAAACAAAGCCACAAGGAGATCGAAAATAAATTTACAAGGGAATAGGACGCAACATTTAGGGAGAAATAAAAATGAAATAATTCCAACATTAGAAGAAAAAAACCAATATTACCTCAATCATACAACATATCCAAGTGTCCAAAGCTGATTTCTGCATATGTATGGTTCCTGATTTATGGTATTGGAGTTCCTGATAGCGCTTGTAGTGAGAAGGGATCCAATTTCAGGGCATATCTTGAACACCGACAGTTGCAGCCGGGTATAAAACTTCGATAGTGCACATCCGGTCTTGAACAATTTCACAAATAACGTATCTCACATCTGAAGAACTTTATTTCACTTTATTTTGAACTATAACAGAAAACTTCACTCTCAAGGAAAAAGTGAGGTTGTGTCTATCTATCCATGATTTGATTTTTATGATTATCCGTGAATATTTGTAGATTCACATTAGAATAAGTTATTTCTCGTAGGCCAGGTAAAATTAAGTCTCCCTGAATAAAGGAAATAATTGCTTTTTGATACTTTGTTGTTTGTTTTCTTACAATGATAAACAATCATACCGATGACCATTGAATAAATTGAAATTAGACAGGAGTGGTTAGTGGCTCTATTGCCTGAACCGGCTATCTGACGTAAGAGGCGTACCAACTGTTGCTTAGCTGTGGTAAGGAAAATGATAACAATTGGCAGCAACGTGACGAGAGAACAGTGACGTAGCTAGCAATTGTTATTACATTGCAAAATATATTATACAGGGCACAAATAATTATCTATATCATAACAATTTGGCTCACAAAGAATAGCATAAAAAGTATCAGCAATCTTATTATATAAAACAATTTTTTTGCAAATATCAATACATAATAATTTGGCGCCGCAACGTAAGGGCAAGTAAAGGCAAAGTAAGAGCAATAGTATTTCATAATGTTCATCAGGGCGGAAAAAGGCAAGTAAGGGAAATATATTATTTCTTAATATTTATCGCAACGTAGTGGCAAAGTAAGGGCAATATATCATTTCAAGGCAAAGTTAGGGCAATATATCATTTCAAGGCAGAGTAAGGACAAGTAAAGGCAATATATTATTTCTTAATATTTATCGTAACACTGGGCGAACATTAGCAATTGACATTTCAACGTGTAAGGCTAGATATTGATAAATAAAAAATGGATTTGAGAGATGGTAAGAAAGTTGGTTTGGAAGAAGGTGCAGAAGGTAAAGATAGGGGTGATCAGGAACAAGGAGAGAGTAGTAATGTGAGAGAGATAGAAATAAAAAGTGAAAGTACAGGAATGGAGAGTAAAAAAATGTTAGAAATAATTTTAGAAAATATGGCAGGTATGGAAAAAAGAAATTTAGAAAATATAGCAAGTAGAAAAAAAAAAATGGATAAAAATATAGCAAGTATGAAAAATGATACAAAAGAAATGAAAGAAAACTCAACAAGAAGTGGATGAAAATTCAGCAAGCTTGAAAAATGAAATAAAAGAAAGTATGAAACAGGATTTAAAAGAAAATTCGGCAAGAATGGAAGAGAAAATAGAAAGAATGAATGATGGAATGAGAGAAAGTATGGGAAGAATGGAGGAAAGAATGGAAGAAAAAATGGGAAATATGAAGAATAAAATGAAAGAAAGTTTGTCAAATGGAATAAAAGAGTTGAAAGAAAACATAGCGAGTATGGAAATAAGATTGAGAGAAAATGTGAAAGAAAATATAAAGGATATGAAAAAAAATATGGAAAGTATAGAAAATAAAATACAAACTAAATCTCAACAAAGTGAAAAGGAATTGTTGGAAGCTCACAAACAATTAGAAACAAAAATAGGACAGCAAAATGAGGAATTTTATGTGGCAAGAACAGAAGAAGTATCCACTATAAATAATCACGTAGAAAGGCAGGATGAGAAAGTAAAAGACATGAAATTAGATATCAATAGTAAACAAGAAAGAGCTAAAAATGAAATAATTACTCTTAAAAAAATTATAAATGTAGAGAGTAGAATCATTAATAATTGTCATGGAATACGAACAAATAATAAGGAATTTGAGGGAGTAGTTATACAAAAAACAGAACGGAATATTAATGAATCTCTGTATCATACTATTTAATGCAGCTTATTTATGATGGTATGGATGCGTTGATGTACAATACACAGTACATCAACTCATCCATACTAACATAAATTTGCCGCATATAACAGTATGATACATTAATTAATTAATATTCCGCTTTCAGGAAAAAGTTTCGGTAAAGAATTAAATATAATTAAACAAAGTGATAACGGTTATAGTCTCAACCTTATGGATAATATTCTTTCAAGAATTCAATAATTCATACTGGAACAAAAAATGGTTCCCGTGTTGACTATCACGACGATACTACGGTAGAATTATTTGAAGAGTGGTTTAAAAATAAACTTTTAGCAAATATACCTCCAAATAGTGTGATTGTGATGGATAATGCGAGCTACCACAGTAGAATGTTAAATAAAGTTATGTGCTCAAATGACAGAAAACCTACCATTCGAAACTATATGCTAGTAAATAATATGTATTTAGAAGATGAATATACAAAAAAAATCGTGTGCGGTCAGGGGACCCCCTCAGGAACGAAGTTCCTTAACGCGTCTTGCGGTAGGTGTTGACTGGTAGAAATCGTCACGTAATACCAAGAAAAACTATACCTATATATCCTTTGCCAAACTCCTCCACCATAGTAAAAGTTATTTTATTCCTGATAATTCTATTCGCCATATTATATCAAATTGACGTGCCACATATCCAATGTAAACCCTTAATCCAACTTCGGCATACAAAAAACATAAGAAATTATGTCCAAAAAAGGATATAATCATCTAAACACACGTTATATAGAAATATAAAAGAAACAAAAATATCTTCCACGTATCACCACTCAACGATAATATCCGACTTGTAGTCGCATATATAGCCTACCGCTCTTGTATCATTTTGAATTTCCCGCAAGCAAAACAGCAGTTCGGATGGTTTCGTTCACATTCGGAATCGTATGAGCAAGAGCTGGATCCTTGTCACATAGACTCGTATATGATAGAAAGAGACAGAGAGAGACATTGCATATCAATCCATCTGTGGTAGCTGTGATTCAGTCAGAAATGCAGAATATTCCAAATGAAAGCTGGGAAAATTGTGTAGCGCATGTACAATAAGTAGAAAAATCATATTCAATTATGGATCAAGTTGCCAGAGAAAAAACCTGTTGTGAACTTGGATGACGATGGTGACATTGAAACTGACTTGAAAATTGTGTAGCGCATGTACAATAAGTTGAAAAATAATATTCAATTATAGATCAAGTTGCCAGAGAAAAAACCTGTTGTGAACTTGGATGACGATGGTGACATTGAAACTGACTTAGATTAAAATTTATTCATTATTCTTATCACACCCTATTTTTCGTATTGTATTTGTACTGAATTTGATAAATTTCATTTATATTTCCAACATTTTTCACATCAATTCCATAAATATGTTAACAATCCAGTCATATCTGTTCCCAAAATTTATGAAGTTGAGTTTTTATATTCTACAAGCAAGTTTATTTCTTGGGTATATGCATATTATTACGTGCATATAGATGAATTAGTGTCCTATGGTTGTACACTATACTTTTCCGTACTGTTTATTTATTAGTTGTTATTGAATCAGACGTTATACATCATCTTAACGTTTTTTTTTTTTTTTCGATACATCAAGAATGAGTACCTACTTTTTCAATGGTAATTGTAAAGCTGTACTTTGTTGCCTACTAGAAGATAAAAATTATATTTCAGTTTGAAAGAATAGTAGTTTGGAAAAACTCATTGTCTACGAATTCACTATGAAGTATCACTTTCCACACTCGTTAGTAAATATAATATTTCATACCAGCGAAATAATTTGTTAAACCGAGCCGTCAATGAAACATCATATCGAGTAAGTCTCTGCTTGTGGTCGGTTCTCCGTTGAGCTTTATCGGCAATGAATAATGATGAGTCTCTCAGACGTATGGCAGAACTATATTCAGTTCCTCCTTTGCATACCTCCGGAATAGGGGGTAATGGGGGTTTATCTTGTGAATTGTGAAGTTTGAAGATTTTTTAGATTTGGACTGAATATTTTTTGTATTGTGGCAGTTTTAAGTAATCACAAGAAGGAATAATATATTTGATTCAAATTGCTGATGTGTATTTTGTTGTTCAAGACATTTGGACAGTTTTTCTCGAAATCTAGAATTTTTTTATTTCCATCCTTTGGGTTGTGATCATCTTGTTTGTGATCATCAAAATTTTTTCATGGATTTGTCGGTTGTTCGATAGTTATGATGTTATGTATATATATTCTTTGTTACAGACATTGCATGGAATGGTTTAAATAAGATTTGAATTTTTAATTTTCGGTATCTGAATTTTGAGGGAAGTGAAATATTTTTACAGTGAATTGGTTTAAAACATACTTGGATATTCAATATATGTTTGATATTTCCTGATAGATTTTGTACTTATGAAAAAGTAATATAATTATTTATTGTAAAGGGACTGTTTATATTGTTAGGGTTGGGATTGTGGACTTTATGTATTCTCTGTTCTATAATTTTGATTATGAATTTTAAAGGATAATTATTGTTTCTTAACGTTTATCAGCGTCTTCATAATTACTTTTGATTATTCTTTCGGATTTATGTGTCTGGGGAAAAAAGAGGGGTATTTTTGTTGACGTAATTAGAAATGTATTAGGAGCTACCTATATGGATAGAAAAGGTAGATATGAGAAGGCAAGAGTGCGGTGAGGGTGTTTTTTTTTGAGTGGTGTGAAATTTACATTGACACATAGTTCTTCCGATGAAAGAGCAGGTTTTCTTCGGAAGTTGTTGGTGCGTGTTCTAACGATGCGTCATTAGAATCACTTACCGAATGCTCTTTGTAGTTGTCGTACTATAGAAAAATACAGACGGCGATGAAAGTTCAACAGTAATTCTCAAACACAATCCACCTCGTGTTTGAGAGGTACTGTTGAACTTTCATCGCCGTCTGTGTTTTCCTCTGGTACGACAACTTCTCCATCAGTTTGGTCGAAATCAGGGAAACTAGGGTATTCGATACCACGACTTCAATTTTTCCGTGACTTGTCTATCAATTGACTCATTTGTGCCAAACGTTCAGCAGGAATCAAACTTTCCAAAATCATTTTGTGATTTTGCAGTTCCCTTTTGTCATATTCGACAACATTCGTCAATTGGCGTCCAGAACATTATTCACGCAAATCGAACAATTCACATTATTTAAATCAAAAGTAAATATTCCACATGTTTGAAAACCATTTTGAATCATTCTTTTATCAATTGTAATATCGCAGCAGATAGTATTTCAGTCAACTTTTGTTTATTAACTTATTCAGAATCATGTTCCATGAGCCACTTCCGTATGAAGGTATTATATTTCAGAGGATGAAAGATAAGTCTAGAGGCTGAAAGACTTGGGTAGCATTCGGATGAAAAGCTATCAGAATTATTCATTTTTCTTGTAAAAACAAGCTTAGTTGCATTGTCAGATACGATTTATAACCTCCGATCAGAATTATAACAGTTTGCTGTATGTTCGGCTCATAGAACACTTTGCCAGTCATTTACCCTGAATTCGATTTTTCCACTCCCCCCACCCCATCTCTTCGGAATAGAACGTACAATGTAGGCTGAAAGTCTCTTATATGGAAAAACTGGCAAAGGAGGTGCAATTTTTCCTGGCGAAGAAACATTGAAAAAAAATAATACAGTTTATTTTCCGAAGATTTGCTGACATCATAAATGGTGTTTTCACCAAGTGGTGCAAATATTTTTCCAGTTTTGGGATAAAGTGGAAAACCTGTTTCTTCTGATTCGAAAATTCTATGTCCATTTTTCAATACTTCTAGATAACTATTGTCTTCCAAATATGCGGACACTTCTGGAAGCTGATCCTTCATCTGTGATTCAGAAAACTGGCTCTTGAGATCCAGTCAAAATCTCAGCTATTTCCATGGAAATGGATGGTTGTTTCAAAAGCGCTAAGTGCACATCAGGACAATTCCAGACCAGTTTGGGATCCCATCATTGCGTTAAGTAAACTGGTCAATATTAACAGAGTCACACTGGCCTGGGTGCCAGGACCATAGGGCCACAGGGGCACCAAGGAATCTGACGTACTAGCCTGGGAAGGAGCGACAGAAGCTCTATTGAGCAGCGAACCCTCTTGTGGAATCCCAAAAGCAAGCATAATGGCATCTATAAGCGGGTGGGTGCAATCCAAATCGCAAGATGGATAGAATGAACACTATGAAATGAGGCAGGTGAAACCCAAATCCCCAAAGACCCACTCAAATATCACCGCAATGCCGTAAGAATAATAGTGTATCTGCTAAAGGGTCATAACGTCGATAACGATAAAGTTAATCACATCCAAAATATGGAACGATATGGCGGGAGAGGTACTGCCTTGAAACTGATGAAGTCATATATTCAGGGCAGGACCCAGAAAGTAGTGATTCGAAAAACAGTCAGTCAGTCAGGAACCATTGAAGAGGGCATTCCTCAAGGCTCAATACTTATTTTTCCTCATATATGCCAATGACCTGATGAAATTCTTGAATAGTCTCACGGGATTACATGTAGTTGCTTACGTGGATGACAACAATTTCCTCATGAAGGACTATAATGCTATAGCTCTGGCAGAAAAAAATTCGGGATATATACGAGCGGGTAGTAACATGGGCAAATAAGAATCATTTGATACTAAATATGTCGAAAACAACATTGATGAACTTCTCACCGAATAATATTCATGAGAACTCCAGCATTTATGAGAACGAGGAGTTGAACATCGAATCTTGCTCAACAACGAAGATGCTAGGCCTCACGCTAGACTACAAACTCACCTGGACCCCTCACATAGAAACACTTTGCGACAAACTCCGTAAGAATTGCTACGCAATGGGGTTTATGTCAAACCACTGTAGTAAATAAGTATTGTTGAATCTGTACTATGGAAAAGTACACTGCCATCTACGGTATGGAATACTCACCTGGGATACAGGAGCATATGCAGCGAGAGTTTTTATGTTACAAAAATATGCTATCAGAATCATAGCCCACATCGGATGGAGGTAATCATGCAGAAGCACTATTGAAGAGCTAAGAATACTATCTGTTGCGGGTATATATATATATATATATATATATATATATATATATATATCATATATATATTTATATATGAACTATGCATGTATATGTACAAGAACGGGCAGAACTTTGCTGCAACCCATCATCAATACCAGACCCGCTCCAAAAATTTATTGATACCCCACATACCTACACCGAACTACCCATATACCAAGAAAGCCCAAAACTGTACAATAAGCTTGACGAATCGATAAAAAATTCGGCAAATGTCATTATTTTCAAATCCATCTCTCTGCTACACCCTCGAGGAATTTTTAGGTTAAGTGTTTCCTCCTCCCTTTTGTGCCACTCTCTGCTTACTAGAATTTTTCAATTTCAACCTGACCATGAATTTTCAATTTTTACTGTGAAATCTAATTTCAACTGTTAAGTGTGTGTGCTAATATTTCATGGATTTCAAGTGATTTGTTACCTTTTGACTAGCATCCTTGCATATTTTTAACTTTTTAATTCAAATCCTAGAGAATATATAGGTAAATGTGTCTGAACTAATTAGTATATATGAATAAGGAAAATTTTGTATGCAGACAACTTGACATGACGTTTTCCTTGCTACTGTACTGATGGAATTATCCGCTGTCATGTACTTCTTAACGGGTGAAATAAACAAATTATTATTATTATTATTGCCAGCTCTAAGAAATATGAGCTCACTACGCCTGTTGGAAGGAACACAGTGTAGGTGCTAGGATGGCGAGGACCGCACTACATGTGCTGTGCCACTCGAATTTCTCACAAGATAAAGGTACGTGCAATATGTCAAGGGTAAGAAAGACAAAGCTAGACAATAGATCATACAGGGAGTCCCATAACAGATTGGCAAGGGTTGCATTGGACCAGGCCAAGGAGTGAAAACTCCCTGTTCTTATTCATAATGTAATATGATATTTGACAAAAATCAATAATTATAAGTAATATTAAAAAGCAAACCCGAAATTTTGAATGATCAACCTCCGGAATCGAGCATGAAAAGAAGATCTCAATATTTTCCATTGGTTACATGGATTGCTATCACTTCTCAATCATTTTGTAATTTTTAAATCAAACTAACGTACCTACCTTATAAAATTCCGGGCCTATCAGCAAATATTCCAATCAAAACTCATCTTTTTCTCTGCAGCTCCCATAAGTAGACAAAAAACTCATTTTAAAAGTTTTGATGAGATTGAAAAAAAATAATCTTAATCAGAAAGCATCAATTCCCAATATTTCTATTTCCCAATTTCAGATTACGAGCATTAATCAACCAAAAATATGATATCTAAGCGATATCTTCATTTCGACTTAAAAATTAATATCCCAAGTATCTTTCGAAAGTGTTATTTACTGACGAAAGAACAGAATAACAAACGACACCCATCCAGCAATTTTTTTTTCAGTTCTTGCGAATGATCAACCAGGTCAAAGTTTTCACGTGGAACTTGAGGACAACTTCATGTCTACCAGATATGAATTTACAGGAAATTCCGAATATTCGAAATATCTCCCCTTATTAGATCGTCAGCTGATTAGTGTGATAAAATGGCGAGACCCCAGAAAGGGATGTATGGATTTCCTATATACCTACGCCTCTGCTCAATTTAGATTCCGGAGTGTGGGAGTCGAACGACTCATGTTTGCAAAGGATAAAAATGAACAATATACAATGAATACTATGAATAATTTCAAAACCTGAATATTGTGGGGAATAACGGTGAATATCCATCCGTGGAGTCATCTGTATTATAGGAAATTTTCGATCATTAAAAAAGAGAATTACCCGTTTGACCTTTAACAGAATTATGAATTTTTCATCGATATTGTAATCCTTTTATGAATTCTAAATATATTTCTAGCTTCAGCATTCAGAGATGTTATTCTTCAATATTATATGTCAAACATATTCACAATTCCCCAATAGCGAATGAACAATCTGCATGATATACCAGTATTCGGGTGGAAAATTTATCATTTTTGAAACTCCTCAACTAAATCGAAACTTTGAAATTTTGCAATTCGATTTAAAACCGGCAAAAGTGTTGAAACTGCAAAAATATGAATTAAGTAATTTGACGACTACACCCCTCTTTATTTTTTATCCAATCAAATGAACGAAATTCCATAGAGAGAACCAATCAGATCAGTTCTATAGTGATAAATGTCTTCGCGCTGTTTTATATTGATAAATGCACAGTTGATTTGCGATGACACCACAGCTCCTGCCAAAATTATATGTGAAAGTATTGAATTCCTATATAGGGAAACAGGAAAGGCAAAATTGAATGAATAGGGGACTCTGAGCTCACTACATACAGTGATTTGATATTTGAATTCAAATATATCTTTTTCAGACCGTTAAATGAGCCTCGAGTTTTCAAGTAAGGCAGCGAATGATTCAATTCCAGAATTCTCAGAAAATCAAGAAAGGTTGTGGTGGAGTAGTGGTTAGATGACCAGGCTTGGTTTCGATTCCTAGCGATGGTTATATTTTTTTTTGTTAAAAACAGTTCCAGATACAAAAATATATTCTTTTGTTTCATAGTGGAACATATATATATATATATAAATATGTATATATGTATATATATATATACAAATATATATATATATATATATATATATATATATATACATATATAGAATCCTTTTTAAATTCGGGCATGCAGTCAACAGGGGTATGGAAAAAAAGTGTACTCTTTTTTCTATTCAAGCTTTCGAGTCATTTATTGTCTCTTCATCAGGAACTAAGAGTGAGGTTAAAAATCCCTTTCACTTGCAGCATTTTATAAAATACCATGTCACAACAGATGAGATTGAAAAAACATAAGGAGACTGCCAGAAATATGAGTTTATTAGAAAAAATGAAAATTTTTTTTCATTTTTTCTATTAGTCTCCTTTTTTTGGTTTACTGTATGTTGGCAACAGGTCTCAGATCTATTTTTCATACTTGTCATGTGTCTTCATATACTTCAATAATCATTCATTTTTCATTGGTCACCACTGCCTGCCTCTTGAATCCAATATGTCCTCCATAAGAGCCCATTTGGAATTTTAAAATGTTTATACACTTATGTTCAAGTAATCTTGATCAATTTTGATCAAAGTTTTAACTATATATGACTTTACCAAGAGTGTTGTCTGTTGTGACATGGTATTTTATAAAATGCTGCAAGTGAAAGGGATTTTTAACCTCACTTTTAGTTCCTGATGAATAGACAATTAATGACTCGAAAGCTTGAATAGAAAAAAGAGTACACTTTTTTTTCCATACCCCTGTTGACTGCATACCCGAATTTAAAAAGGATTCTTCTTTAACTTAGACAGTCGTCTAACCTGCACAACTTTATACATATATATATATATATATATATATATATATATATATATATATATATATATATATATATATATAACATATTATATATATAGACATATATGTATATATATAACATAATTATATATATAACATATAAAATATATATATATATATATATATATATATTAGTATATTAAAGTATAAGTGGATAAAAAGGGCTTTAAAACACGCGCGATTTTTCGAGCACGACGGCGCAGCCGGAGTGCTCGAAATAGAGCAAGTGTTTTTAAGACCAGTTATACACGAATACTTTACGTTATTTTTTTTTATTGGTGCACTTTGAAATCATATTAGGTATTATTACTACAAAAAATAGAAATAAGAACTAATAATGCAAGAAGGTTAAATTCGTGATGTGACATCAGTATACCTTTCGTTGTCATGGAAATGAGAAAAACAGATATTCATTTGCAATTTGTTATGAAAGGTCAATATTTGTTGTTACCAGAGCTCAAAAATGAATTATTCTAATATCGATTTTTTGAATAGTGAGGCAGAATCGCGGTTATTACCGCGAAAATCCAGTGATATATATAAAAAAGAATATGAAAAGTTCATCAAATGGATGGAGGAGCACATATAAATGAACGAATTGTTAGTAATATTTTATTTGACGTTACAAGGTACTCCTGTCAGATCAATAATCAAAAATTTGTCATTTAGACTTCACGTTTCTCGATTTGTTGATGTTGTCATGGTAACTTTAAAAAACGCGCGTTTCTTAAAGTTCGATTTAAACACGCTGAGGCGTGCTTTAAATGGGTAAAAAGGGGCACCAATAAACACATCCGTTATTTTTGTCCTTTGACCAGTTGAACCTTTTATTCTATCAAAAAGAATAAATAGAGCATTGAAAACTATTCTGCTAGAAACATATACTTATCACCCATGATTATGTTTTCTAAACTGTCATGCAGACTAGGTCATGATCATCTAATGTTCAAATTGTGGTGTTAACTTACTTGAATGACTTCCTCAGAATTTCCCATCGAAACATTTTAATGAATCACGACATAATTTTTACTGTCTTCTACTTAATTATTGCATTTCTGAAAACACCCAGCGGAGAAAATATGTCAGTGCTCTGTGTGTGGCAGTCTTTTCCATTAATTAATTTAATCTTGGTTGTATCTCGCTTTTTTCGAGATTCAAGTTAGCCATGCAAGGAAACAAGTGATTGTTCCGAGACATAAAAAGTCACTGTCATGCAAAGTCTAATGCTTTGAAGAAAGATAAAAATAGATTGACACCAGCTGTGGCTTGTCTTCAGGAAAAAATTGTATGTTATGATATTGTGGAAAATAGGAGAAGAGTAAAAATGACGATCGAAATATTATCCTGTCCTGACAAGATGAAATTACTGAAGCTGAGAATGTGAAGTTTCGTCAGTAGTGTCATCTTTTGTTCAACATTCAAAGAGCGATTTTTCAAAGTTCGAATCCTAAGGGGTGAAGCTACCCCCTGAATATTTTTTTTTTTTAAGAAATTGATAATTCAACAAAAAAACGGCAAATATATAATTTTTATTTTATTTTTGTTTTGCTTGAGAATTATTTTGTTTCATATCTGCATTTTACACCCCTCCCGGTAGAAACGAACCCCATTATGGAACAGGTTATATCTCAAAAAGTATCGGTAACCGGAAATTGAAATTTTGTAAGAGGGTTACATTCTAGGAGAAAGCAAGTAATTTTTTTTTCTAAAAGTCGAATCCAAAGTGGTTGGAACTACTTGAATATTTTTTTAGAGATTATTTAAAATGAAAGACAAGGAATTTTTATCTTGAGATATGTCTTTTGTTATAAAACAAACAGATTTTCAATTCAAAACTTCATGGTTATAGTAAATTCTTATTTTGAAACCTCGCGTTCTCCAACGAAGGAATTGTTCTTTTTAAAAAGAACAAAATTCACGTGGTTTTGGTTGATATTCATAAAATTCGTACTGAACTGCTGCGAACACGATGTAATGCATGCTTTTAAACAGGCGATATTTTGACCTGCCAATGGTGTGCGCCACTTTTCATATTCACAGATGCATGGTTGTGCCTGTAACTACATCCTAGGACAGATACTTACAGGATCCTAAAAAAAACAAATAATGATATAAACTCATGTATCAAAAACACAAATGGCAGAAAATTGGGTTTGCTGGTAAAAACGGTAAAAATAATCACAGCACAAAAATAATCAGTACCTAACCTATAGTGTTTTATTTTTTTTATTATCGTGAAAGTAAATTCATCACCAATATACGTATCATGCTTTTTTTTCTTACTCTCTTCATTTTCTATATTCTTCAAGAAATTGAATATGAATACTCAAATTGCCTATTCTGAAAGATATGCTAATATATCTGGCCCAAATATATTCTGCTCTGAAAAAAAAAAACAAATGAGAAGTTGGTCAGTTGGTCTCATTTTCAAATAAACTAGGTGTGGCATAGGTAGGTACTACATGTTGAGTTGAGTTTTATAAAATGTATATTAAAAAAATATTCAACGACTATTTCATTCGAATGCACTAAAAAGTGAAAATATATTTTTAAGATGTGTGACTTAGGTTTTTCTGTAAGTAACAGATTCAAAAGCTCACCGCACAAAGTTTTCAGTTTAAATTCCTAGACGCTCAGCTTTTGAACCTGATTCTCACAGAATAACCTGAAAAACATCTAAAAAAATATTTTTCACTTTTTAGTGCGTTTGAATAAGAGCTTGTCTGAAAATTTATTTGTATCTTATTTTCATTTCGAATTTTTCAACCCTCAAGCAAAATTTTTGAATGTTGATAATGTTATCATAATATCCGACTCCAAGAACCCACACACACACACACCAATTTTGAATAGAATCGGACGATAATTACAAAACTCTTTCGTTATCTTGGAACCGTCATCTTGAATTTATGAATTTTCACAAAAAAATCTTAATACCCAGAAACTCCTATATATTCATTTTTAAATGAAATCGGACCATAATAACAAAACTCGTCCGCCATGTTTGAGCGGCCATCTTGATGACACATGAATACTCAAACAAAAAGCTGGTAATAACCCACAATATTTCCAATGACAACCTTGACTCGTCTCTTATTTCCCTCAATGCAAACATGTCGGAAATTAATATAGCTCGACTGAGAAAAATGTCTTGGGTACTTTGGTATATAATTATTATTAGTTAAAAACTACAGAATTTGAAACAAAATATCAGTATCAATGAGCAAATTTTCGATGAATTTCAGTTAATGAATACATTTTTACGTTTAAATCCTAGGAACATGCGGATATAGCGAGTGACAATGGGACTAGGGCCATGCCTTCATCTCCTTGACTCATCAACCGATTTGAATGAAATTCTGTACATAGATATGAGACCCAATTTCGGATTGACAGACAAATGGAAACAAAATGGCCCATTTCCGGTTTTGCCAGAATAGCCACCAACTTCGATTTTTCGAATGGAACATCCTATATATTTGATGTTTTCCGTATTCTACGGCTCAAATTACATACGACAGTGGTGCCAAATTATTATTTCACAATTCAAAAAAAAATTATTTTTCAATTTTTTTTCAGCCCAGGAGGTTATACTACTAATTTACGACTGTAACTCATAGTGATAGTCATTTCATCGATAAGATAAATAACAAATCCCACAGCAGGAATTGAGATTTTCTGATTTTTTTTTAACGAAAGAATCGTTTTTTTCGATTGGTACCTACCGAGGGCCATCGTGCCATTCGATGAAGAATTTAATTACCAATACCACGATATGCATTAGGTACCACTTTCTTTTTGTTCAATACTAAAATCGATCAATTATTGAATATTTTATACGATGCCTATAAATTTCAATGAGTTATCCGTTTAGGTTTGATGGAAAGAAAGGTAGCCGTGGAATCATGGAAAACAGTAGGTGATGAATCTCATGTCGAAAGTAAAATACCAATTTTACTTGTCATCTCGTTTCGTTTGCAAAAAGTTTTTTTGAAATGGAAATTAATAATCGTTATTCTCGAAACGAACAATTCGATATACGGAGATTGTCAGAAGAACGCTGTCAATGCTAGGATGATATACGCTGTTCGTTATCCGTTGAGACGGCACCCATCGAGAAACCATTTCAGGAAATTGGAAATGATTCTAAGGAAAGAACCAGTTGATCAGAACCACATCTACTTCATCGTCAGTGAAGAAGCAGAAACTAATGTTTTAGCATATGTTAATTTTTCTCCATCTGCCTCAGTGCGGGTATTGGAAATTCAATGTGGAATCAGCAGGGAAAGTGCCAGGAAAGTATTGAAATAAATATCGTCCTATAAATACAGTTTGCATCAGAATTTATATGAAAATGACCCAGAACGGACAGTAACTTATTTTAATTGGCTTTTGCCTCAAAATGATTTGAATAATGGTTTTGCCTCGAAGTTAGTGTTTACAGATAAGTCTGGGTTTACGAATAATGGTATGTTCAATAGTAATAATACAAGATATTGGGTTCAAGAAAAGGTAATTTTCAAGAATGATTTGGATTCAACGTCTGGGTAGGAATCATAGGGACAAGAATAATTGTACCAATTCTTTTCGACAGGCCTTTGACGGCCCGAAGATATCTTCAATTCTTAGAGAACGATATTCAAAATAATATCAACGATTTTCCTGAGAATATCAGGGAAAATATGTTTTTTCAGCAGGACCACAAAATGCAATGTCTTAGTAATATCTGGGCAGAGATGGATTGGAACAAAATGTCCGATCAGATGGCCAGCCAGATCGCCCGATATAACCCCCATTGATTTTTATTTATAGGGTCACATAAAATCCAAAGTATACTTGGGGAGACCAACTTCTTTGGAGGACTTAAGAGATAGAGTTGAGCGCGCATTTCAGGAAATTCCTGCTCACGAACTGATGAATGTGATAAGGTGTACAATAAATAGAACTAGTCTATGTGTTAGGGCAAACGGGCAACTCTTCGAACATATCATTGGTCATTAATAAATTAAATGACTTTTCGATGGATGGAATAGAAGAGTTTCTATTGAAAACAGGCTAATGGTATTGTGAGTAATTATTTGTACGTTGAATGATTCACGGTTTTAGTCGTTAGATTTATTCAAACAGTTTGATTATATTGAAGTTATCTTTCATGTATTGGGGTTATGATCATTACATATTGGGGAATCGATTATTTTCGGTAATTCGTTGTTACCATTCTGAAGTGAAGTTTGAAAGAATTGATAGATGTCATGTTACCAACTAATTTTTTCTGGTTGATTTTATTTTGTTAGATGGCTCTCTACGTCTTGAACAGAAGGAAAGTGGTATATAATGTATATCGTTGAATTGGTGATAATTCTCTATGAATGACAAGATGGCCCTCGGTAGGTACCAATTGAAAAAAAACGATTTTTTCCTTAAAAATGCATTAAGGAAATTTCTATTCCTGCTGTAGGATTTGTTATTGATCCTATCAATGAAATTACTATAACTATGAGTTATTGATGTGAATTAGTATAGATTTCAACGTGATCAAGGCCTCCTGTGCTAAAAAAAAATGTTTCCCAACTGTAAAATAAAATTTTACACTGTCGTATGAAGAATCCGAAAAATATCAAACATAAAGGGTGTTCCATTTGAAACATAGAAGTTGGTGGCTATTCTGGCAAAACCGCAAGTCGGTCATTTCGTTTTCATAAGTTTGTCAATCCAGAATTGTGTCTTATATCTATGTGCAGAATTTCATTCAAATCGGTTGATAAGTGGAGGAGATATAGGCATGGCCCTAGTCCCATTGTCACCTGGTATTTGAGCTTCTTGATGAAATGAAAATGGCAGCATCAAGGGCACGGTATAAGCCACGATGACATCGCTATCACCACAAAAACAACAAAATGGTCATCACTACGTACCTGTCGACTATATGTATAAGTACCTAGTATATATTCAGATCGATCTAACCAGAAATCAAGGGATATAAATCATCTGCCGGCGTTTTTGTGTGTGTTGTCTTGACTGCAGTATATCACCACAATAAAACCAGTCAAAAGTAATAAATCTACATAGGTACCTGGTACCTAAGCATCTTGATTGGATACTTACCACGTTTTTTTTTAATGTGGCTCAAACGCCACGTTTCAAGTGGATTCTCGAATTCTTCACTCATCCTTACCTATTTTGATATATTTAATATTGCAGCTTCACAACCAACACAGTCTTACCGCCACAACATAACAAAATCCACTACATGGCTGCTATCCAGCTATCCACTATGCTAGTATGCATATACTATAAAGGACGATGACATGCTTAATTGGTATTCGGGTAGACTCGGGATTATTCGCATCTTGAACCAAATGCCTATAATAAATATGGAAAGCTAAATACCCCTGTGCAGAATTTTTTTATTTTTTTTATGAAGTGTACATTTTCATGAATTTTGTCATTTTCAGTGTTTCAAGTCAGGTGCAGGAAGTACTACAATATATGAATACATTGTTAATCAAACGATAATAATGATGGCTTAGAATCCAACGTATCACATGTTGGAATTTTTTGGCCGAATATGTCTTTCCAATGCTCTCAACCAGGCATTGTAGAGCATTGATTATAGATTTGCCTGTTTGATAGACTAATTGTTTTTTGTGAAGCGGTATATCCTCTGCATATCCACCGTTCGACTTTTCGATTACACCGATAGCGTTAGTATGTTATTTGGATAGAACTCTCTGGAGGCTTTGAGATGTGGTTTATTCCGTAATCCCCCCACACATTTGCCTCCATGTTCCTCTTTCGGATTTTCTGAGTTCCTTGTTGTTTTCAGAGAAAGCTGCTTTGGAGTCTTTTCGATGTCCCATACTCTTAGCACTTTCGAAGAGTTTCCAGACTTTCTTCCTGAGTTTGGATAACTCTTTGTTCCACCAAGGCACGTCTCTGTTGGCTGCCTTATTTTTCTCCGGCTAGCTATTTTTTATAGTATTTTGGACCTTCATTGACAATGTCTGTATAAGTAGCAGACAAATATTCTAAAAGGTACTCACCTCGTGCGTTTGTGTCCGTGCTTCCCCATGTGAGATGGTGCACGTTCGCGTTGCAGCACATAATGATTTGCCTGTATCCTTTTTGACACCATCTGATGAGACTTTGGATTTCCTCTGGTGGTGGGTGTGTCGGCGAGTCCCCTGGAAAGTAGGCCGAGGCAATAACAATATGCCTCATGCCTGTTACCACGATGGCGATTGCCAAACCTCCAGTGATGAACTATGGAATACGAGCAAATTTAATGTTGGGTGCAAGCAATATCCCAACAAACATTTTAAGTGAAATTTACGTCATTTCGACCTTCAAATAGTTCAGCGCACAAATTGGCGAAGGTAATTCTCACGCTATAATTACGTTAAGTTTACCAGAATGGTAGAGAACATGAAAGAAATTCAGAAGTAAAAAATTGGGCAATCAAGATATTTTGCCTAATAAGTCGAAGGCATAAATAGGTAAAATTTGCCTCAGAATAGTCGACTGATGGTGGAAATGTAGTCATTTCCACCTATTTTAGGTTATAAAAACTATATTAAAACAAACAGTAGGAGGTTAGAAGAAGGTTATAAATGTTAACTGCATATTGTGTATTTCAACCCACATGTTTATTCGTAAAAGCTTTGAAGATGTACATGGCGTATGAAAAAAGAACTGTCAAGAAACGTACATCAGAGAATGATGTAGGCAAGTGATGGTTTCGCATCCACATCTAGTTCGGATTTTATTTGAGATACAAATTTTTCTGTGATAATGTTGAATTCTACTTATGTTAAACAAGTGGGCCCCTTCAAAATATCACATTTGTAAGGAAAAAAATCATTAAATTAAGTGTACTTCCTCAACTTTTTTATCAAACACTGCATAAACTAATTCCATAGATGAAGTATGTATATACATATCAATTTTTGGCTATCTATCATCAAAATAAAGTCGATTCAAGAAAATGATGGATCATTTTTGCAATGGCGGAAACGTGTCAAGTAAAAAAATATGGCGTCTTTCCCATATGAGACCTTTAAGTCGCATTTTCCTTAAATTTCAACTTTAAGAACACATAGGTTTTATGGAAAGTCGAAAGTAACCTTTTTTCCTGACTTTGAAGGACATTTTCCTTATCTTGGGACTTCTGACCCTTTCACATTGTGGTCACGTGATGAAATACAAATTTGTTATGGGATGTTTTTTCATGCGATATGTCTATTTTTTGAAATAGTAGAAGTCATTAAAAGACATGGAGCACATAGTAGAATATTCTTATGTAGCACATAAGAAACATGATGGTTCTGATCTTTGGACTTTGGGAAGTGTAGGTTCTGATTATATTCTCATTCTGGCATCAAATCGATAGTAGTTGGTGGTATACTTGTATGGTTTATTAATTCTATTCGAATTTCTACTTGGCAATTCATAGATTTCTAAAATTTAGCTCCAGAATAAATGATTTGAGGAGAGTAAATTGTATCATGTCATGCTCATCCGAATCGATTCGGGCTTCAATATCTGATAATAGACCAAGGTACTTTGAGGAATTCATTTTTGGTAACTTTGACTTCGTTGTGGACTTTTATTCTTATTAGACAAATATTATAGTAATCTCGCCCTCATTGTGGAACAGTAGGTATGAACTAGGACAAAAAATGCCCAGGCAACTCAATTGGTGCCAAAATAGGTAATGTAGAGTATATAGTAGACCTGTTTACCGACTTGTTTATTCCCTGACTCTGTGAACATACATTAGCTAATAATTAGGTTGATATTTACTAGAAATTATTCCCTGAAAGTTCGAAAATTTTGAACACATTTAGATGAAATTTAACCTAATAAATAACTCTAGTGACCCATGAGGCTGTGAAGGTATATTTGAAGTTGATAACAAGTAATTTCATACTACACACTACGCCTATTAAGTTTATGGTTTTTGAAGGAGATTCGGTGGTCTCAGTTACGGTTTTTATAACTCGATTTATAACTTTGGAGTTATTTAGTAGTTGAAGGTAGAATATTTGGTCAGAAATATGTGAATTCGAACTTCTCCAAGCCATTCTACTCCTCGGCTTGGTATAATTTTCCTATAATATTAGTTGGGATGGCTACTCGTGGTTTTTCATCGTGTTGCAGAAAAGTGACTTACATGATTTTACTACGAGTCCTTGTATCAGTCCTCTGTTAATCCAGGGCCCTTGAATTAACCCTATGGACTTGGGCATGGGTGGAGAGTTTATCGTGCAGCGCCGCAGTGGCGGAATAGGACAAACTGGTCCAGGCAGTGCCACTTATCCCAATTCACCGCTGTGATAAGAAAGGTATCTACAAAGTGTCATAATTTAAATGTTTCTGTCGCAAACGACAAAACGGCATTTGTGTTGTAATTTGGCAGGTTAAAGCTCCGTTTCAAAGAGAGGCTCAGTCTCGAATGTTTGCGTATGATAAATGAATGACAATGAACGAGTCAGGCGCAGATAACCTCGAATCAATAGTAAATGAAATGAAGGAAGTAAAAAAAGTTTCTGGTTGATCACTGCTTTATTCTATGGTCAAAAAACACGCGCTTACATGCACCCCTGAATTAGAAATCTTATGGATTTTTTACCGTGAACTATAAACGTGACGAAAGGGAAGGAAATTATGTTATTATTGTATACTAATTAACAACCAGTATTACTTTCTGTTGAAAATTATTGAAAAATTGCAATAAATGCAGTATTGATATTTAGTCTGTGAGGCATATACTTCTCAAGTCAATTCATATTTTCTTTGTGCAAATTTGGGTTGAAAAACTCGGTGACATTAATGTATCAGAATTTATGTTGACATTGATATAAACAATAAAATTTTTTCATACTAATGATTACAGTAATCTAAAAAAACATGGATGAAACATATTTTTATTTATGTAATACACATTAACAAAAAATGTTTTTGTCAAATTCTGACAGTAAACGAACAATATGAAAAATATGTAAAACAATATTTTCAATATATTTATCTATATTTCTTCCATATCTATTCATATTTCTTCAATATATTTTTCATTCTCTAATTCACTGCAACATTAGGCATGTAAGTATTTATTAAATTTTATCAATTGTTTGTGAAAATATTTCTTCATCTCTAATTCAGTTGTCGTCGCTACGGCTTGGCTAATCACTTTGGCATGTATGCTGGAATAATCAATTTTTTCACTTCCTGCACCTGACACACGTGACCCCCTCGCACCAATGCTGCTGCTTTTTTGCAGACTGATTCTCGAATGTGGCTTTTAATGGGTGAAAACCCAGTTGCAAGCACTTGCCCCATCATGAATAACACTTTTAAACTTGACAATAAATCAAGTATAAACAATACGATAACAGGCGAATCACATGTTCGCAGAGCGCGTAAACAGCCCTTCAATGCTTTTTATTCATTACTAGCGCAATTTCCGAAACCGGCCCTAAGTTTAATTCAAAGCTTGTCACAATGCAACCGCAGTTTTCATGTTTGTAGCAGGAACATTTGAACTGTTGAACTTTTAAAACACTCTATTCATCAAAAGGGCTAAGGCAGATAAGTTGCACTATGTGGACTAATTCGCTCGACTAGCAGTTTGGAGGCATAAATGGATAAATAACTATACTAAAGGTCCTTTTAACCTATTCATCACCTGGAATAACAAAATTGGGAAAATAAATTTTCTTAAAATTCCGTGTGAACTAATGTGGATTATTTTCAATTAGCTAACATTGATGAAAGAGAAACGATAGCGTAGCGCCATATTTATTAAAATGATATTTGTCAAATTTGCAGCATCGAATCAAAGAATCGTTTGAAAAATATGACCTGCGGGCATGAACTAGTTTGAGCTATACAGAAATATAACCATGTTCAAGAGGACGTTGTTAAGTATAGATCGAGGTAATCCCCACATATATATTTTCGAATATCGAACGATGGATTTTTTGAATCGAGTGACTGGGGCTATTTTCTGTATGTCAAATGGCGCATGAGGAGTTTGGACGTGTAAGATAATTGAGGTTTAATATGGATAGATAATATTTGAGGTTGCAGAATAGTTTGTATTTCAGAGGTTTTTACGATTCTCATAAAAATATACATGTTACTTCAATTCCATCATGTTCAAGAACTCATAGAGGAGACTCATCAAGTCAAAATATTCAAACATCATAGAAGATCCTTCTATTACTTTGTGACAGAAATTGTTTAAATTCAAAGAATTTTTTATACCTTATAATAAATTTGTTTATTGATCTTATTTGTATATCTTTGATCCAGCCCGAATTCATGAATCCTAGTGCAGATTGTTGTCTTCGTCTTCTGTTTTTTTCTTCATATCTCAAAATCTTGTTCTTAAATTCAATTTCGTGAAATATATTTCTGAAAAATGTTTGTTTTATATCGAATCATGGTCGTTCCATAACTCTCAATGAATATTTCCAATAGGGTGATGATCTTCAACAATAACGACATGATAAATTTGCCAAACATTAATTATGGAATATGCAACGATAGTAGTTTGAAAACAAATCAACACGGAAAAGCTGAACTGTTAGTCAAGGCGTTAGTTTATTTGCTGTTCTGAATCGATTATATAAACTGTGAATGGATACGATTATCCTAGTAGGACACCCCCACAAATTCGAAGTCCAAACTAATACTCTTTCTATAGAACTTCACCAATAAATAAGTTATTTTTAGATGGTTCTGTTCTCACATATATTATTGCAGATAACGATCTTGCGAAGGACAGGAAGTAATATTAAGTACCATAACAATGACAATGAGCGAGCAAGAGCTGAATACACATATTCCAGTCAAGATGAATGGCACATTATCTTTATAAAATTACTCAGAGGACAGTGGATAATTTTTATTCAAGAAAACAGTTAAGATACATTTACGCTAAAGTTCCGCGCTATTCTATTCGAAGAAGTGATGAATAGGATTGTTTAAAGTTGTCATTCATGTCTACCGATCACCTTTGAAAAAACAACATTTTCATAACGAATAGAGTAAAAATTCGTCAGCGAAACGACATTTTCATCATAACAATTACTTATACTTCCTTTAAAAAATGTCGATTGAGAAGCGGTTCACTGTGAAAAATAAAATATATATTCACAATAAGTATGATTGATCATGTAAAATCATATTGACAATACAATTGCTGCAAGGAAATTATCATTTTAATTCGGATATATTCTATGCATAAAACTGATATTTTACCCGAAACTTTTTACAGTGAGTCTGTCGTTGGATAAGTTGCTCCTACTGGAATTTCTTCTAAAAAGTCTGCTTGTAATGTGCGAATAATTAAAAATAAAATCATTCGAATAATGGCGATGAAACCTACTGCCCAGTATATCATAACATATACATTTTATGGAAGTTCATTGCAATATGCCTTCTTGAAATAACAAAA
>JAFIRS010002700.1:0-190559 GCA_018342105.1 Gonioctena quinquepunctata
GATGATCTGCCAGAGGTAATACGGACTCGCAATGCGCATTATTCGCAAATGATTTTCGATTATTATTCGGAATCATAAATGAAGAAGATACGATTGATTCTACAAAAAAATGATCTAAATAGAGTTTATGAGTGGTCCCTAGCAAATCGCCTAATATTTGATGTTGACGAATGCTACAGTATGTCAATTACTAGAAAAAAAAGTGAATTTCAATATTAAATGAATAAAAAATACTCAAGTAGCAAAAAAGCGGAATGCAAAGATTTGGGAGTTACTCTAGATGAAAAATTCAGTTTTCAGCAACATATGAACAACATTGTAAACAGAGCATATAGAATGCTTGGCTTCATTATTAGGAACTCATTTAGATTTACAAGTTTATCCACATCCGTTACATTTTATAATGCATTTTCCATAGTATACTAGAAATATGCTGGAATAATATGATTAACAAGCTTTTATCAGCTTCACAATGTAATTAAATCTTGGAAGTCAATTTGAACCTACTTCTAATTGTCGTATCGAAATGAAACTTGGTATGTTTATGTAGTTTGGATGACAATACTATAATTTGGTATCTTGGAGCTGATCTGATGATGGAGCCAGGAGGTGAATAGTGGAACTCTTCAGTGGGTACTAGTAAAATATGGTGACTCACTGTGACCGTACTCAGCATAACATACAATTCAAAGATATGGCGAATGCACTGGTTCTCAGCATATTCGTCAAAATTAAGTTATTAATAACTTTCATCTTATGTGGAAGAATCAGTCAAAGAGTTTTTCTCCCGGAGTTTCTTTTAGTGTTCTGTAGCAATAAAAGTTGAAAATAATACGAATAAAGTCATTAACCAAAAAACTTTCTTTCATGTGACAGAAGCGTGGGGTGCTGACACTGAATTTTTTTATACAATTTCGAATGAGTATCTCAGAATTTCGACTTAACATTTCGGAATTATGACCACAATAGAAAACTTTTGTATTTATTTCAATGCTTGTGTGTATCGAAACTGGGCAGGTTGATAAAAAAGTTTGATAAATAAATTTTTGAAAAGGTTGTGAATGTACGTGAATATGTTAAAACAAATTACAATGGAAAACTTAAAAAAATTCCAAAAATGAGGTTCCGTAACTTTTACAAGGTTGCGAACTCAATGCATGTTGTAAAACATCATTACTATTGGTTTTCCTAGTTTGCAGAACTTTTCCAATTTTTAGTGCAAAAATAAAGCATGAAATCGTTTTTTGCAATTGAAACGATGTTCCTTCCGTTCATCGGCAAAATTTAATAGTTTGTTTTCATTAATGCACTAACATAGCATTGGAGTTTGAAAACTTTTGGAATCAATGTGAATTGATTGTCTATATCTACTGGCCTAATTGCTCCAAATGCGTTCTCGCTCTATCTTGTACGCACTTCGCGAAATCCTACGTCTCAGGACCGGCTTGATGAGCTATACGAAACTATCTGAACTGTTGTCCTGTTAGCGGGAAATTTAAAATGAGCGGTAGGATATCTATGCGAATACAAGTCGGATATCAACGTCAATAATTGCACAAGTACCGATAATTCTGTTGACTGTACACTGCGGCCAAAGAAAACACCTAAACACCACGAGAGTACGCAGGGAAACCGTGGAGTGTAGGCTATGTGATGAAGAGGAGGAAACAGCCTCTCATATTATCTTCGACTGTGACGCCCTAAGTAGTAGGCGACACAGAACCTTTGGAGAGATCAGCCCGGAAACAGGCATGGATCCGAAGATCCTCATCAACAGGCTTCTAAACCTAATTGAAGG
This sequence comes from Gonioctena quinquepunctata, assembly GCA_018342105.1. Classification (NCBI taxonomy): domain Eukaryota; kingdom Metazoa; phylum Arthropoda; class Insecta; order Coleoptera; family Chrysomelidae; genus Gonioctena; species Gonioctena quinquepunctata. The sequence continues at coordinate 1,799 of JAFIRS010002700.1, forward strand.
CACAAACCTGTTTGAATGAGGAACCACTGACGACAGAGTGATACAATAGACCCCAGCTGGTCGCAGTGTCAAGGGAAGCTGAGTGCCAACCCTGTCTCTGGCTTGTCAGCTTTCAACCAACCAACCAACCAACCACCGATAATTTTGCATGGCAGCGTGTTGTCAAAAAACTGCATGACTTCATTTTCATTTTGGAGAAAGATCCCGACACCGAAGGTGCAGGAAGGGGTTATTTTGATGCACGAGTGTAATTCGGGGGAATATTTCCCAGATAAACTGTCAACTTGTCAAACTGACGTTATTAATTTATAAATTATAAGCTTGTCATCAATAACCATCCCGTAACTGAAAAAAAAAAAGATACGCAGAAATACGTTTGTTTTAATATTTTTCATTTATATATCATGGAAGTATACGTAAAAATATAATGGAACTATTCATTCAAGGTTGAACTAAATCAAAAGTTGCAGAAACTGCAATTATTATACGTATTCTGGTTGGACAATGCAGCTATCGGTGCATTAACGGCTGAAGAGGATGTTTGAGAATGCTGTGCCTGTGGTACGTCATTGCCATGCATTTTTTTGATTATTCCTTCATGGTGATCTTCATCCATATGAAAATATGGCGTTATTTATTTTGAATTTGAATGGCCCGTGATTTTTATTAGTTGCTGCTCGCCCACCCCCTCTTTTGCGAGATTGGAGACGGCCGTAGCTCTTAACGAATGGTTAGTAAGCTTGATATTCTCTATATTCGAACCAGGAGCTTTGGCTCGTAGAACAGTCCATTTGCTTACTGTATTTCGTCCAGCAGAAATATCTTCGTTTTGTTTTTATTCCAACCCGCTTTTCTAGGAATTTTTTGTACAGTCGAATTGGACAATCAGAATTGATTTTATTGTTTTTTAGCCATTTCAATGAGGCGCATGGTTTCCCCCCTTGCGCCGTCTCAGTAAACACAGGATCGTGAATAATCCTTCCTGTTTTATCACCTACGTTATTTTCGTCTTCTTTAAAGTACGAAATTAGGCACTTGTTGCCTTCTCCACGACGCCAAGCTGATTCGAAAGCAAAAATTAAAAATAACTTCTTTTGCAAACCATCTGGGGTGTTTTCGTCACATCCACAAACCATATATTTTGGAATTCTTCGTACTTCCGAAAAACTGCACTTTCCTTTCTCTTCTCTGGATCTGTTTGTAGTTGTTTTCTCTTGGAATTTTTCGCATCTCTGGCTGCTTTGGTTACGTTCTGGTTACGTTCCAAATCGTTTTAACAGTAAATTATTTGTACTCATCGCCATTCTGCTCACGCATAGTGAATGCCCAGTCCGTTAATATTTTTGCCAGAACATTAATTTGTGTTTTTTCATCCAATGTATAGTTTTTCTCAGCACAGAAGCTCATAAACTGACGCCACACGTATTTTCTGTTCTGACTGCCTGCGACTGAAAGATAAATTTTAGTCACTATATTCCATCGTTCAAGATAACCTCTTGTGGGGTATTCATGTTGAAAAAGGAAACATTCTCAATTGAATATTAAATATTCCCTCTTTATAAAAAGCATTATTCTGAACTATTTGCTGGGGGTTTCATAGATTTTCCTTAGAAAAATATGAATGGAAGTGATTGTAACTCTGTGCAACAGGTAACGAATAATCAAAATGAATCATCAGCTTGGTATGAAGTTCGCCATGGCAGAATAACTGTTTCGAAGCTGTAAGAGGCATCAAAATGGTGGAGGATATTTTAGGAGGAGGAAAAATAATAGAGACAGCAGCAATGTCTCGAGGAAATACTTTGGAAGACAAAGTGAAAAAAAAATGTTTCAGAATGAAATATTTCAGAATGAAAATATAAAAATAAAAAAATGCGGAATATTATATTTAAACTTTTGAAGAAAACACTGTTTCGAACTATATTACTGCAGATGGAAAAATATGCTTGGATTCAATTACAAATGTTAATGACAGGAAGAAGAAAAGGCTATTTTTTTGTAGCTTCGCCTGATTTTGAGACTACTGGCTCTTTTCAAGTGATATGAATGAACTATGATCCTGATTTCATGAATGAAAATTATGAAGGAACCAGACAATTTTTGGAAATCTGTAATTTTTACTCATTTAATAAAATTATGAAATATTTTACTTTATTTTTATTATCATCTATGTCTGTATTCTTCGTTGATCATGAAATTGGATTCAAATATAATTCACATAGTTTCATTGTATTTAAAAATCAATTTAAGTAATCATTTATCAGTACGATACATTTTTAATGATCTTAGATATCAATCATACAGTTCCAATCATTTGTCCATGGACCACAAAGAAATAATGTTGTATCAAATTATTTGAAGATTTTGAAGAGGGGGTACTGTGCGTGAGGAGATTGATAACACAATGTCTCGAGGACTGAGCGATTTTCAGTGTTTTCTACGATTTTGGATATAAGGATGATGAGAGGTTTTAGCTGGGACACACTCTATAAACAAATGTCATTGTATATCTTTATCGGTTTGGACCAGCATTGCTCAGCATGTACAGTGTCCAAATAGCTAAATTCTCGCAAATTATATATTTACAGATAGTTCAATCGATCTGATAACCAACATAAAATTCGAACAAAGCCCGCCACTGGATGGCGAAGCTCAAAATACCATTTTTGTATATTTGTTTTTGTTGATGGGACTACTTCGCCAGGATCGCATTATGAATCACAATGTGCAAAACGGATGGCGACGGTGAAGACAGCTCATATATTTCCATTTTTATGATCCATGATTTTTGTTGGAATAAACTGTTTGTCCGTGAAATGTCATTGTCGCAAAACGAAGTGTTTTGAGGCAAAATATTTCATAATTATTACAGGTGGGAAATTATAATAAGGAAAACCTATTCCTTGAAAAAATCACAAGAAAATGTATCTCTCTCATTAAGCATATCCAGAATTTTTTTTTATAGCAAAATGAAAGTCTCTGAAGGTGCGAAGATTGATAATGAACGGAAGGAAAACACTGTACCTACATACTCTCCTTGCTGGAAGCATTCCGATTTTATTTGTTGAGATCAGTGTCAGAATTATAGTGCCAAAAAAAGGAAAAGAAAAACAAAATTGATTAAAAAAATAATTAGATTTATTCCTGAAAATAAATTATTCGATTCGCTGAGTAGAGGGGAGTAGGGGAATTGTGTGCTCTCACAAAAGTATCATCATCTAACTAAAATATCAGTCAAACTACTGAAGAATATAGTTTTATTATTTTTCGAAATGTCGCCTTTTGATTTCAATGCAATTCAATTTTTTTACCACTTCTCAAAATAGGTAGACAAACATTTTTTTGACAACTTCTGGAATGTATGGTGAATGGGTGACCAGTTGAAATCAGTTATTTCAAAAAATCGTTCCTAATATGTGTAGTTGCATTATGATAATTATAATATTGTCTTGACATAGGGGAGACCAGGGGCCAGTTCTCACATTTTTCACTCTTTATTTTTTATCTTGTAATTTGTAGCTTTTATTTTGGATTTTCATAGCGGACAATGAAGCAGTGTCTTTCATGAACTATGGATGATTTTTACCTGTTCCTATAATAATATAGAATTTGGGTTCCCATCAAGGATAATCAGATATGATTCGTGTGACTACTTGCCCCAACAAGGGTATATTGTCACACATCTACATATTGTCATCATCGGAATCACACTTGTGACAAACAGTGAAAATCACCATCGGTACACTGTATCCATTCTTCTCCTGAGCTGCTATAGCTCTCCCTACAAACTAACATACAACTGCTATTTTCCTCCTCTGATGTGTCTTCTGGGAATGGCATCCTTTTCTTTTCTCGCTAGGATAGCATTTCTACTCCTGGAAACATTTTTTGTAGCCAATACATTTTTCTTCACATTCTTAGTCGTGCCCTTCGATTTCCCCAGCCTTCTATTTCATTTTGCGAAGTAATGTCGGTGAGAATAGCCGATTTACCTTGTCTTAGTGGCTTTCTATTTGTTTGTATCTTCAATCCAGCCTTCGGAAGAGGGCATATGTTTTCAGGAGAAAGCAGTGGCTTGATATTTGAATCGATTTATATATATATATATATATATATATATATATATATACAATGGAGTTTGAGTGTCTTGGGGTTTCGGTTCTTTTTGTGAATGACAAGTCTTCTTTCAGGCGATAAACATTTATTTCGTCGACGTTTCGACCGTGTCCACGGTCTTCTTCAGGAACTACAAATATATTTTACGTTGACACAATCCAATATTAATGATGAAATGGACTTACCTAACAATAATTAGCTGGACCAATATTTCGAAAAAAGGAAAGTGTAAAGGCAGCAGATGATTTATTTTCCATAATTATACAATTTTTTTTCTCCTCTTCATTGTGTATAAATAACCGGGAGACTTTGTTGTTGTTCTTTTTATTGAAATCAAACGTGAGCAATCTGATAAGGAGGCTGGTTGATATGGATGTGAACTATCGTTGGAATGATACGGTGAAGCGACTTGGGTTGTCGGTGGACGGAAGTTTATGTGGGATTCTACTTCGGTTGTTTAAATTGATAATTTCTTGCTTTTCTGGAGATATGATGTTTGTCGATTCTGTTTTTTGAAATATTGGTCCAGCTAATTATTGTTAGGTAAGTCCATTTCATCATTAATATTGGATCTTTGTGTCAACGTAAAATATATTTGTAGTTCCTGAAGAAGACCGTGGACACGGTCGAAACGTCGACCAAATGAATGTTTATCGCCTAAAAAAAGACTTGTCATTCACAAAAAGAACCGAAACCCCAAGAAACTCAAACTCCATTGTATATTCCTGGTTCAAGAAACTCAAAACTATATATATATATATATATATATATATATATATATATATATATATATATATATATATATATATATACAGTGAGGACGTGAAAAGTCCTTCCCCCCCCTCAACTTCTGAACGGAACAAGCTGTCGAGGTCGGGTAAGATTCTTGTAAAAAGGTACCACTTTCACCACTTTTTGGCATAAAAATGATCGTGGTTACGTGGTCTACAGGGCCGATCCTAGCAGGTGTGCAGCGCGTGCACCGCACGCGGGCGGCCAAACTAAGGGGCGGCCGCGAGGCGGCCGCAGGCCGCATTCAGTTATAACAATCAGCTATTTTTTGAAATAAGAAAAATGAAACGTTAGTGCTCAGTTGTGTTGTGTGTTGGTCTATTGTCATTAGTATCTTCTCCTACTCTCATCTACACACATTCTTCATTTGAGAGCAAAGTTCATGGCAGAGCCGGCAATGCAGCATAAAAAATTGAAATTTCTATAAAAAAAAAACCAAGGGCCATATTTTTGACACGACTAAGTATGTTTGGTTCCTGTGTGCGGCGCGGCGACTTATTTATGTACGTATAGTCCTCACGATGTCAGTTGGAACGGCGGAAATTTTTTTAAAGGAGGTAACAGCGGCGAAACCTTTGAAAAAAACGTGCTGCTGTTCGCCAGGCGGCTTTTTTTCAAAGGTTTCGCCGCTGCGGCCTCCTTTGAATTTTTTTTCGCCGTGCCAACTTACTTGTAAAGACTATATATATATATCATAGTCGGCACGCGGCTCGCAGGTCAATGGTCAAAAGAAACTTTATTTTAGCGGTTTTCTTTAAAGATAAGAAATGGATTGTTTCGACAAAGTTAAAGGGATGCGGCATCGGAATTTTTTTTGCTACTTCACCACTATATATAAACCATTTTTATTTCAAAATGTTCATTCAATTTTGAATCAACATACAATAAGACTGGTCATAAACACAATCAAGTGCAAGTGTAAGTTAATATTGGAAATTAGTGACAAGGTGTTGCTGTTGAGTATCGTTTGAATATTTAAATCAGAACTGTGGTAAGTACCAAAGCTCTCAACTAGATTTATGAACGAATGAAATGTTGTTCAGGGTGTTTTCTAATTGGATGAAAAAAGTAGGCATATTTTTAAACTAATTTTGTCGCGATGATTCGTTTTGAAAATAAGTACAGAATGTTTGAAAATTCAAAATTTATTTTCAATTCTTTCAAAATTCGTTAGCACAAAATATAATTTTCTTACAAAATTATAGGTAACCAACCGGGGGAGTTTATGAAAATTTTAATTTTTACCCAGATTTTGAAAGAGCGCTACGAATCATTATTTATTTTAAATAATTTGCTCTAACTTTTTCAACAGGAATGGGGATTTCTTATGAATAACCCATATTCCTACCCTTTGAGTAAAAAAAAGTATTAACAATGGTAGGTACTTTTTAGAGGTCATTTCGATGAATTTCAAAATTTCTGAAGAATTCCTATTCATTTTATCTGCATCTGTGAGCCATGATATACTTATCGTTCTTCTTACCTTTTACCTTTAGATGTCGTCCTCGTCCAAAAACAGAAAAACTAAAAGAGAGTCAGGTGCCTTCTATAGAAAAAAGAAAAATAGAAGAAATCTCAAAACAAGCGGGAGCATTGAAAAAGTATTTTGGAAAACCGGATAAAAGTGAGCCCGAACAAAAAGGTTTGAATCAAATCGCGGAGTTTGATTATTCTCAACCATCAACATCCACCAGTACTAGTGAAACGAACAATAAATCAATAGATTTCACACCCGATGAAGGTGATAAAGCTGCAAGATCATCATCAAGCAGTCCCATTCCCAGTGAAGCCGAATGTGAAGATGAGAGCAAAGAGGAAGAGGGAAGAGGGCTCTGCTCAAGTAGCACTAGATGATCCAGGTACTTGGCTTAACATTTTGACAAAAAAATATATTGATTTATTGGTAGAACACGGTCCCAAACAAGTTGCAGATTTCAAATTTCCGATTGATGAGAGTGGCAGAACATTTAGCTGTTCATATTTTAACGAAACTTCAGTGAACGGGGAGAAAATAAATCGCGCGTGGCTCTGCTATTCCATAAAACTAAATTGTATTTGTTGTTTTGCATGTGAATTGTTTAGTAGAGATAGTTTAACACAACTTGTGAGTACTGGCTTTTCTGATTGGCGTCATTGTTCGGATTACCTCAATTAGCATGAAAATACTCTGAAACACGTTAACTCTATAAGATCGTGGTGCGAAATAAAGACGAGGATGGAAAAAAATTGTACTATTGACGCGGAACAACAAAATGTTCACAATAGAGAGAAAAAGCGATGGCGCGCTATCATTGAAAGAATGATTGCTGTAGTACAATTTTTAGCCAGTCAAAATTTAGCATTCAGAGGAACTAGTACGGAGTTGTATCATAGAGATAATGGTAATTTTTTAAAGGCAGTAGAGTAGTTGGCCAAATTTTATCCAGTTATTCCAGAACACCTCAATAATATCAGTAAATACAAAGATAAAAAAACACGTATTCCACACTACTTAGGGCAGCATTTTCAAAATGAAGTAATTCATATTTTAGCCGAATCTATTCGGAATGAGATAACACGCATTGTCAAAAAAGCCAAATATTACACTATAATTCTCGACTCGACGCCCGATATTAGTCATACAGAACAAATAACGTTTGTAATTAGATGTGTGAACACTACTGATGGTAAAAGTAAAGTAGATATTTTAGAATTTTTTCTAGGTTTTTTTTCAGTAACTAATACCACTGGAGAAGGTCTGTGCAATTTTCTCTTAGAGAAGCTATTACCTAGTCTGCAGCTCGAAGTTAAAGATATACGTGGTCACGGCTACGACAATGGATCGAACATGAAGGGAAAAAATATAGGGCTTCAGAAACGGATTCTCGATATCAATCCTAGAGCATTATACGTGCCGTGTGCGGCTCATACCTCAAACCTCGTCGTTAATGACGCTGCCAGCTCCAGTGGTAAAATTTCTGGATTTTTTGATATGGTACAAGAAGTATATAATTTTTTTTCTGCGTCCCCATATCGATGGGATTTACTAAAAAAATACGTGAAAAGTCTAACTTTGAAACCATCAAGTGAAACAAGGTGGGAAAGTTGTATCAATGCTATTAGACCTCTAAAGCAAGACCTCAAAAACATTATTACCGCATTGAATACCTCAATTGAAGATTCCACCAGAGACGCGAAAACAAAAAATGGTGCAAAATCAATAATTAAAAATCTTGAATCGTTCAAATTTTTGTGTTCGATTTTGATTTGGCATGATTTATTATCGAAAATTAATGTTCTTAGTGAAATGCTTCAAAATCCTGAATTAAACATCGCGGAATGCATTGAAGGTTAAGATAATTTAATAAAATAGTTTGTTTCACAAAGATCAGACGATAATTTTGAAATATTTGTCGAATCAGCCACAACACTTGCTAGAGATTTAGGTATTGATCCCGAATTTCCAAGTTCGAACCTCAGGAAAAAGGTCCGTTTATTTGATTACGAGGGCAGTGATGAACCCCTTTTGAATCCCTTCCAGCAATTGAAGACTTCTTTCTAATTTGCAATTCTTGATCACGCGATCTCTTCGGCAAATAAAAGATTTACATTATTATCTGAGTGCTTTTCAATATTCTGCTTTCTGTATGAGTTTCACAACATTTCTAGTGATGATCTCATGAAAGCCTGCATGGACTTAGATATTAAGTTACAGGTATAGGAGGAAGGAAGTATCGTGGGAAATATAGACGGTATACAACTGTTTAATGAAATAACTCCATTCAAAGATATTTTCCCAGGTAAGAAACAGCCAATTGAGGTATTAGAAATCATAGTCAAAAATGATCTCATTTCCTGTTTTCCTAATTCTGCTCAAACAATAAGAATTTTTTCAACCTTACCTGTTTCTGTGGCTTCAGGAGAAAGAAGTTTCAGCAAATTAAAAATTATTAAAAATTACTTGAGAAATAATATGACACAAGAAAAGCTTTCAGATTTGGCCATCATCTCTATTGAATCCGAAATCTGTAAAAAAATAGATTTTACGGAAATTATTGATAAATTTGCCACTCAGAAAGCCAGAAAGGTTATTTTATAGTTAGGTAATCATAATGATTAGGTACCTAGTCTGTAGACTGTAGAACAACTGATTTATATACTTTTCGTTGGTATACGCACTGAGTATGTCCAAAATCGTTGTGTGTGAAATAGACGTTATACAGGTAGATGAGTTTGAGAGTTTATAACGTCAACGTTAAATATTAGTCAAAATAAGAAGAAAATCTCTGGAGGGGCGGCACATCTGGTATTTGCACGCGGGCGGCCAATACCCTAGGATCGGCCCTGGTGGTTTAGTGTCAAGAGGGCACCATCAACTTTTTTTTTAATGTAATGGGAGGTCACGTGGCTCCTGGTTCCGAAGGCCTTTCTATTCTCTATCCAACACCGCTTCGTTTGTGAAAATCGGCCAAGCCGTTTCAAAATGACAAGCGTTTGACATTTGCTTCAAATATTTTACAAATGAATTAGATTAACTATTAATTGCAGCAGAATTTCAACTCCGTTACTGATTCTGGTCGAAAAGAAGATTTTTTTTGGTGAAAAAGTTCGCATATTATTTGTACTTCAAAATGTGCTTTTTGTTTAATTTTTGTATACCTTAGTTATTTTGCTGGAGACTCCAAATAGCATTTCATTTCAATCTCAGTGACGTTAATCATATCGATACTTTTGACAGTTGTCATAGGTTCCAGCATTTCTTTATGAATTTCAAATGCCTCGTTCTCGTCCTTTAGAAGAAAAAACCGAAGCAATTTTAATTTACGCTGAAGCTAGGCGTAATTACCATGAAGCAGTAAGAATATTTAATGAGCGCTTCCCAAATAATCCAATATCTCGTACCTACTTGAGGGAATTAGTTAGTAAATTTCTAAGGACTGGTTGCGTAATGAGGGAAAAAGGATCTGGAAGAAAATCTATTTCAGAAGAACAGCAAATCGACGTTTTAGCAGCTGTTGTTAATAATCCGCAACAAACAACGAAAACGGTAGCCACGGCTTGTGGCGTATCTACGACTATTGTGAAAAATTTATCTTAAAAAACACAAATGTCACCCATATAAATTGAATTTTTTGCATCAATTAACAGAAGAAGACTTGGATAAAAGACTGCAGTTTTGTGAGGTCATGTCTGACCGCATAACCCAAAATCCCGGTTACATTAACTCTATTTGTTTTAGTGATGAAAGTACGTTTTATCTAAATGGAACAGTAAATAGACAGAATGTGCGTTATTGGTCAGACGTAAATCCGCACGTTTTTCGAGAGGGTCATACTCAAACTCCAGAGAAGATCAACGTATGGGCTGGTATTTTGGGTGACCATATCATAGGTTGAATATTTATGGCAGAAAATTTAACTGGGCATCTGTATTTTAATATGCTCCAAAATCAGATCCATCGCAGTATTCAAGAAGTAGTTGGGGCAAACCCAAATGAATTTACCATGGATGTTACCTTTCAACAAAATGGTGCACCCACTCACTACTACAGACCTGTCCAAGAACGACTTAACGAGAATTTTCCGGGACGGTGGATAGACCGACGTGGCCCCATTGAATGGCCAGCTAGGTCACCTGATATGACACCTATGGACTTTTTCTGTAGGGGTACATAAAACCCCGGAAACATTTAATAACGTTTGGAATGAATTTCACAACCGACTTTTTTTCTGTCATGACGTGAACGGTGAACATTTCGAGCACTTGTTGGAATAGTTTTAATTGGTACTTAAAATTATGTTGCAATTAAAAGTTATTTAGGTTTTTAATTTATTTGTAAAATATTTGAAGCAAATTTCAAACGCTCGTCAGTTTGAAACGACTTGGCCGATTTTCACAAACGAAGCGGTGTTGGATAGAGATTCGGAAGACGTTCAAAACCAGGAGCCACGTGACCCCCCTTCTCATTGAAAAAAAAGTTGATGATGCCCTCTTGACACTAGACCACGTGACCACAATAATTTTCATGCCAAAAAGTGATAAAAACGGTACCTTTTCACCTGACTCGACAGCTTGTTCCGTTCAAAAGTTAAGGGGGGGGGCGACTTTTAACGTCCTCACTGTATATTATATATATATATATATATATATATATATATATAGTCCCTTGTTGGATCACCCGATATTGGAGGTTTTTGGTGAGAAGATGTTGAAGGCTCTGGATCAGCTGTGGTTGATGGCACTAGCTCAAGAGTTGTCGACAAAAGTAGATCAGCAGAGCCTGGAGGTTGTGAGCTAGGTTGAGAATGAACAGATATTGAAGAATTCGAAGAATGTGGACCCCCGCACTATTACATAACTAACGAGGAAATCCTGATTATCCAAAATATCTCTATTGTATGGAAAAATACCAGTCACTATGAACCCTGAGGTGATATTTTTGGGGACTATTGCCTTCGGCAGAGCAGTGGCCACAATTCCGGAAATATCATATATTGTAATGGTTTTTGGTGGGTGTGTTTTCATCCAGGCGGGCCTGCAGAATTAACGTATTTTTTTAGAGGACCAAATATAGTGGCTGCAATGTGTTGGAAACGGAAGCATCACAACCTCATTTTCCTTAGCATGGGTGTCGTGGTTAGCGAGCAATAAGAGGATGGGTTTTCCTCTGGTACATTTTGTGCTTTCTACTAAATTTCTCATAAATAGCAAGAGTCTCATATTGCAGCTTCAATACTCCCAATCGGAGCTGTATTGAAAAAAATATCTCTATAGTTCCCACGCGGGAAAACAAATAGTGGTGGAATGCTTCTTCCTGTCGCAGAAACTGCAATGACTATCGTCACCAATGTCCCTCTTTCAGCTGATGTTAAGGATCATATTCATCTGAAACCTTTCCCGGCTACTATGCGATCAGGAATTCGGGCTGTGGTAATTCCAGTCTCATCCATAATATTCGATGAAAGAAAATTGTATTTCGTGCATACAATAATTTATTCAATCGTAGCAAAGCGCTTTCGACCGTTAGATCATCATCAGTGCGTACTCGTCAGGTATACAAGAAGCCAAAAAGACCATAAAACATCCCATGATCAATGAAAATTGTATAGGTTTACATAACATACATGTTAAAATAAGTATTCTAGGCCAGGATGACACAAGAGATTGAAATGTATCTCTTTTTTCTCATTTCTTGTAAGAAACCATTATTTTGGTGTGATAGCTGGACCCGAGACTTCACAATATACACCACACTTCACGTATTTATTGAAAACTATTTACCAAATCTAACCTTGTATGAGATAATTTACTGAAACATTATTTAAATGGAATTTGATGTTACGGTTATTAATTGAGTTTTTGATTGACAAAATCGTGTAGTTTTCTCCTTCCATAAGCCAAAATACAGATTTTTGTATTTTCTTAAATGAATTAATGCTCTTTGTATTCTTGATTTCAATAGGCATCAAACTATGAAGTTTTGGTGCAAGAAAATCACAGTGACGATGCTCTATGGTTTTGTCACAGCGAGGTACACTTAACGAGATGGTTTTATTTATTGTGCTATAGAAGTGTGTGACAGGGTGGGAGGTTATTTTATTTTGTTTTATGTTGACTAATATGTTTACACCGAAAAGTTATCTTATATCGAATATTCCTGATTTCATTTCGTCTATATCCCGTAAAGAGTAAAAGTCACCCCATGTTTCATTTTTCAAATCGGTTTTCAATGTTGCAAAATTTTTCTATTGTTTGTATTTATTACTGCAAGTGTTGGGAGTACTCTGTGGGTTTTGATTTAGGTCTATAGTGAATGCTATAGGATAACAAAACTCAGTGAATGTAGGTATATTAACACAATTTTAACATGGTGAATGTATTTTAATAAATATATCCATTTGTAACTGACATTTATTGTTGGATTATTTTATATGATTTTGGCTTCATTTTTAACTGAAATTCAACATTTATTGTTGGATTATTTTATATAATTTAACCTTCGTTTTTGAGATTTTATTACATTTATTATATATACTTTTAGATATTTTTTCATTCAACAATCATTGATAGTGTCATTCCTATTTTTTGTAATCTATATTGTTCGTTCAATTACATATATTTATTTTGTTGATTTATATATCCTCAAGTAACAATAACCTTCATAAATTTTTTTCTGTAATAATATTTCAATGTGTAGTAGCATATATAGTCACGCACAAGTAGTATCACAACTCATAGTTGTTATACACTTCTGTGACTCAACCATGTTTATTGCATTTCACCTGAGTGTAAACATTTTTTATTTATGTCAATAAACATTATTATTATTATTATTATATTATTATTATTATAATGATCTGTGATATTGAATTGGAAGACAAATGATTGGATTTTATTATAAGTTGGTGTTTTTACAAAAAAGCGGTCGATATATGTTTGACTCCATGATCGGGTGTATATATTTATGTATGATTCATAACCAAAACTGTTCAAGGTATTTTTGTATTCTTCGACAAAATCTGAAAGTAAATCTATATTGATATCTCCCGTTATTATATGCACGTCACTTTTTTCAATAGACTGAATATAGTTCAATAACCTTTTTGGACAAGTGCTTGGAGATCTGAAGATGGCAGTTATAATATTTGTATATTTTGATTTCATGATAATTTCTAGAGCCTCAATATCATCAATGTTTTTTAGGCCATACGTGTTACTAATATTGTTTTTGATGAACACTATCACACCATCATTTTTGTTCAGCGTACCTATGTGGTGTAGCCATCAATTTTCAATATATCCCAATCATAGACGAGGTATTTTTTGTTTGTGTAAGGGTAATTATTTTTAACTCTTTAGTGCATTCAAATGAAAGCTTGTCTTTGAAATGGGTTTTTATTATTTTTTTATAGATAGACTAAAGTGTAAACTCTTTTGATTCAGTCAATTCAATTCAATCCAGCTCTTTTCTTCAATGTATTTGTGATGTTTTTTTATCACTTTCACTTTTGGAAAACATTCACTCACAAATTAAATATCGAAAATAACACTTTATAAGCACGTGGATGCGGTCGCAATGAATGGTAATGTCATAATTTTTTGGGCCAGATGCACGTTATTCAATAGAATGATGTACACCGGCTCATGTTACGCTTGTTCACTTCCGTTACACGCTTACGTCATCCAAAGAATAATTCAGAAGCCACTTAGTCGCGCCTGAACAAGTTTTACTTCAAAAATATATATTTCAGCCTCTTCTTGAAACTGGTCCTCTGGTTTAGGCGCAAGAATCTGGGTTTTTTTTCTAGACTCTATACAGGGCTTTTCACGATGAGCGTTACTCAGGCGTTTCTGGCAAACCAGACAACGGATCAACCTGAAAATTCCACAGCATGCATAAATCAATATCATCTGCACGCGTCAATTATTTTAGACGTTGCGGCGTTGCCGCTTCTACTATAAAGTAGCGGCTACTTTGATTTTTCAAATGGAACTCCCTGTATATAATATCATATCATAATTTCTCATCACTTTGTCAACAACTTCATGAACCATCTTTCTATACCTATCTGTTACCGTTTAGAAGATATAAATAAATTTCGATTTTTTTTTCATTAAACATGTACTTTTATAAACGCTGATAATCTTGAACTCTCTGGTACTAAGACGATCAAATTCCAAATGGAGTGGAGTGATACCATGAGGATCTTCACTTCGAGTCATATTTTTATTTGCCTCATACAGGGTCTTACAAAAATGCAGATACTTTGTTCACATAAAAAAATGGGTGGAAGTCAATTTTTTCAAATGGAACACCCTGTATATTTCCACATTTTCGAGCTCTACATCCAATTTTAGATTGACTTTGTCCAGATAATCCTATTTCGATTTCGAACCGTTTTCGAGAAAAACTGTTTCAAACAGAAAATGACGTGGTTTCCTTGTATTCCTCACTTATTTTCGAAATTCAACATTTTATACTACGTAATATTTCTTTTCGATTCAGTTTTTCAACAGTCTCAAATCAATCAATCCGAAATTGATATATACCTTAGAAAAAGTTACAATTTTTCTGCATTGAGGTATTGAGTGTCTCTACCGTACAACATTGCAAATTAATATTTTTTAATAGTGTGCTTTGGAAAAATGTAGAACATCCCGAGTATTTCATGGAAGATAACCACAACTTCCGAAGCCTAATAATGTGAATTAATCGACTACTAAAAAACTGTAGGTTGAATGGAACCTTTCGTCCAAAAATCATTCGTAGAAAGCCTGAAGTGGATGATGATGACAATGGCATAACAGTTTTGGGATTTTTTCATGCATTTCCAAATGCTTTTCTACACGAGGCTGAAAGGGAGATGGGTATATCCTATGTGACAATTCATCGCATTCTTAATAAGTACAAATGGCAACCCTATAAATTCTATTGTGTCCAACATCTGAAAGAGACTGATTTGCCTCGTAGAGTGGAATTCTTTGAATGGTTACTTGTCAAGACTCAAGAGGATGAACATTTCCTTGACAATATCATATGGACAGATGAGGTCAATTTTACAAAGAATTGAGTTTTCAATAGACACAACAGTCATTATTGGACGCCAGAAAATCCCCATGTCGTTCGCCAAAGGGCTTTCAAGAAAGATGTCAATTCAATGTATTTTGTGCCATAAAGAATGGGTCAATTTTTTATATCGAGTTTTATGATGATAATTTGAATGCAACGAAATATGAAGATTAACTGAGAAATGGAATTCAAATGATTTTGAATAATAGGCCAGGAAGAAAACGTGTATGGTACCAAATGCATGGTACTCCACCCCATAATTCTCATTCAGTAAGCGGAGCTTTAACTGAAATCTTCGAAGACAGATGGATTGGTAATAATGGACCTTTTCGTTGGCCTTCTAGAACACCAGATGGCAATCCATTAGATTATTTTGTGTGGGGTTCGATTAAAAATATGGTTTACTTCAACCTAGTAACAACAATGGAAGATATGAAATCGAGATTTAGAACTGCTTTCAATAGTTTAACTCCATACTCAATCAAAGGCGCTACACATGAAAATCTTTTGAAAAGATTACATGTTTGTTTAAGTAGAGGTGGAGATGTGTTCGAACATATTCTGAAATATACTGACAATTGAATTAACTTACTAATTTATGAAATTATTTTCAGTTCGTGTGTGAGCGTTAATAAAACTATTGTTTGAAGAGAAGTTTCATTTGATGGTTGAAGAGTATTTTAATAATCATTTATTCATTGTATTATCTGTGACTGATGAAGGAACACCGAACGGAATCTGTTATATTTAAAAAATAAGTGATGAATACAAGGAAACCACGTCATTTTCTGTTTGAAACAGTTTATCTCGAAAACGGTTCGAAATCGAAATGAGATTATCTGAACAAAGTCATTCTAAAATTGGATGTAGAGCTCAAAAATGTGGGAATACAGAGGGTGTTCCATTTGAAAAAATTTACTTCCACTCATTTTCTCATCTGAACAAAGTACCTGCATTTTTTGAAGACCCTGTATGAGGCAGATAAAAATATCAGTCCACTCCATTTCGAATTTGATCGTCTTACTACCAGAGAGTTCAAGATTATCAGCGTTTATAAAAGTACATGTTTGGTAAAAAAATCGAAATTTATTTATATTTTCTAAACAGTAACAGATAGGTATGAGAAAATAGTACAGAAGTTGTTGACAAAGTGATAAGAAATCATAATATGATATTATATACAGGATGTTCCATTTGAAAAATCAAAGTAGCCGCTACTTTATAGAAGAAGCGGCAACGCCGCATCGTTCAAAATATTTTAGGCGTGAAGATCATATGAATTTGAGCATACTGTGAAATTTTCAGGTCTATTCGTTTTCTGGTTTGCCAGAAACGTCTAATTAACGCTCATCGTGAAAAACCCTGTATACCGTGTGACACAGACTCAAGGTACACCCCCCTTTCATTCTTTGTTTCTCTAACTATAATTCTGAAATTTGAAACATTGAATATGTTCACTAGACGGCGCATTTTGACATAGTTGGCAAAAAAAACAACTTCCGGTTTTTCCAGAAATGACATTAACTTTCGATTCTCAAATGTGGCACCCTGTATCTTCTCGGTTCAATAATAATAATTTATCAAGATGGCTATCACATTTTGACGTTTCGATAATCTGTAATTGTGTTAGTTACTGAATATATTATTGAATTGTTCTGATTGATTATAGATAATTTTCTGGAGATCTGGTCAATATTTCATCCAACCGATAAGCTCCTGAAGTCTCAAAGCCTAGATTCAAATAGCAATGTAATCAAAGGTATTCTCCCACAATTCAATTAAAAACGAAACAAAAAACAAAAAATCTCATAAAAGTTGATCGAAATGTCCACCACCAACATCCAAACATTTTCAAGCTCGTCTCGTGGTATTTCGAATAGCATTGTTCAATTTTGTTGAGGCGTTATACTTTGAATGGCTTGTCTAACTCTCTAGGTCATCGCAGGTCGTTGGGTATGTTTTGTAAACGATGTTTCTCAAGTGACCCCAAATATTAAAATCTGAAGGGGTTATGTCAGGTGATCTTGCAGGCCACCTAACAGGACCATGTGTTCCGATCCACATTGCCCCAAATCGGTCACGAAGGTAATCCTGCTATTGTGCGGAGGTGCACCATGCTGCTGAAAAAACAGTCGATTTCCCAGATTCAGGGGTAAATCTTCTAAATGATCTTCAATTTTATCTCTGAGGAAACTCAGGTATCTATCACCATTTCAAAAGTCCATAAAATATTATGGGGCCAATTATTCGATCTCCAAATACTCCTAGCCATACATTGAACCCGAAACGTTCTTGGAAATTCCCCTGCCTAACTAAATGTTGATTATCCCGTCCAATATCGAGTATTTCTTTTCTTAAATGAACCAAGATGAGTGAATCTTGACTCATCGGAGAATACAATTGTTTTCAGAAACTCATCGCTCATTCGCTGTACATTATTGCTGAGTACCCACCCGCATATTCCATACTCTTATACTATCGTCTTCTACAAATGTTGATGTATTGATATTTATATTATATATTATAAGCCGATACTTATGTTTTTGATCCAGACTGGTATCCACTCGGAAGCGATCTCCCTAAGAGTGCTGTTCTATCGATTTCACTTCCATGAGAACATTTATCTCCATATCCTCAGGAACAATATTAAGTTCATTACCAACATTATTATCAGGCTCTGTTCTGAATTGCTCTTCAAGACGCTTGAAGTAATTTCGATCCGGACATTGTCGTTCGTGGTATCTTTTGGAGTACATCTGTTGATCAACAACTGCATTTTGCCGACATTCCCCATAAATTAACAGCATATCTACTTTTTGGGTTCTGTTATGAACTGTTGGCATTCTTAACCCATTTCTATTATCAATGCGATCAATAGGATTTTTCATTTAGATGACAAATGACTAACTTTGTTTACCTGTCAGACCCAACGGGCATTGACGGCGAATTTTTTTTTAAGGGAAATAAAATATTTTCGAGTTTTTCTATGGATAGGTGACTTGAATTTACATGGAGAAGAAACTCACCATTAGAAAATATTCGTGTACATTATTTTATCTACGAATGAAAGGTTTTTGGCGGTATAAAATAGGTAATAAGTTACGAACGCCACTGTGCGCAGGTGCATTTGTCATGAAGTTGACTGTTGACATAATGTGAAAATACCGCTAATTTTGAACTAAGCCAATATCAAATTGTTATTTCAAAACTAACCAATGGCTATTCACTTTCCCAATAGCCAATCGGACTCTGGGTCTCAAAACGAGCGCATGCGCCTCAAAAAATCATCTGAATGAGAAGGCCTATTCAATAATGTATTCAGTGACTAACTGACAATTACAGATTATCGAAACGTCAAAATGTGATTTGTGTTCCATAGTCACTTTGATAAATTATTGTTATTGAACCGAGAAGATACTTGAACATTTTTTAACAACATTATTGTGTTCGTATTGGTTATACACAAAAGGAGTAAATATATATGGATACCCCATCGATGGTACCTACTTTCGAATGACGTCAGAGTACCATTATGGTACCATTTGAAAAACTGTAGTTTCGAGTAATGCAACGAAAAATTGACCTGCGATTGTTGCTTACTAGGAAAAATGGCAAAATTACTTTTTTCTACGAATTCTCATACCAAAACGACAAAGATATTAGATCTTATTCATGCAGATGTTTGTGGACCTATGGACCTCAGGAAATAAAAAGTACATTCTAACTTTAATCGATGATTTCAGCCGTTATACCCAGATATATCCACTGGAGAAGAAAAATGATGTCTATAAAAAAAATCAAAGAATATGTGAGACAAGTGGAGAATCAATTCAATATGAAACCAATGATATTCCGTTCAGACCGAGGAGGAGAATTCATGAATAAAGATCTGACAGAATTTTCCAAAACTGAAGGAATCGAATTACAACTCTCTGCACCATATTCACCACAGCAGAATGGCGTTGCTGAAAGGTAAAATCGCTCATTAACAGAAATGGCTCGTTGCATGTTTATTTAGGAAATTAATATTGGGGCGGAGCAGTGTCAACAGTAGATTATTTACAGAATCGTTTGTCAACAAAAGTAAATAATGAAAATTTAACTTATACATTATGGATGGGAAAGAATCCTTCATTGAACCATATAAAAATCTTTGGAAGCTTAGTACATGCTTTGGTACCGAACCAAAAGAGACGGAAATTCGAACGGAAAAATCGAATCAATATGTCTTTGTGGGGTACAAAGAAGGTTCAAAGACTTACAGATTACTAGAAAATAAACCAAATAATATAATAATCAGCAGAGATGTTCACTTCATTGAAAATTGCCATAATAATGGCATATATATCAATGAGAAGGAAAACGAAAAAGAGGAAGCAAACGTACAGAAAAATAAAAAGGAGAATGAAGTAGAATTTTACTTGGGAAACGACAACAACAAGAATAAAATAGCTGAAGAAAGTAATAACTTTGAAGTCGAAAATGACTTGACATATCCAGAAGAATTGAGAAGATCAAAAAGGAAAACTAAAGGGAAATGACCAGAGAGATTCGAATATTTCTGTTTGAAGAACCGAAAAATTACAATGAAGCAATTTCTAGAAGTGACAAAAGTCACTGGAAAAATGCAATGCTCGATGGAATCCATTCAATGGGAGAACATGATACGTGGTCACTGTGCATTCCCACTGTGGATAAAAATATTGTAGGCTGCATACAAATTGAAATCGGATGAAAACGGAGCCATTGTGAGATACAAAGCTAGGATAGTCGCAAAAGGTTATTCACAAAAATATGGAGATGACTATGATGAAGTATTTGCACCAGTTGTCAAACAAGTGACATTTCATATTCTGATGGTGATCGCTGGCCAAAATAATCTAATTGTTCGTCATTACGATGTCAAAACACCATTTTTAAACGGCACATTATCTGTAACTATTTATATGGAACAACCAAAAGGATTCATAAAGGAAAGTCAAGAGAATTTGGTATACAAACTTCACAAGAGCATTTATGGTCTGAAGCAAGCGGCTCGTGTTTGGAAGATGCTGTTAGATGAAATACCCCAAAAGAATGGTTTTAGAAGGGGAAGCGCTGAACCATGTTTATATACGAGAGAAAAAGAAGGTATCAAAATATACATTCTAACGTATGTGGATGATGTACTGATTGCATGCAAAGAAGAAAAATACATAGAAGAAATCTACGAACAGTTGAAAAATGTGTTTCAAATACATTACTTAGGAAACATGAAATATTTCCTCGGAATACAAGTAAGGCGACAAGAAAATGGGATTTTCAATATTTGCCAATTGACTTACACTAAGATGTCTAAGAACCATGGTGTATTCACTTATACTTGTAAAATATTGGGACAAACTGGGGGACACCAGCCCACTTGATAAAGGGAGTTATCTAGAGTTTCAGATGGCGCCGACGTCGTTTCTTGCTATAATTCAGTAAACTGCAATTACAGACCACACAGGGTGTTCTTGTGATTTGTGTCTCTGATGCGTTCTGTACGGAGAAAAATGTGGAGAACATACGTTCTTGTAAAGAAATCATTTCACTTTCTGGGATAATTTATCTATTCCATAAAAAGTTGTTCATTACTGCAAACTTTTTATGTATTTACTATTTTGGCAGACAACACCACTATCTTATCGCAAGAACTCAAATTACTTTCATAGTAAAATTACTCGTATATGTATACATTAATTTGTAATATTTTTTACGACTTGTGATTGTAATTTACTACTAGCAAGTCAAATATTTTTATCATTACTTTTATATTTATTTTCTATATCATATATATTTTGTACTGAAATTTTCCCATGAGATGACAATCTTCTGAGTAAAAGTATTGAAAAATTCTAAATCTAGTGGATATTTTCTTCAAAAGAGCCATGGGACCCTCTGTGGCGGCTCGGAATTCACTAGCCAAAATCGATATATTCATAAAATGAAAAGTCCACGCTTACTTGTAAAATTCATGTGTTTATTAAAAAGTTATAATTATCCTAATGATATTCATTAGCCTTATCGATCTTGGGAGTGTGCCTTGTTCTTCTGAACAACTGCTTGGTTTAGATTGCTCTCCTTCTCCGATTGTCTCATGCAGGTGTGGAAAATAAAAGAGAAGCTGATTTGGATAATTTTCTCCCCCCACCTTTGTTAGTAGGGCTCGCCTTTTCCGGAGAAGTCATTCTAAGATAGCTGGAAGAAGCCTATATTGTCGCAGACCAGTATTCATCGATTTCTCAACTTCATCAAGAGATTTTATGATATCTACAATGAGCTCTCTGATTTTGTTTAGGTCAGAAGGTTGTCAGAGAGGTGCAGAGGTGGGCAGTGAATGGCTTGGTGATAATTTGTATCCGAATGGAACAATGTCATCGGGGACATTTTCCAATCTCCTCAATTTTCGAGTCAATTCATCCGATTCATCGTCTAGAGACATCAATCAGTCTACTCTCCTATCTTTTCTCCTCCCTTCGTGGAAGTTTCCATGATCCCAAAAAGGCCGTTCGAGAAGAAATCACTTTGGAAAAAGCGCCAGGTAGACTTCAAGTAAAATTTCATCTGATTTCTGACAGATGTAAACATTGTAGTAAATTTCCAGGATTTCATCTCATTTTCGCACCAACGGTTCTGTACGGAATCTTGTTCGTAGAACTATAATCTTTTCAAACGATCAATTCACAATTTTTTGTATAACAATATGCAATAAGCAATAATGTAATGTTGACAGAAAAAGAAAATTTCATAGGTTTGAAGTAGAGATTTAGCGTGACACAAACAACCCTTAACCGCGCCATCTACTATGAAGTTCTAAGCAGAATCTAACGCCATTCATTTGTTGTCCCCCAAAAATTCTAAACAAAATCGAATCAGTGAATACACCAGGGTTTTTAGGCATCTTAACTTACATAAATGAATTTTTGAAAACTTTTGATATGACAGATGCCAAAGTGTCAAATATTCCTTTGGATATAGGATACTTCAAAATTGAACATGAAATTTCTTTGTGAATTTCTGAAAATTATAGAAAAGCCATCGGAGCACTGTTGTATATAGCTGTAAACACAAGACCAGACATGTCAGTGAGTACTTCAATCTTGAGTAGGAAAGTGAGTCAGCCAACAGATAGAGATTGGACAGAGGTGAAACGCATTTTGAGATACCTCAAAGGTACACGAGATATGATAATGCAATTGGGAAAACGTGGTATTTATGGAAATATTCTCCATGGTTATGCTGATGCAGATTGGGGTGGAGACACACGAGATAGAAAATCAAATACTGGATATTTATCCAAGTATAGCGGTGGATTGGTGAGCTGGAGAAGCAAGAAACAAGACTGTGTATCACTTTCATCAACAGAAGCAGAAGTCATAGCTTTATCAGAAGTATGTCAATAAGCAATGTGGCAGAAGCAATTGTTGGAAGATTTTGGAGGAGAAGTGATAGAAATAAAAATGTTTGAAGACAATCAAAGTGGTATAAAGATGTTAGATTCAGAAAGAATAAATGACAGAACCAAGCACATAGACACAAAATACAACTATGCCAAAGAAATGGAGAAAAAGAATGAAATATTTTTTGGATATTGCCCAACTAATGAAATGGTTGCTGATATACTGACGAAACCATTGGAGGTTAACAAGATAAGAAAATTCAGAGAAATGATGGGTTTGATTTCTTCAGATTGCGAAGGGGTGTTGGAAACAATATGAATGAATCACTTTGTATATTTTGTTTATATATCATAGTTGTTGTATGTCATATTTGAGTTGTTGATTAAAAAATAAAATAATCCAGACAAGTATTTTTTTTTCGTGAAATAATAATTTCAACACGAACCACAATACCATTTTAATCGAAAATGCGATAGTTAATCATTTTGATTATTTGGAATAATTTTAGGGAGCTCTCTGGATCTATAAATTTAATGGATGTTCTGACAAATGAAATATCAACTATAAGGTATCATTGGAGTCAGATAATTAAGAATATTTAAAAAATGTAATAATATACAGGGTGTCCCTTTTGAAAATCGAAAGTTGATGTCATTTTCGGAAAAACCGAAAGTAGTTTTTTTTTCCTAATATGTCAAAAAGTGCCGTCTAGTGAGCATATTCAATGTATCAAATTTCAGAAATATATGTATATATATAGCTAGAGATACAAAGGAGAAAAGGGGGATGTACTATGAGTCCGTGTCACACTGTATGGTAGAAATATAGTAGATTTCTAGCAAATTCGAATTTTTACGAAACTTCCTCGTTCGCTCAGTAGGTATTTTCATGATGTGAATATCGAAAGACTGCTAGGCATATCTGAAAGAGTCATCATATTAACCATTGGCCATTGAAGTTTTTCAGAGCGTTTCTTAAGTTGATCAGGCGCTCATTCATCATTTGCCAAAAACTGCATTCAGTACCAGCAATCGGTCACAAATTTATCATCGCGTATGATTTTAGATACCCGAAACTGCGTCTGGGGTAACATAAAAGGAGACCGGAAGCCGCATGCAACTGCCATAAATAATGAATCTCGGTGATGTTCGATTGTTGTTGCTCAGCACTCTTTGATCAGTTAGTTTGGCACTTGCGAGGAATGCTCGGTGTCGCGTGTCAAACACGTGAACAGCGCTTTATGTCGCCGACGTGACTCACTGAAGAGTCGCAATTTTCGAATTTATAGTCGGACTAGTAATTAATCGGGCTCATACCACTTTTAGTACGATAGAATTGGGATTCGACGAGGAACGGATTTGAGAGTGAAAAAGCGGGTCGAATTAATGGCTTCTGTACAGCTTTTAGTTCATACTTTCTCTGATCGAACTGGACAATGTTTATGTAGGTTTTTTTTTGTTTTCTTGCTAATGAAGGTTCAGTATAGGTTCTCGTCAGAATCCACAATTTCATATTTCATATGAAGAGCAATATACGTTATTATAGTCAATTTCAAAAAATATTTCAAGTATTATGCAAACAATATATTTCAATAAGATTAGGCAAGGAACGTACAACTATCCTACGCCTATGCCTTCAGAAATTGAGCACTAGAATGTTTTTGTATTTCTTCTGAAGGAAGTACAGAGCTAGAGCACTGAAAATTACGGAAAGGGATTGCTACTTCAGGAATGATTACAAAAGTTTTTCATTTTATTGGTACGGTCGATAGAAAAAAGTGTGTATGAATTCGTTACACAAACACTTTCATACCACAAAATAAATACCAATATATCTTCAAACGAAGATTTCAGAACAATCGTTCCCAGTTCTGCTAGGTAAATTGATAAATATGCTATTTAGTTTATAGAACAGTGTAGTGTTGATGTAATTCCAAAAGGAAAAATTCGAACATTGCCCCATGGATAACAAACGGTTTAGTGAAATAAATAGAATCAGAAAATCACATTGAACAAGGACGAATGGATCCCACAACTTTACAAATGAAAAATCAATTCAAAACTATCAAAATAAACTACAAACATATAAGAAAAATAAAATATGAACAACAAATCCATTCAAACTCTTCAATTGTGAAAGTTATGGAAAGTAATTTAGGAAGTAACCAGTAAACGATGAATTACATCAGTGAAGACTTAATGAGGGAATGAGATTAGAAATAGCAAATGCTTTCAATTCTGTATATAATAAGATGGGGAAGGAAATGTCAGAAAAAAATACAGTGAAATCCCTGTACAGACATCAACGAAGAATTTCTCCAAAATTAATTTGTTCTATTACCCGTTGATACGAGTAATGAAATTAAATGAAAAATGTTAATTCAAATTCAGAATCTAAAAACTCCAGGTATTGATGGTCTTAACCATAATTTATTTAAATCAATCTCTCAATATATTGAGGAACCTTCGGTATATTTATTGAATTTGTGTATGGAGAAAGGTTTCGGGCCAACAGCATTCAATCAAACGATTGTTATTCCGTTGTTTGAAAAGGGGGATGATGATATTGTGGCAAATTACTGCCTAAGAGCCCTATACACACCTACCAGGTGTCCACGGAAGGCGGCTCGCCCCTATAACTTTTTTGTATTCGGAGATAATGGAATGTAATTTGGAAGATCTGTTTAATGCATAAAACTGCATTTTTTGATGAAAAACTCAACTTCATGCAAATTCCGGATTTACCGGAAGTGACATGAACTTTCGATTTTTAAATGGGACACCTGATATATTTTCAGTTTTTTGTCTACATATGACATTTAGAATACAACCATGTATCATTTGTTACTTCTTTTTTTCGAAATACATTTTTATTCTAGAGGGATTTGGATACGTTCAAATAACTAATGTCAGTACTAAATGTTCGTAAAAATACAGCTTTTACTGTTTTCTATCAAAATGTTTCAGTTATGTGACGTTTGATTTTAAAGAATTAATTACTATCTTTTTCAAATGGCAACATGGTGGCTCGTCTGGTTAGAAAAAAAAACCATTTTATTTGATTAATTTGATACCGCACTCTTTAGGTTGTGAGAAAACTTTCGGTAAAAAACTGGAAATATAACTTTAGAACTTTTGTTAAATGAAGAATCCTATTGAGATTAAAATAAGATTTAAAATCATTGAGTAGCATGTGACCAACACAACTGAAACAAAATAATTTAATTGTTGCGGTAAAAATTGACGTGTCGACATATTATTTTAGATCTCTTCTACAAAGTCAATTAGGTAGTTTTTGTGTACCTCATTGTTTGAACATCATGGAAAATAACAATATTTATACAAGAACTGAAAAAGTTTATATGTTTTTAGTTTTTGGAGAGTGTAGACAAAATTCAACCGATGCTGCACGTCTCTACGCACAGAGATATCCTGATAGGCGTCACCCGACCCGGCACTATTTTACAAAAGTGGTTAAAAAAATCCGAAATGAGCCTAATAATGATGGGAACGATTCGTTCGTTGTGAGTAAAGAAAAAGAAATAGATGTTCTGGCATACGTTCGAGTAAATATTAATACGTCACTCAGGGAGATCGCAAGAGAATGTGACATTCCGAAGTCTTCTGCAGCTAACATTTTGAAGAAACATAAGTATCATTCATTCAAATATCAACTACACCAGCACCTGTACCAAAACGATAATGGAAGGAGACTTGAGTATTGCAATTGGTTCTTTGGAAAATACATGGAGGATGACACATTTCCATATAAAATTCTATATACTGACGAAAGCTGTTTCACTAATTTGGGACATTTCAACAGAAATAATAAGCGATATTGGTCCGATGCAAATTGACACTTGATGGAGGAAGGAAATTTCCAAGAACGGTTTAGTTTCAATTATTAGGTTGGGATTTTAGGGGACAGAATTTTGGGCCCTATAATTTTTGACGGTTTCCTGACGGGGGCTAGATATCTAAGTTCCTAACGCAGGAAATTGAGCATTTCTTGGTCGAAGTTCCATTGATAAATCGAGATGGATTATTTTA
Source organism: Gonioctena quinquepunctata (assembly GCA_018342105.1). Taxonomy (NCBI): domain Eukaryota; kingdom Metazoa; phylum Arthropoda; class Insecta; order Coleoptera; family Chrysomelidae; genus Gonioctena; species Gonioctena quinquepunctata. The sequence goes on from JAFIRS010002700.1 coordinate 28,726, forward strand.
TCAACAAGATGGTGCTGATTTGTTGAAAATATGAACAGGATGTTCATAAAATCAGATATGGAATCATCTGCGACTGAAAGATAAACTTTAGTCACTATCTTCCATCGTCAAGATAACCTCTTGTGGGGTATTCATGTTGAAAAGGAAAACATTTTCAATCCACCACACAACCTGAGGGTGTGTGGTGGATTGGAAATATGGGTCCAGTTAGGTGGCCGGCGAGGTAAAATAGGGTTGTTCTCAATTTATACCTTTATTTACTCCTTTTTAAAAAACTTTTCAGGTCACCCGACCCTACGCCTCTAGATTTTTATTATGTGGATCTATTTAAAACGAGGTTTATGATGTACCTTCTACCACACGACATGAATTAGAGGACAAAGTAAGGGCAGCTATTCATAGAATTACACCAAGACAGTTGGAAACGTTGTAAGAGCAACAATAAGGAAAGTTCGCCTTTGTCAGCAACAAGATGGAGGTCACTTTGAACATCTGGAACCCCTAAGGATATGTAAATAGGTAGTTTCAATATAATTATTTCATTTTCAACAGGTGCTTCATTTTAGAAAATTCTAACGTTATGGTATTTTCAGTTTTTCATCGAAAGTTTCATTACAACCTAATAGAGGCCGGTATCAAATTAATCGTAGTAAAATGATCTTTTTTTCTAACCGGACGAGCCACCATGTTGCCATTTGAAAAAAAATAGTAATACAAATTTTAAAATCAAGTGTTACATAGTTTGATCGAAAACAGTAAAGTTGTATTCTCACAAACATTTTAGCACTGAAATTAGTTATTTGAACGTATCCATAGCCCTCTGGAATAAAAATTTATTGCGGAAAAAAAATAAAAAAACGGTTACACACAGGAACAAATGATACATGGTTGTATTCTGAATGTCATATGGAGACAAAAAAACTGAAAATATACCAGGTGTCCCGGTTAAAAATCGAAAGTTTATGTCACTTCGGTGAATCCGGAATTTGCATGGAGTTGAGTTACTCGTCAAAAAATGCAGTTTTATGCATTAAACAGATCTCCAAATTTCATTCCATTATCTTCGGAAACAAAAAAGTTATAGGGGCGAGCCACCTTCCGTGGACATCCGGTATTTAAAGAAGAATATGTAGGAGGAGATCAACATCATATATTTCAAAATAGAATCTGATATCTGATCATCAGTTTGGATTTGAAAAAAACGTATTTACCCAAGATAAAACAAGCCGAGCCTCTGCGTGTTCTAGACCTATTCGATAATGTCGACCATAAACTGCTTTCACAAAAAATGGAAGATATCAGCATAAGGGTTTCAAGCAGTAAGAAGCCTGTTGACATTGGTATTCTACGAAGTACCGTTCTAATAATAATTCTGTTCAATTTATATATGAATGAATTATTTTATCTAGAAAGTAAAAAAAAAAGGTTAAGAATCCTGATTATGATTTGATGAAAAACTGCCTTGAACATACATTATTAACAGTATTTTTGGGATGATTAACATAGTCGTCTCTACAAATCGTTCAATTGTTCAAAGATTCATGGTCAAAAGTTCTGAATAGATATATGTTCATCTTCAGTTTGAAGTACAACCAATGATAGAGGAAAATAAGGGTTGGGAAAAAAACATAACATCGGTAACTCATAAACTAATTCAAAACAATTTTTCAGAGCAGCAACAGTTACAGTAGATTAGTTGATAAGTCAAATGTTATGGTATTTTCTCTACCCTTATTTTTCTCTATCATTCATTTTGCTTCAAACTGAAGATGAACATATATGTGTTCGGAACATGTCTTCACTCTTGGAATTTGACCCTGAATCTTTGGAGAATTAAATGATTTACGGAGACCACTTTGTAATCATCCCAAGTAAAAATTATTTCCACTATCGTATTAAAGTATATTTTGACAAAACCTATAGTACACGCTATTCAACTGCAATATCACGAAGAAATCATATATGTCATCTATAGACCTAGGCATCCAACAAATTGATATTTTCGAACTTCTGCCTTTCCAGAAGACAATTTATTCTCTGTAACCAATGTTTACGATATTTGTCATCTCTTTATCTAATATATTTGCCTGAAGAGAAAAACTATCTTTCACGTCACACTATTGTAATACTAGAAAAAAAAACACCACGTCCTTTCATTAACACAAAAATATACGACCACTCGGGAGAGCCTATTGTGTAACTCATTTGTAACTTATTTTGGCTTGTTTGAATTATGTAATGAGTCTTATTACCGCACTAGTGATGTAATGGATCCATCACATTACAGGGATATATATAATATATAGAGTCTCAATTGAAATGGAATATTCACACTGAAAATCTGAAGAAAAAAATCAGATGAATTTTTTATAAATTTTATATGTGCCGTCGAATACTACTCTGAATGAACCACTACAATCTACCATACACTTGTCGAGTCTCTCATGAGTTATGGCATAATTAGATGGGGAGAAGTGGGGAAAACCTTCTTGAGATAATCAGAAGTTTAACAAAAAAACGTTTGGAAAATTATATCATAAATGAAATTATAGTTTAAAAAACTAAAAAAACACGATTACATAGCAATAAGGACTAAAAAGTCTAAAATTATAAGAATGAAGTCATTTACCAAAATTTGCCAAATTTGTTAACTTCTTTGTGAAATTAGGACCCCTCTGTCATAGTCAGGTTCGTTAGAACCTGATGGCAAATTCCCTTTTTTGCAAAAATTGATGAATTATCATGTATAATCACCGCAACTATTGCAAATGAATTTGAAATTACATCACTAGTCAATACAATTCAATTCAATGTTTATTCAATCCAATGAGCTGTGAGGCTATCGGACAAGTCAAATACAAACAAGGTTTACATAAGATAAGATCTAAAATATAGGCAAACAAAACATTGTATCTAAAACTATCAAAAAATGCATTTATGGTATGTGTGCACTCTTTCTATCAATTTCAGTTCTTCAGGAAGAACGTTATATAATCTTAGTCCCAGTATATCTGTAGATTTCTGAGATACTGTTAAACGAACATTGGGCAGATGGAAATTATTTTTGATCTTGTATGATGATCATGTAGTGAGTTATTCTAAACCAAAGTTTTGCGTTACTTGTGTATATGTTATGTATATATGTTAAAAGTTCCAATATATGTAGGCCATAGAGAGAAATAATTTCAAATTGTATGAATAGATCTCTGCATAAGGTACCATTGGAAACATTAGCAAGACATCGCATAATCCTCTTTTGCACCAGAAAAGCCTCATTAACGCAGATAAATTATCCCAGATGGTTATTCTGTATGTTGGACTGGATTGGATTTCCCCGAAATAGAAGAGCAGGAGTTCATGTTTGTCAATCATAGATTTGAGGGATCTCAGTTGATAACATTCAATACTCAGTGTATTGGCTAATAGTGCGGCAATGAAGACAGTACATAACGCATTTTTTATAAAAAAGGAAACGGCTTAATTTGAGGATTCATTTGAACGAGAACAACGAATTTACTTATTGTAAATATTGGATGTAAGATTTATTTCATTCCATTGATATTACCTTCGTTGTGTTTTTAATGTTAGAAGCTGATGAGATCACTAGGTCTCCCCGAGAATTAGTTGGGGAACCATTTATTTTTTAACACATTTTTCTTATATACCTCAAAATTAGTGACTTACATTAGGTTAGGCGCTTAGTTATTAAGACCAAAAACGTTGATTTTATTGTTCGCTTTTCAGTTCATTTTTTCGTCGGTTCAATTTTCGGTCAAAAAGTTTCAATTTTTTTTTTGTGGCTAAAATCTCTAATTACTACTTACTCGATTAACTCCGGGTCTCCATTAGGTTGTACTGTCACCAGGACTACATGTGCCAAGTTTCAACACAATCGGTTCACATGTGGAAAATGAATTATCTGCTATTGTTCTTCCCTTAGGGGTGGATTTTTTTTTCAAATTCAAATGGGACCAACTTTGAAGTATGCTCTATTCAATAAAAAAATATCCAAACGGATAGTCAAGTACAGAGTAATGCGTGGTAAAATCGATTGATTGGTCTGAGAAACCATGTTCACTTAGCTTTGAAAATATTCGATTTTCTCCCACTTGAAATAAAGAACCCGAATATCAAATTGAAATTTGGAAAAAAAAAAATGGCTTCATGAAATATCTAGGACTACCATTCATGAAATCCTTAATGCTATCAACTAGAATTCAAATTTCAAAAATAGTGATTATCTTGTATTTTCCTATAATAAAATTATGCCTGTTGTACATATAAACTATATAATAATTTAATCTGAATACCTTCAATATATGTGTGTTATTTCCTTGCATTTCTAGATTAAATTCCTATACCATTGTATACAGTTACTACAAGTATGTATTGATTATTGTGTCCGATCACATATTCTCATTGTCAAGAACGTTGAGATGGATGATCACCAGCATAATAAATGTGTATGTGTGCATATACATGTGTGTATATATATATTGTGTAGGTGCATGTATGTGTGTATATATGCGTGTATGCATGTGTCAGGTATATGCATAATTAGATCAACCATACAAGTAATATGTACCTCTGGTTTCTCTCTTTCTATATCAATGTTATATATGATAATTACCGTATGTTCTGTTTGTGCTGAATTTATACAGGGTGTCCCTGGACTTTCCTCTTTTCCTCTAGGGAAATGTATAGATGGGGTCAATATATTACCAGTACTTCATATAACTTTTGTTCCTAAAAGCCTTCGTTACCAAGTTAGGGGCCCTCAAAGTTACAAAATGAAAAATGTTTTTCTTTGATAACTTTCAAAGTGAATATTTAAAATCATCTAAATTTTGGTGATTGACTAAACAAATGAATTCCATCGATGAGCTTTCATGCAGGAGTCAGTTGTTTTGCTACAAAGTCAGGAACGAACTACCCCCGATGGTCCACACCCCAAAACTTTGAAATGACTGGGATTTGTCAATATGTTTTAACAAAACAAGGTTACCCGGAGAATTTCCTGGATAAAAGTACTCGTGTGGAAAATCGATCGGAGCAATTATTTTTGATAAAAATGCATTTTTGTTCGATGCATCCAACCTGAGATGTCTACCATTATTCAAAAAGATTAATTTGTAATGAAAATAGAAATGATAGGTACAATGTTCATAACGAATTTTTATCATGCAAACACGTTTACCTTACAAAACTCATGGTGTAAATAATCAATCGCAAGCCTCAAGAGCAAACAGAAACTGCTCGATATGACCCCGTCTTCCTCAATAAATTTTCTTGGTAGGCGCAAACACCCCTCTGCACTTGAAAAAGCATGCCAGTTCGTTTCGTATGGCTTCACAATGTAATGTAATTCTATTCAACAAGGCATCTCTGGTGTGAATAGGTGTAGCGTAAACGAGGCTTTTTAGATGACCCTACAGGAAATAAATCCAATGGATTCGAATCCGGAGACCGCGGTGGCCATGAATATGGCCCACCTCTACCAATCCATCTATTGGGGAAAATCTGGTTCAGATGGTCCCACACAACAAACTAAAATGAGGGGGAGTGCCATCATGCATAAACCACATATCTCTCCGGGTTTGCAATGGAACATGTTCCAAAAGTCCATACAAATCGTTCTGAATGAACTCCAAATAACGTTCTCCATTCAATCGGTCATGTAGAACGAATGGTCCTATGATACCAGCCCAAACATTCACGTTGAATTTCCGTTGGTGTTTGGTTTGCAATATCCCAGGGGGATTTTCTTCGGCCCATATGTGGAGTTTATGAGAGTTGATTACTCCATCTCTACTGAAACCTGCTTCATCAGTGAATAAAACTCGAGTAATAAAAGTCATATCCTCTCTTTGCTTATCCAGGAACCAATTGGCATATTCCAGTCGTCAGGTGTCATGGCATGTACCTTCTGGATGTGATATGGGTGGAGCAGTTGTTCCCTAATTATTCTATGAATAGTGGACTTGAATGTATAAAACTGTTCTGATAGGTTTCTGATGATCCTTTGAAGGATCATCAGCGACAGCTTCCAAAATATTTTCCCCCAATACAACGGTACGCACAGCCCTAGGAGCGCCCTCACCACCTCATTATGGCAAAACTGAACCTACAATAATATCGAAATAAAACAACAAGCTCCAATTAATTATCCATTAGACATACCTGTTTCCCTCAAGCTGCGATCGACACGCTCGGACGTTTCTCTTGCCGGTAACGTTCGATTGGGCATATAGACGACGGGCTTCTGCAGCATTACCAAATGCTCGTCCATACAATGCATGCATATCTGCATATTCTTTGAATGTAAGCTGTTCGGCCATATCAAAACACTTCAAAGTGTCCTAGTAAAATATTGACAATACAATGACAACGCACCACTCAACAAAACAAAATCGCATTCCAGTTGTCATTTTTTATCAACACTTATTTTATTTTTTTCTACAAGGTGTTTTTGTCAACATCTGTGGAAGAAATGGAACATAAATTTATTCACCGGATATTTTTGACCTATCCATGTGCAGCCGTTTCTGTAGTTTATTCGTTTGCTTTTTATTACTTATGTCTTCCGATATGTGTTTTTCAGCTAAATTTATCTTCGGGTTGAAGATTTTCTCCCATGAAGTTATACTTATCAGTGAAACTCCTCAACATTTAAGCTGTGAATACGAATTTGCAACATCCAAATGTTGAGTTTCATGAGATTCAGATATCTACGAATCTACATAACTTTATTTCACGGTAAAAAAATATGATGAATTGATATTTCAACTGGGTAGCTTGTTAGTTCGAACAACTAAATCTACAAACTTGATATTTCCTTTAAATATAATTTGTTGAAATTTAACAGGGTTACTTAGTATTTTACTGTTTAAATTTTATTTCAAATATGGTGTGACGATCCCTGTTATAATGTCGTTGAATAATTTGCATTTATTATCATTGAAATTTTTCATTTCAATAAGTACGATCTTTTATTCAGTAAAACTGCATTTTTGTTAAGAATCGTTTCTGTCATTTCAACAGTTTTTTCAGAAAATGGTGTCCGATAACCTTTTTGTAACTTTGAGGACCCGTAACTTGGTAACGAAGGCTTTTAGGAACTCAATCACAAAATTTAGATGATTTTGAATATTCACTTTGAAAGTTATCAAAGAAAAACATTTTTCATTTTGTAACTTTGAGGACCCGTAACTTGGTAACGAAGGCTTTTAGGAACAAAAATTATATGAAGTACTGGTGATATTTTGACCCCATCTATACATTCCCGAGAGGAGGAGAGGGAAGTCCAGAGACACCCTGTATATTGAATAAACGGATAATTTCTGAAGTAGAAGGAAGAAATATGATTAACTCTCCAAAGTCGCCAAGCGTTCACTCATATCACGGTTGAACATTTCTAATTACCTTCAGTTCTGGGAAAAAATTAGAAACATTATGAAACAAGGCAATAGAATACTGAAAATTTAGAAGATGTAAAATACATTGAAACTGTAATTAACATATTCAGATTCATTTTCAGACTAATTCTTTTGGACTACAATAATTAATAGGCTTTACAACGTCTGTGCAGTGTTAGGGTAGCGCGACACCATGTTTTATGAGGACGTGTGGTTGAAAGGGGTGGGTGAAGTATTGAGATTTGGAGGGTTAGTTGGCGACCCATACTGAGACAAGGGTAAAAAAGCCATTCTCTTAGGAGGCCTATTGTAGATTGAAAAATCATGTACAACTGGGACTGTGATATATTATGTTCCGCATTATTATCCAGAGGATGTGTCAAATTGAATTGTTAATTTGTGAATAGAAGCATTTCTATTCACCGAAAGGCTACCTATTAGTAACAGATGAATAATCTGGAGAAGGGAAAGACTCTTGGATGTTGAAGAAGTTCAATAAATAAATACTTCCAGAAGTCCATCCTGGTATTCGGGAATAAATGGTTGAGACAGAATGTTCTGAAGTATTTCATACTGAAATAGCTGACCATACCCAATCTTGTTGGGATTATCAGGGTTGGAATCGCTATATATTCGTTGACATGATTGTGAAAATGGTCAAGTGTGAGCCTTCCTAGCACAATCAGTCTACCTTACCAGTTCAACGTATGGAACTACCATACATTTTCATCGGAGGAGCCATCGTGCATACAGACGAACATATTGCCACTGAGTTGTGCTCTGAAATAGAATTATTCTTGGAAATAATAAAGTTTTCTGATAGTAGTTTAAAGGATCACTCATAAATGATTTGTTCAATAGTTCATTACGCAAATTGGAAATCACATGTAAGACATCATAATCATTTGATTTATATGTTCATTGTTCAAATTATAATTTTTATAGCATTCATTTGAGCTGAATATTATTACAATAAGATGTCATTTATGCACCGAAATTGAAGTTTTTCAAATCAGATCGTCATATCTTGATAGCTATTGGGGGTTTTTTTAAAATATATTTCCAGGATTACTTCCGAGAAAAAATGTGAATATTTGTTTCCATACTTTCTCCTACTTGATAGATAGATAGTTTATCATGAATCTAGATATGTCATTGTGTTGGTACCGGTAATTATTATTTTGATTTATTACATATCTTTTGAAAAATATATTGAAAATATATAATCAATTATATATATACAGTGCTTCTCAAAAGTCCTCTTCACCCCTCTAATTTTTGAAACGATTATACATAAACAAGTGAAATTTGGAAACTGAATATAAAAGATTGTAAACTTCTCTACTAGTGATGATAGATGACGGAATCGTCAAAGATGACGTCACAAGGCCATTGTGACCGATATATTTAAATGGAACCCTACGGCAAGCGACACCTCTTTTAAAAGGTATCGAAAAAACCTATTCGAAGATACTAATTTTGTTTGTATTTATGGCAGTTTTGAAGGCTCATTAGTAAACATTGAAATTTGAATTCCATTCAGTATGATATTAATTACAGATTCAAGAATCAGTCGATCCTTGAAATTTTGGAAGATATTCCAGATGAATTCGGCAATTTGGAAATAACATTCCGATAGGATGGTGCTCCTTCACACTATTACGGGCAGTAAGACGGTATTTGGATTAGGAGTATCGTGGTAGATGGATTGGACGACGAGGTTCAACGGAATGGCCAGCTCGATCACCGGACCTCACACCTTTGGATTTTTTTCTGTGGGGGTACCTTGAATCGTAGGTTTACGCCACTGAACCTGACGATATTGACGTTTTAAAACAACGTATTGTTGCAGAATGTGAGGCTGTTTTCGCAGACATATTTGCAAAAGTACGAGAAGAGTTTAAAAATAGGATATTTCACTGTCAGGAAGTGAATGGAGGTCACTTCGAGCAATTTCCTTAAGTAGATACTGATTCTTAAATCTGTAATTAATATCATACTGAATGGAATTTAAATTTTAATATTTACTAATGAGCCATTGAAACTGCCATAAACACAAACAAAATTAGTATCATTGAATAGATTTATTCGATACCTTTTAAAAGAGGTGTCGCTTGCCGTAGGGTTCCATTTGAAATTATTGGTCACAATGGCCTTGTGACGTCATCTTTGACGATTTCGTCATCTATCATCACTAGTTTACAACCTTTAATATTCAGTTTCCAAATTTCACCTGTTTATGTATAATCGTTCCAAAAATAAGAGGGGGGAAGGGACTTTTGAGAAGCACTGTAGATACTTAGTTAGTCGGAATTCTGTCCCAACTTTTCGGAATTAGCTAATTGCAACTTACTCGGATATATCTATATTATATATATATATATATATATTCTCTTTAGTTTCTTGACCACATATATATTTTCTTCAATTTCTCGGAAAAAGGTCTGATTCAGTCAATTCATATAATTTCTTTCAACTACGTTTCGACATGGTATTTGTCATCATCAGGTTGAAACACTAAAATTAAAAATATGGAGTTTGAGACATATTTAACTTAACACAATATTGAAATGTATGCACTAAAATAATTCTTTAAAACATATGGTTCGAAATATAACACGTTATTTAACTCAATATAAAAATATCTGTAATATTCATGAGTATTCACTTACAAATTATATCATTTGAATTCTGTACTCGCATCGTACAAACATTATTGTAAGTGTGTGACTGCGTCGAAGTTATCGAGAATGGTTTGTTTATCTTTCATGCATTTTTACCCCCTTCAAAAATACATCGTATCGTTTATATTGAGTTCTAGTATATGAGCCGGACTGTATTTTTTTGGCAGCATGTGAAGATCAGTTTTCATTATTATTACTATGAATAAAGTTAAAAAAGGTTGTTATAAATCTAGCTTAAGTTTTCGATATCATTTCTATTGTTAATGCTATTGGGGTCTTTTTATATATATCATTTCAAGGCATGTTCTTACTCTTGGATTCCTTTCTTTGGTCAAAATTTCAACGTTGTTAGTGTCAAACTTATGTTGAAAAAAGAAACTTGAAAGTAAAAAATAAAATGAACCTTTTTGGTCTTAATAACTAAGCTCCTAAACTAAGTAACTAATTTTGGGTTGGCACCAAACAAACAAACAAACAAGCAAATTTATAACGAAGCGTTGTTTTTATGTTGTCATAAATGTTAGTCCGTTGATCTGAAGAGTGAGTTAGCATTTTTTATGTTTTCTCTATTATTAATAACAAATTATAACTTTCCATGTAATCTATTGAATCTCTCACTCTACCAACTAATTCCTGATATGTACCATCCCCAAAAACGGGGTTGATTGGTACATTTGCTGCTTTGAAGGAAAAAATTATTGAAATTTTTACTTTATGTCTAATATCAAAGTAATTCGAGTTTTTTTTCCAAAATCTCAAGAATGATCATGATCGAGTTGATTTGCTCAAAAAATCGCAAACAAAAATATAAGCGCGATTATGTAAAAAGTGTAGCAACCAGCGCTGGTCTCCCCTACCCACCGACTTTCTGAGAGTTCGTATATTTGAGTTTTTTTTTATCAGAAATAGATAATGCACAGTTTAGTGGCTTTGCACCAGTGCCAGAAGATGTCTTGATCAGGTATAACAGAAGGTTGATAAAGTGGTTCGAATATCAAACTACGTTTCTAAGTAAGGCCTCGACAAACGTTGGATTACATCTGATGGATAATCAAAACCCCTCAGTACGAGTTCACTTTGCGAATGCAATTCATTGTATTTATTCCGAATTCATTCAATAGGCGAGGTTGAAGTTGGTGACCCAATTCTATAGTTTACAACTTTTGTCGTATTAACTTACATAATCGATATTGGCCTTTCTTACAAAACTACTTTGGTGGGTTATAACCGAAGTGTCAATGAAAAACCGAACTATCAGTGGAAAAGACGACAATTCGTCAATCGCCTGAGGATTTACGGAAAGTGTCTCCGTTATCAAGACACGCCACATCCTTGCTACATTTCTGCTGTCTGTTACCATCACAGTCCTGTTAGATCCCGACAGCTAGTTAGTTACAGCGGTTGAATTTCCTCCCGAGGGATCGCGTGTTTGAGAAACTTTTACACCACTTTCCTTACACCGGCTACCTGTCCTTCCTACTTAACCTCGCTTTTCCGATAGACTATGCGGACGAAACTGACAAGACGTTACCTACTCACTTCTTGGGTTTTAATCTTCTTCTGGATTGTATTGTATTGATTCATAATATATTAATGAATATTGTAATAATATATGAATGAATATTGTGCAGTGTTGAAGGATTTCAACACAGTAATAATAACTTTGTACAGATCTCCACTTCATGGAGATATTAATGTTTTCTGTCAGAAATTAGATGAGCTGCTGAATCATTTACCAATCAATTATCAGAATATGATAATCGTAGGAGTCTTCAATATCCACTTCAATAGACATAGTAGTACCTTGACCTATTTTAAAGACTTAAGAAACTCCTATGGAATGGTAGCAACTATTAAAGACTACACCAGGTTTGATGCGAGGACCAGTTCTTGGACTGCTCGACTATATACTGACCAATTTCGATTCTGATAACTTCGAAACTGGAATTATTGATCCCTGCTTATCGGACCATAATGCGCAATATATCAAATTGAGGAACACGAATAATGTTGAACCTGAAAAAATTCTTCGACGCAAAATCACTAGTAAAAATATTGAAAAATTTTGTAATGATATAAGTACCCTCCAATGGGACATTTTTGAGCACACTGATGATGTTGAATTCCTTTCGAAAAGGTTAATAAGCGCCTTGATGATTCATGTTGACAAATACTTTTCACTGAAGCCAGTGTCCGCGAAACCCAACAATCTCATTAAATTCCTTGACAACAAATTACACCATATTAAAAGCAAACTATCACCTTCGGAAATCATCAGTGAGAGTAAAGGTGATAGTGTAAGTCTTGAAAATTACCGAAATTATAAGAAAAGCTATAATAAATCGCTGAGTAAAGCAAAGAAAACAGCTTATGATAACTTCATTTCGAATTCCGAAAATAAAAGTAAAGACACATGACGACTCATCAATTATGAACGTAATGAGATGAATAATCAAAACAAATTTGCATGTGATATGACACCAAATGAATTCATTGAATATTTTTTAACAGCTGCGGAAAAAATATTAGAGCAGTTACCTGAATCGAACAGATCAGCTACAGAACATTTTAAATACTTACCAAGAATGCCAAATTCATTTTTTCATGCAATCAATGAAGTAAAACAGATGGATGCAATTAACCAATTGAAAAACACAAACTGTATGGACGTCCACAACTCAAATAGTAAAATACAGGAGGGAAATAAAACACCATATTGTGCATCCTCTCGCCAAATTATATAATCTCTGTATAGCTCAAGGTATTTTTCCCAGTACATTGGAACAAAACTCATTTCGGTATTCAAGAGAGGTGATATCGACCTGCCTGAAAATCACCATCCCATTTCAATCATTCCTATTATTGGCAAAGTTTTTACAATTATCATTGAGAAGCAACTTTTAACTTATTTTGAAGCCAATAATATTTTACATGAAAATCAGTTTGGTTTTAGACAAAATCGAGGTACTTTACAAGCTGTGAGTTAATAACTGGAAGACATAGTTGAGGGCCTTGAACTGGGAGAATGCACGAGTGCAACCCTGTGTGATCTCAGCAAGGCCTTTGACTGTGTCTCTCATGAAATTTTACTGAACAAACTTGAATATTATGGTTTTAGAGGAATAGCACAACATTTTTTCAGATCTTATTTGAGCGAACGGAATCAAACCGTGTTGTTCAACGGAGGTACATCCTTAACAAAACAAATCAATTATGGAGTCCCGCAGGGTTCAATGCTGGGTCCCTTCTATTATTTATTTATGTTAATGATATATTTGCGAATATGAATCCGTCAAGGTGCATCTTATTTGCTGATGATGCAACAATCTACCATTCAAGTGAATATTTCCATAGCATTGGGACAAAAGATGATACAGCGCTCGTTAGAATTGAGGATTGGTTAGTAAGCAACATGCTCAAATGAATGGGAGCAAGTCTAAAAAATTATTGTTTTTATCTAATAATAATCTCACACATGTACTGTCAAATTACTCGGGATTACTCTCGATGATAGACTAAACTGGTCATCTCATGTTGACTCTTTTGTTTAACCTAGCAGTTTTCCTACCAATTGAAAAATCAGTGAGCCCCATGTTAAAAGTCATATTTGCACATTTCACACATGAGTTGGAATATGGGAAAACTCCACTTAGGCTTCACGTGTTTTCATAATGCAGAAAAAACAGTTCGGATAACTGCTGGTGCAGGGCCTAGGGACTCATGTAAAACAATATTCATCAATCAAAAGAATAATGACCCTACCGTTAGTCTTCATATATCAAAGCCTCCTTGACATTCACAATCACTTGAAATTTACACGCTCATAATAACATAATCATTCAATCCAGAAATAACAATCTCCTGTTGAATCCTAGATTTCGTTTAGCACTATCTGCTGTAACCTCCAACCTACGACTTTACAACAAAATACCAGACCAAATTAAAATAATGAGATATGAGCAATTCAAATCAGCTATAAAAAACCTGTTACTGAGTCATGGCTTCTATACAATCGAGGAATACCTCACTACTAATTTTTTATTTTGATTCTGATATTGACTATGAAATCACACGATTCATCTCATTGATCCTACTACTATAATCTGTTTATGTATCCTAATGAAAACTGTGTGTTATATACAAGTTTATATGTTTGTATGTCCATGTATTATAATCTGCTATTGTGACCTGCTATGAATGTTCTGTGTTCATAAAATAGTCAATAAAACTTCTATTCTATCTATAGGCCAATCGACTATGGTTACAGTACGGCTTTTAATAGCCCCCTCCCTGTTAACTTTTGGAAGGTTCGACGTAGAACAATGGAAAAAAAGTATTGTATGATATCACCAATACTACTTTTCGGAATAAAAGACATTGTGATTGCCCGATAGATGGCCCGGGTGGGCACATCAACTTCAAAATTCTAAATAGCAGGGGGGGGGGGGTCATATGGCACATCGCTGAAAGGATAGTTCAATTCTCTTTCTAACCATCTAATTGTTTCTATCATTTCGTAGATTCGCTTTTTCACAATGTGCATTCGAAATGTCAAGCATAAGTGCGGATCTGAATGGTATCTTTATCTCGATAACTTTCGAACGGTTTCATACGAAACTATGGGACAACAAATATTTTCAATGGTATTACCGATCCTAGTTTTTGAGAGAAGAAACATTACAATTACTCAACAGAGGGCGCTGGGGGCATGACAACTTGAGAATTTCGGAAGAAATAGAGGTCGAGTTGCACACCGTTGAAAAGGTAATTCAATTATAGTTTCAACCATGGTTGTTCTACGGAATCACAATTGCGATGAGTAACACTGAATACGGTCTATTGAAAGAAGATTCATTACTTGAATGATTTTTCATTATCGAATTCGTTTCAAAGCTTAAATAGGTAGACATTTTGAATCAATGCAGTAATCCTATTTTTTGAATTGATACGGCCGATAGTTGAGGAAGATCCATATTGAAGAGAACAAAAGACACTCAATTCACTAAATGATTTTCACTAAACTGCGTTTACAAAACCACGACAGGTGTTCTGCTATACAATAGCCTTTTATAGCCTATTCAAGGGATTAGACCCAAATAATACCAACCTCATTTATTTTTAATGACCATGATTATAAAGGATATCATTTATCGGATTCATTAAAGTGATAATCAAGCAGTAGCCTAGAAATGCCCATTATGTAATTGGATTATTTTGTCGATGTTCAAGAATTTCAAAGGTAACAATGATTATATCGTTACTTACCTGCTCTTTAAATTATCTCATTTGTATTCAAAGGAGAGGTTCATTCTACTTCTACTAGTATTATTTTGAATTTGAAACATCATGGTTCGTATCGAAGGAAAAACTAAAGCAATCTACATTTTTGGTGAGGCCTGTTGGAATTTTCATGCAGCAGAGATAATTTTTAATGAAAAATTTCCTGATTATCCAATAACTCGGAAGTATTTGAGGAAACTGGTTGAAAAATTCAACAGAACTGGCAATGTTCATAGGGCCAGTGGAGCCGAAAATCAATTTCGGTGGAGACGGAAGTGCCGGTAATTGCCAAATGCGTATTGTGAAAAAACGTATGAACGAAATAAAAAAAAAGATGGTTGGAAAGAAAATTGAATTTTCTTCTCAACGATAAGCCACGTAACCCCCCATGTTATTTGAAATTTTCAAGTTGATGCCACCCCCATGCCATCTATCGGGCAATAACGATGACTTTCATTTTTTCATTGTTCTTCGTCAAACCATTCAAAGGTTAACAGGGGGGGGGGGAATATAAAAATCCGCACTTATGCTTGACATTTCTAATGCACATTGTGAAAAAACAAATCAACGAAATGATGAAAACAAGAAAATTGAACTATATTTTCAACGATGTGCCATATGACCCCCCCATGCTAAATTCTGAAGTTGAGGAGCCCCCTCCCCGCGCCATCTATCAGGCAATCACAATGTCTTTTATTTCAAAAAGTACTAACGGTGATATCATACAATACCTTTTTTTTTTCATTGTTCAACGTCGAACCGTCCAAAAGTTAACAGGGGGGGGGGGACTATAAAAAGCTATAATACAAAAACCCCACACGAAAACATATGGGAAATTTCATTATGTTATAGAGGATGGGCCATTAGAAAAAAGTGTGAGTTTAAATGATTTTGTATGTTTATTTTCTGAATATACGCGGCCAAAGTTCGTAAAAACATCGTATTGATTAAACAAAGAAAAAAACTGTTTTTAGTCGACATGAGACAAAGTGAGAATGGAAATATATTGATCGGAACTCATAAACAGGTTCAATTATAATCTTATTGATGATAGTACATTAGGGTGTATACGGGGCATAGTCAAAAAAATCATTTTTCCGGATTTTTTTTCCAGCACTATTTCAAAACCAACAAGTTATATTTTGTTAAGATATCATAGTTTCAGTCTATTGTAGGTGAAAAAACGCGTTTTGTTTCCTGATGACTCTCTTTGTTTGAAATATTTATTTTTTTAATATCTAGGAAACTGTTCCGTTAATTTGGACCATATTTCACTCACAATATTTTGAAAATGTTCACTATCATATACGATTGTTTAAACAACTTTATATGTTGCATAACTAGGATTTGCATTTTTGAAGTTTACGGTATAACGATATATGGGGTAACCTATCGATTTAACAAAATTTTATGGAACCTTTCGACACATTCAATTCTATTATAAAACTCGAAATCAATTATTTGATACTATAAACAACACAAACCACACTCAACAACAATTTGGAACTCAACAGTATAGACTAAAAAAAAATCGAATTATAAATAATGACTTCTAACATAATAAGTCAATTAATATTATGGAAATTATAAACTAACAAATTGAAATTGAAACTAATCAGTTATAAACAACAAAATCAACAATTTACATAATGGAACTCTCAAAAAACAAACAATAACCAAAACCCAAATTCAAATAAAATTATTAATATTGTTATTGATTGGTCTATTTGCACAATCTAAAACATTTCTCAATAGTTTATGGCTAGGGAACTTTATTGTTTCTATTTGAAATTGATGCGTAATCCTGAACCTGGACTATTAGGTATGCTGCCGCATAGCGTCCAGATTTAGGAATGCTATAAAGTATCAACTGTGGATATCCTTTAGTATTATTCTTGATGCACCTGTAAATGAACGTATTCCAGGCTTCTACTGTATCTGCCATATTTGCAGCGTACTTTGGTACCTAGGATATGCTCGTCATCAAGAAACAATAAAGTATCCTAGCCATGAACTATTAAACAGTGTTTCAGTTTGCGCAAATAGACCAATAATTAACAATATTAATAATATTATTTGAATTTGTTTCTTGAGAGTTCAATTATGTAAATTGTTGTTTATGTTGTTTATAACTAATTAGTTTCAATTTCGATTTAGAGTTCAATACACTATAAGATTTTCACTACCTAAGGGTTCACTAAACACGACGCTTGTTTCGTTATACAATAGCTTCATCAGGTTCATTTCGATTTGTTATATTATAATTTCCATAATATCAATTGACTTTTTATGTTAGAAGTCGGTATTTATAATTAGATTTTTTTTTAGTCTATACTGTTGAACTCCAAATTGTTGATGAGTGTGGTTTGTGTTGTTTATAGTATCAAATAATTGATTCCGAAAAGTTTTATAATAGAATTGAATGAGTCGAAAGGTTCCATAAAATTATGTTGAATCGATAGGTTACCCCATATATCGTAATACCGTGAACTTCAAAAATGCATATCTTAGAAACTGAACATACATTTTAGTTTCCATGAATAATATCTTTGGATGTATTATATTTATGGGACAAATTTCAAACTGTGGTACTAAGAAATTCATTGGGTCCACTCTATTCCCAACAATTCTACGACTTTAAAATCTGATGCATTTTCTCTACTATCACTGCACTTCTTTTCCTGTTTCAGTATAAACAATACTTAGATTATCGATAGCTTTATTTTATGATATATGAAAACAATGTTTGAGAGGTGTATTTGATTCTATTGGTTTGATTGATTCACGAACAATATTCTGAATATCCTTATATAATGCTTTTATAGTTTTTGACACCATTGAATTTGATATTGCCATCTTTTGTCGAGTTGGTTAATGAAACCAACACGTATGTTCTAGAGAACTATTTTCTGATTCTGGATGTAATTTATGAAGCTTTCACTTTGAGAAACTAGATGGCATAAACGGAATCATAAGAAAATTCAAAATATCATCCGCTAAGCAATTGGGGTTTAGATATGAAAAATCTACGCAAGATGCTCTCACAAATATGTCTCCAGAATAAATGAGGCTAACGTTAGAAAGTACCCAGCTTGTAGATCTGCGAAATGCATTCGATACTGTTAGCCACACCTAGCTACTTGATACACTCGGAAGTATCCCAGCAAGCACAAAAACATATTTTTGAGACATTGAACATCCACAAAAGATTTTCAGATATCACTTTCTGAAGCCTTTTGTTATTTATTTGGACATTTGAAGGTGCCACATTCTATTTGAAATGGAGTTTTTTTTTATACCACCAAGAATGCATCACTCTTTTAGGAAGTTTACAAATAATCTAAATGGAGATTCTTCTTGAAAAAACGAACCTGACACATTCTGAGTGAAACTTTTCCATTGATTCATTGTGTTAGTATGATAGTGTTGATGTTGGAAAATAAAAATAAAGTTACTTTATAACTTCCAAGGCTTTTATATTTCTTAGGGTTACTGAAATTAAGATTTGATCTCATGAAACAGAAATCGAAATATACTAACCACCAATTTTGTACGATAATAACAATGTGATTAGATATTTTCTATAATAATTCATTGTATCTTCTACTTGAAGAGTCAATACATTTCAGTTCGCATAAGTCTATTGAATAACATAAGGAGTTGATTTTCATTTTCCAGCTCCCCATGATCTGAAAACTAACGAAGTTCCTAATGGAAAAATGTATAAAGAAAACAGGTCTTTTTTTCAAGAATCCTCAATGATACAAGTTGACCATATCTTTATGCTTTTGAGGTTATATTATGTTTCTGGATTATAGTAATACATTTAATTCATGTCATATTTTATTTAATTAGTTATATGAAAAATGTCTATTATATAATTGGAAATGTTCACTGCACTTCGAATACTCATCAATTCCCACGTATTTATCGGTGGAAAATTAAAAAAAAACTTCAACCAACGCTTCAATGGCCAAATTCTAATACGGCGGGAATTTTGAAATAAAAGCAGAAAATGTATGGATATGTTATTTGGACATTGTTTTTTATTAAGTATAATAAATAATATTGGTTTCATTTGCTTATGAAAATATGAGAATGTTGTTTTTATATAAATATTCTAAGATTCAATTCACATGACATTTTTAACTTTTTGTTGTGTGAAATGATCAAGTTATTGAATAAAATTATCGAAAACCCTTATGAAACTGGACAATAAATGTATATTCAATATCTGGGATGAACCTCTCACCTCTCGAGGCGAACTATGTTATATCTAGAAAGAACATCCACAAGTTAAAAAAAAATTACTTCGCCAATACCTCTCAGTAGGCATACAAGGAAATGACATAGAAGAACAAATACAAAACTTCCAACATCCATTCAAATCCTCTTTGGGAAGTGCATGTCGCGTCACAAAAGAATATCGTCATGCCAACATTGTCAAAATATCCCAAAACCTCCCAGAGATGTTTGGGATAGGTTTCACAGAATTTCCTTTGCAATTGATCTCCATCTGTTCCAATCACAGAGAACAATAAACCAGCGTTGGAAAGACACTTATAAAAATACAGTTTCGTACGGAGTCCACCAGAAAACGGTCATTATCACAATATTTACCTAATAAGTAGACTCTTTTCAATGAAAGTGAAGGGCAAAGTTGTCAGTTTTGCTGATAATACAGCAATTTTCTATGATGATATAAATTGACTAAAGCTGAAACAAAGAGGGGAAAAAGATTTACCTTTGATTTTCAGATGGTTCCGAAGCAAATTGCTCACAGTAAACAATAGTCAACTATAGCAAAACTCATTTCATGCCATTCACAATCTACGCCAAATATTCAACAAATTATGATTCTCTTTCACTAGACCTAGATGGCGACACCACAGAAATATTATATAAATTCCAACATATCCCACAAATACTTCTAACCAATCAAATTAAAATACTATTGAATTGTATATTTTGTTGGGGTTAGGAATAGTAACTGAAACCACTATTGATTCTTTGCCGAAGTTTCCACTTTTATGAAGTGATCTTCAGGGCACCATGAATTAAAATGTGAATATAAATTATATAAAAATAAAATGTTGACTGTTTAAAATGGTAATAACAAAATGAGATACATATAGTGACAAAAATAAAATACAGAAATTGAAAAATATGAATGAATATACATACACATATATACATACACATACATACACGTATATTCATTCATATTTTTCAATCTGTGTATTTTATTTTTACTCTTTTTGTCACTGTATATGTATCTTATTTCATTATTACCATTTTAATCGGTCAACATTTCATTTTTATATAATTTATATTCCCATTTCAATTGTGGTGCCCTGAAGATGACTTTATAAAAGTCGAAATGTCGGAAAAGAAACAATAGTGGTTTCGGTTACTAGACGTTACCCCAACAAAATTAACAATTTACTGTAATGAGGTCACAAAACTTCAGAATTAAATATATTCCCAAAGTTTGAATTCCAATTTTTCATGGTATAATAAATGGGGGAATCCTTATATTATGTATATCGAAGGATTACATACAGTGTTGATATAAACATTGTTCTTAATATTTTGCGTTGCGAAGTGAGTTTACCGCTAAACAATTTGTCTCTGAATGCAGAAACTTAATGAATATACTTTCTATACACGATGATATTCTATTAAGGGATATTGAGAATAGTTATAGATGAGAAATTAGTATTCGTTTGACTCTCTGTGTCTGGGAGTGCCTTCTGACCAGACCAATCGTCAAAGTGACAGCAATTTCAATTATGTTTTACTATGATTTTGGCGAAGATCTATGTGCTGAACTCTCTGCAGGCGCGTACTGAAACACTTTTGGGGGCCAGAAAACTGTTCCCCGAGGGTCCACGCGATTTTTTACGAACATGGAAGTTTTTATTTGATATGCTGTGTTGATGTGTTCAGGGTCCGATTCTATTTATAATTATTATGTGGGAGTTTTTGGTATCGGAGTTCATTATTTTGTTGAAAAAATTCAGGAAGTCAATATGGGGCTCCGATATGACTGACGTATCATTGGTCCGAATCTATTCAAAATTGCTATTGGGTTTTTGGGATCTAGATTATGATTTATTATAGATACCGGTTAGTATGTGTTGGTTTTCTGTATAATTTTGTGATGAGGACGTCAAGGAAGCGAGTAATCGGTTTCGGTTTCCATTGTGAATTTAATGTTGGAGTGAATGTCGTTCAGATGATCTAGGAATACATGTAGGGTTTTGGAGCCACGGGGCCATATAACGAATATGTCTCAAGTATCTGAACCAACAAGTGAGTTTGTGGTCAAATGACGCTAGTTCCGAATTCCTCCATGTATAGATTTGCAAGTACTGGAGAAAGGGGAGATATCATACTTGTTTGTAATATTTGCTCTGGCTAGGAATGAGTGCTGTTCATCAATGGCGATTAGGGTCAGGGTATTTTTGGGTATATTATGTTTGGATTTGAGGATGTCTAGTGTGTCTTCCAGAGGAATGTTCGTAAAAAGGCATACCACAACAAAGCTCACGAGGATATCAGGTTGTTTTGCCAATTTGTGGTTGGTGATCGAAGCGCTGACAATTGACGGAGAATTGAAATACGAGGGATGCGTAATATTTTTCTCTTAAATGGTGGACTCTTGTTTCAGCGATAGTTTGCAGTTGGAACATGTGTTTTGGACTCGAAATAGGTTGTGGGGTCACGTTTGGTGATCTGATACTCGAGAGACTTCAATAGTGATCTCATCTTCTCGACATAGTCTGTGGTGTTGAGAATCTACGTGCCGTGGAGCCATATAACAAATATGTTGTCAGAGTATCTGAAGCAACAAGTGGGCTTGTAGTCAAATTACTTTATATCCTTAGTTTCGATTTTCTCCATGTATAGGTTTGCAAGAATTGAGAAAGGGGAAGTCTCATATGTGCCCTGGGAAAGGAGATATGTGCTGTGTATACGATGGATAATGAGAATTGAGGTATCTTTGGGTATATTATGTTTGGATTTAAGGATGTGAAAATTTGTCTCAAAAATACTTTCCATCAATATATCGAGTGACTTCAAAGATGTGCTCAATATGTTTGGTAGTTTCAAAATGACGGTTGTTGAAATATATTAAAAAAGTCTGAAGCTTTCATTATCAAACCTATATTGGGAAACTATAGATCGTTTGATAGAGCATCATGAGCTGCATAACTCTTGTCTATGATGTGCACACAAACATAAAATCGCTATAAACTGATTAATTTTCAATTAAATCGTGTTTTGTGTTTGCCCTGTATACTCCTATTATTTAACGTTTTTTCGTTCGTGTCGCTCAGAGTTATACATCAGATCAGAACGTCATTAGATTCTTCTCGAATTCATGGATTAACTATCTAAATAATGATTAGTTATTATTTTTCGGAGTGATGTTGAGATTGAAACCCAATTGAATACTGTCTATATCCTTGTGTGCTTTTGTTCAATAGCTGAGTGAACTTTCGTATTTTCAGAAGTGTTTGCATGTGAATTTTCAATTTGTTGATATCTTCATGGAATTGTATGGTCTAAGCGAACCAGTTTTGTTATACTTCTTCCTTTTGATTTGCGTTAGATTACATAGGAATATTAAGAAGCATTCAGATATATTTGATACAAAAATAAAAATGCTCTTCGTGCTTTCCGATGAGAATATGTGTCACAAAAATACATGACTCGTTAGCTTGATTGATGGCAAATTCAGAATGCATAAATACACTGTTAAAAATTTCTTTAGTGATTTTACAAAAAAAAATCGGAAGTTTTAACGCATAAAAATATAGTAATAATAAAATTCAGTTTCATAAATTCACTACACGTCGCATTCCAATTAATAAAATTACAAAACATCTGTTGAAATTTACTAAACGTCTATCGGGAATTTGTTTATAAAATTACAATAAGATTTTGTATTTCATTAACAAATTTAATTGAAAATGTTTTGTAATTTCAGTATGCTGCATTGTAAATTTACTACACAATTTAAACTCAGTTTTCAAAAATTACATTTTTGTTGCATTTTCATTAAACATTTATTGGAAATTTGTTCACTAATATTGGGTACAATACAGGTGTTGTAATTTTGTTAGAACAATTTGATTGAAAATGTTAGGTAATTCCAGTATATTGCATCGTAAATTTACTACACTATTTATTTCTCATTAAAACCAATGATCAGATGACTACAGATTCGAGTACCATGAATAATTACCGATATCATATAAAAAATTATTTGTTATTGAATTACTACCAACAATTCCTGTTCTTTCAACTTTCAACAAATGATTTGTGGTTATGACCAATAAATTCCTTCAGTTATTTCAGCAATACTCCCAAGTATTATCAACCTACTTAATAGTTGATTTTTTATTAACACAAGTTCAAACAATGAGAATTATACAATATTTATTATTTAAAAGTTGCTTGCTTTTTGTGGACTGTAAAATATTCAAGCGCTTCACCAATTCAAGTAAAACTAAACAGTAATTTTTAGTAACGAAATCGTAGCGTTGTCTAGTCGGTGTCAACGCCGATTGTCCCGGAAAGCCGGAAAAACAAAAGACACAGTTCCAACACGCAGAGGCTAGCAACGATTGATGCGTAAATCTGAGTAGAGAATCATATCACAAACAATGTTTGTAAATTTTAAAATTGTGGGAACCGTTCGTAAAATTACAAACGCCTATAAAAATATATTTTTTAGGAAATTACAATTACTCATGAAGATTGTAAAATCACGACCATCTTAGTAGGTTTCCTCACATGTCTTGGTATATTACTCGAATTGTATTATATTTTTTATTGGCAATACACTGATTTGTAATTTCATTCTATGTGATTTTTTTATATTCTAGTATGACCAATTTCATACCTTGTCTGCAACAAGGGATTTGAGGTTCAATATCTAGCAAAAACTCGTTGAAACAATGAATTATTTATCATATAATTACATTTCTTTCATTTGATGTCAAGATCATATATCATTTCAATTTTTTCCTTAGTATTCATAATTCAGTATGGAGTTTTCTGCGACTGCTAAATTGCCGAGTTTCAACGTTCATTGACGTATTTTCAATGCTGAAAAATACATGATTTGTAATTCCCTAGTGTTTTACACATGGTCATTACTGAATTGTAGGGAATAAATAGTGCAAACAGACAAACAACACCGAACAGTCAACACACTTAAAATATAAGGAACATACGAAAAGTCTCATGAAACAACTATTCAACACCAAATAGAGAATCTACCTTTCCAATTATTCAGACGAAATTGTTGTACGGAGAAAGACGAGTTCGTTGAAGATCCACAAGTGGCGGATTGAGTATTTCAAATATAAAATTTATTTTCTGGACCACAATGGTTGAAACACAGAAGGACGGAGGTGGAAACAAAATGAAATATGATTTTTGTTAACCTTAAAATAATTAATAAAGAAGAAAAATCATTAAAAATGGATACTTGTTATCATCCATTACTACGGTTTCATCGACGAAACTTCATGGAATTGGAAGATCATTTTATTATGAAAATGTTTATTTTTATTTGAAATATGAGAAGCAAACATTGATCTTTCAGTGTCTGTTTTCATATTCAGTGTGTCATTCAGGAATATTTGAATCATTTCACTGATATTTCTCTTGTAGTAATTACTATCTCCGTCTACAATTTGTGTTTCTCCAAAACTAAATTCATGTCTCTCGGATAAATGATGTGATGCTAGTGCCGTTTTGTTCGATTTGTCTTTGATTTTTTTCCTGCAGTCATACTTTTGTTGTTGAATTCGAGCCTTCAGATATTGTTTGTTCATCCCAATATAAAAAAATTCACAGTTATTTTATATATCAATTTGGAGCAATGAAGTTGGAGCTTCGTAAAGATGCTTTTAATTCAAAAAACTCAAAGATACCAAACTTCTGATTGCTCCAAAGTGATATATAAATAAATTGTCTCAACTGTGAAAAATATTAAATTGTGATGACCAAACAGTATTTGAAGGCTCGAATCTAACAATATAAATATGACTGCAGGCAAAAAAACAAAGACGAATCAAACAAAACGGCACTAGCATTACATCATTTCTCCGAGAGGCATGAATTCAATTTCAAAAAACTGCAGACAGAGAGAGTAATTATTACAAGAGAAATATCAGAGAAATGACTGAAATATTCCTGAATGACACACTGAATATGAGAACAGACACTGAGGGATTAAGTGTTTGCTACAATCAAATTTTAAATAAATATAAAAAAATTTATAATGAACCAGACTAAAATGCTCTTTCAATTCCATGCTTTTTCAATTTTTTAAAAATTTACACGAAATTATATTTTATTTGTTCTCACCTCCGAACTTTCCATACAACTTCTGTGTGTTTCAACGATTGTGGTCCAGAAAATAATTTTTATATTTGAAATACTCAATCCGCCACATGACAAATAATATGGATCTTCAACGAACTCGTCTTTCACCGAATAATAATTTAG
Organism: Gonioctena quinquepunctata; assembly: GCA_018342105.1. Lineage (NCBI taxonomy): Eukaryota > Metazoa > Arthropoda > Insecta > Coleoptera > Chrysomelidae > Gonioctena > Gonioctena quinquepunctata. Next base: position 54,635 of record JAFIRS010002700.1, read on the forward strand.
TCTGAATAATTAAAAATGTATATCTCTATTTGTGGTTGAATGTTTTTCTAATGACACTTCTCTTATCTTCGTTATATTTTGAATGTGTTGACTATTTTCTGTTGTTTGTCTGTTTGCTCTATTTATTCCCTACAATTCAGTAACAACCATTGTGAAACACGAAGGAATTACTAATCATGTATTTTTCAGCCTTGAAAAAGGCGTCAATAAACGTCGAAACGTCGGCAATTTAGTAATCGCAGATTACTGTGTCCTATTTCCGCTATCCCAGAACCCAAATCAAGATTAAAGACGTTAAAAACAACACAATGATAGTATTCATAAGTATTATTGTTTGTCTATTATATTTTGCACCTTTCCAATCATAAGTTAGTTCAGATACAACGTGCACATCCTTCCCTATCCATCTATTTCCTCTGGAATCATATATTCCTGGCGGACATTTGTCTTTTCAATTCCATCACCGCCAATGTATCATAATACAATTTCCATTCCTTCGTTCGGAGAAGAATAATAGATCCGAGCATGCCGTTTCCCGTTTTCGTAAAAGTGGTTCGGCAATAAATATAAGAACAGCCGTAGGAGGCGGACGTATCGCAGCCCGATTTAAAAAGAATCGAATCCAATAGATGATATCAGTCGAATTTTTCCATTACCTGACGCTATCTATTTGATGAATGTGGAAGAAAAGGAAAACATCGCTTTCCCGGGCCTTCCCTCATTAAAGCTATCGCGAAATGAATAGGTCCTGCTACAGTTTAACGTTGTATGGTGGAAATGGTTGGCAGTTATCCTTTTTTTACCCACTGGAAGTAGATTATTGCCTCAGGATCGAAAAATACAGGATCAAAAAATATGTTCTCACATATATCTGGGAGAGATTGATTCTCATTATGGTTAGATTAGTTTTTTTACCCCATGCCACTGCCCCATGAGTGATAATTGGTCTAACTATTCCTGTGTACATCCCCAATTTTTTCCTGTGAAGTTTATGCACACATTGAATTTCTTTTTCAACTCTATTGATTACATCTTATTTAAACTTGTTTCTGAGTAGTTCATTATCCAGGATTAGAACTGTATAATCAACCATAATCTGCAATAAGAGACAGAAATCTATAACATTCTTGATAGCCAGCCATAATTTCAATAAAAATTCAAAATACAAAATATAAACAGCTAAACAATAGGTGTATGTTGGTCGCATATCCATAAAAAAATTACTGCTTCCCTGGCTAATGCTTCGACGGACATTGAATGTTCCTATGGATAACCGTGCAAAGTCCTACAAGGTACTTGTAGATAGATAGATCTTTATTGGTCATATGTAAACAATAGGTATCATGCATTTTTTTTTATTGTTCTAATCGATTGTATCATCCATACAAATACTGGAAAAATAGGATAGATGCCAAAAATATCAACAATAAACAAAGAAAAAAATATTTAAATTTTATTCCAAATTTTATTCCAAATATCGGCCATTTGGCGGGATTATGTGACGTCAAAGTACATGTCAACAAAGGTTATCCAAAGTAAACATAGTTGATTCTATATTGTATTTCTTGAATATTTCGATTAATTGAAGATGGAAAGTAGTGGAAAAACAGTTTATAGGTACTGTATAGTTCCAAAGTGCAACAATACAACGAAAACTACTCCTCAAAAAGTATTTTTTCTTGTGCCAAGGAACGCAAACAATCGAATAAAGTGGTGTAAAGCTATAAAAAGGGACGAATTTAAGAATCAAAAACTATCTGCAACGAGCTGCTTATACTGTTGTGAGGATCACTTTGATGTAAGTATTTTTGTTTTGATATTTAAGTGTCATAACCTAAAACTATTTGTCGAATCTAAAACCGTTCTGACTACTTTCATTTTCAGTTGGAAGAGGATACAGAAAACTTCATTCAGTACCAAATAATGTGTAAACAACAAGGGGTTCCTGTTACATTACGTTTGAGGAAAGGTGTTTTGCCCCACAAATTTCAGTGTCAGAAAGAAAATAAGCCAGTACCAGTGAGACAGGCTGCTCTCAAGAGACAAAGACTGAGTTTGGTTCAAGATACTCTATCACAAGCTGCTACCAGAGAAGTTATTACAGAAACCAAACTATATGGAGGCCCTGCAGATACAACAATCACCAGAAAAATAAATTATTGTGAAGCTGGTCCTAGTTCATCTTCACACGACGTTTTCTCAACAAAAAGTGAAAGCCTTTATTGTGACAAAGCCGTACAAGTGAACACAATAAAACAAAGTGCAGTAAAATATAGAAGCAAAGGTGTCAATGTTGGTTCTAAAACAAAAAATGTAGCAGTATCGCCATTTCTTGTACCAGTTAAAAACACATCGACTTCACCTATCCAAACCGCCCCGACTGCCGGTACAAAAAGGAAGTTATTCCCAGATATAAAACCAACAGATGATTTATCTCTGACTTCACAATCTCCATCAATATCTAGTGAATATGAACAAGAAAGTACTTCATCCGAAGCGAGTTGGACTCAAGATAACGAGGACAGATAATTTAAAAATGTAATGCGTAGTGCAATATTGACTGCCATTGAAAAAGAGCCTAAAATGATGTAAGGATTGCCTAAAGACAGTTACCATTTGATAAAATTATTAAGTGAAAATATCCCAGTTCCCACTATCGACATTTTAATAACCTTGAAGAAAATAAAGTTAAATGAATCATTTGACATATTAGCTATACATTTTGGCTATTCACAGAGCACTATAAGTAGAATATTTTCAAAAACAGTAATTATTCTAGCAGAAAAATTGAAGGAGTTGATTGTGTGGCCTGAACCATCTGACATAGTTAAATGTTTACCTATCGCTTTTAGAGCACGGTATTCAAAAGTTGTTTCAATTATAGATTGCTTGGAAATAGAAATTGAAAAACCTTCTAACGCAATTGATCAGTCTCTGTCATGGTCACAATATAAGAAATGTAACACTCTGAAGTACCTTATTTCCTGTACCTCAGATGGGTTAGTCAATTTTATTTCTGAAGGATATGGTGGAAGGGCTTCTGACATCATTTTAGTAGAAAATTGTGGATATCTAGAATGTATACCTCCAAACACAGCAGTCATGGCAGACATAGGCTTCAAAGACTTGTCACATTTGATAGAAAAGAAAAGATGTACCCTTATACGGCCTCCTTCAGTCTTCAAGTCTACAGCGACTACTAAGCATGAGGTGAAGCAGTCTAAAAGAATAGCAGCATTGAGAATTCATGTAGAGCGGGTTATAAACAGATTAAGAGAATTTCATATATTGTTGCCTCACGCATGTGTGCATCACAGCTCAGTTCCAATAATAGATGAAGTAATAGTAATAGCATGTGGCATAATCAATATGCAAAATGTTTTAATAAAAAAATAGATTCAATTTTCAACTGTTTTATTTTTCTTCATATTGGTATGTGGCACACTCAGAAAAAAACGTCTTTTTAATATACAAAATCCAAATACAAGTAACTTGGGTCATTGACAACTATTTCAGAACAGTTTTGATAACTCACAATAAACATGTTACTGTCACTTATACTTCATATCCTCAACTGAACACAACTATTCCAATAATAACTATGTAAAATAAATATTGAAGGATGCAATTCCGTAACTTATTTCAGGACTTGAAAGTCCATATAAACATGTTTAAATTCGCTCGATTTTTAAGAAAACTTCAAAATTGGTTTGAAAAATATTGTCAATAAAAGTTTGTGCTTATCAAGAAACTCAGAAAGTCCTCTAAAGTTTTTGGCTTGTGAAATGAATGTATTTTTTTTTTGAATTACCCCTTGTTTTCAAAGTACACAAAAATATTTTGAAAATATGTCATTTTCATCTAGTGAACTATTCAAATTTCGAATATAAGGGAGATAGGTACTCATAAATAAATACATGAGTATCTTTCCGTTATTCAAAATCTGAATAGTTAATTTGATGACATGAAATATTTTCAAGGAATTATTTCAGTATGTTCAAAACTTTTAACAAGTTTTTTTGTGAAATCAATAATAAAAAAGTTTTTCATTTGTTGCATACTATTTGGGACACGCTGTATAATAAAACAAGAAAATGAATTGAAAGGTCTCTGCCTAACAGTTGGAAACTTTATGCCTATTGAAAAACACATAAAATCCTAATAAAGTATTTTAGCTAGAATTTAAATTTCGAAATACAATGAAATAACGTGTTAGACCTGTAAAAAGTAAAATTTCGAATTGCTTCTCATCACTACCATTTATTTGATATTCTTACATATAATAGGAAAAATAGCATTACTCTAGAATATAATCCATTTTTCTAAAATAGTTTTGCAATAGTTCTCATCGTAATCTACAATATACATGTCTACTTCCTTCGATTTTCCAAAATCATGATGTAGAACACAAAAAAGTCCTCTTTTTTTATTTGAAAAATACATCTGCATTTGCACCTGAGCCATATATTTTGAGGATATAACATTTTCTTTTGAGACATATCTGCTCATGGCTTTCTCAGATGATGGACATTTGACTTCAATACTGTAATCAATACTCTCACCATCAGGAGATCGCCAAATACGGGGTAATTAGGGTTTAGATTAAACCACATTCATTAATTTTTATTTTCATTTTTTTTTCAACTTCTTTCAATACTTGTTTTTCTAGCAAACGCCCTCTTTCCATTGCTTCTGTGTCCTTCACTTTAATTGCTCCCATTATACTTTCAGTTAAAGTGCCTTCGAAAACTTTGCAATGTGCTGCTTCATGCATCTTCGAAGCAGTGATCCTAGCATACCGCAGCTCATGCCACAAAGGACAGTCATTCTGATCAATTGTAGATCGATAGGCTTCATTGCAAGATGATGTGTCCATTGTATTCTTGCAATAGTTGATGAACTCTGTGGCATCTGCTGGTTTATTTGGTAGTGTATTTATTAAATGATGAATGGATAATTTTTCTATTTTGCTTGGTTCCTTGTAGTATTTCATGAGTTGACTTTCCATGTGACCGATGCTTCTGCTATGGTTTATTAGAGTTGGCAGAAGGCTTTGACTATTGGCTGATGGAGCAGGTTTGGTTTTAGAACTACTACCTAATTCTTTTGCTTTAATATACTTTAGGGTTTTGCCTATCGTGGACAATTTGGACTTCTTCCAATAACAGTCAATACTAGTAGAGGGAGGGTCTTCGCTACGCCTGTGCAGCAAAGCTATAAAAGCTATTGCATGCTTACATCCACCTGAAATTTTTTTAAAACAATATAATTATGATATTTTCAAGATAAAACATGACCACGTTTTGATTTCAGACTTGTATTCATGAAATAAAAATGCGTAAGTTACAATTTTTTTTTTCAATAAGTTATCGCCGGCTAAATAATACTTTACTCATAACTAATAACTACCTGAATGTGCTGCGCAATCTTCACATTCAGCAGAGATAATTGTTTGTTCAGCTTCATCGGGAGTAATACGAGCTTTCACTACACATATGTTTGCTTCCCTTTTAACTTGTACATATCCAATAGCTAAATCGCCATAAGAATCTCTTTCGGACCTAGAAACACAAATATTATCACGTGTTGAGGTTATGTGCACTTTCTCAATCTTAGTAAGCAAATAACCAGAAATCATATTGAAAAACGAAAATTGAAGACACTAATACAAAACATTTATTCAATTACCTTGCAGCTTTTACGCCTCTAATCTCAGCAGAAGTGAAATCGGGATGATTTGCGAAAAAACTTGTCATCATGAACACATCTATTCTAGGCAAATTGTCGGATTGTGCCCTGACAAATCCGGCTTCAATCATTGTATTTATTTCCCGGGAGGTTTACAGTAACTTAATAATGAAAAGAAAATAGCCAAACACTTGCAAAACTTAAATAGACTAACCAACGACACGACAAGAACACGGAAATAAATTTTGTTGACATGGACTTTGACGTCATAATAAGGTTCGACCAATCGCGTTGCGTTTTACCTAATTTAAATTTGCTTGTCAATTTTCTCATTTTAAAATATGGAATATTTAAAACTTTCGAAAGATACGGTTTAATGAAACAACTTATAATGATTAAGTATCAAAGTAGATGGTGAAAACAAAAATTCTAGAGATTTTGTGATACATGCATATAACCTACTGTGCTTCGACAAATCAGTTAAAAAAGCAAAAAACATGTATATATATATAGATGAAATAACAATAGAAAAACAATATTTATCATTATATCAGTAAGCAGATAAAATTAAGAAACATAAAATTGTAAATAATGGTTACTTACACTGTAAAATTAACAAAACAACAAATAAGTTATGACTTACAAGTTAATGGGTCAATTGTGAAAATCGGTTCCAAGAACTTATCAAAATCGTAGAACGCATTATCTACCAGGATCCGCTTAATAACTGATTCAAAATGTACGCACTCGATAACTTGGAATAATATGGTGAACCATTGAAGAACTTGATTGCAAAATAGCTTGTGCCGTTTCTTGTTTGCGAAAGTCGCAAATAGTGTTGATGTATCATATCTTTGTTACGCATCGTGGAGGAATGTGAACTTTCATGTGTTCTGTAGTTTTTAAAGTTTGTTTTCATGTGCATAAGACATTGCAATATGTAAGCACAGGGTAGGGTAAGTATCTTAAAATGTTTGAATGCATCCATACAATCATCTCTATGTGGCAATCCAGCAATGATTCTAACAGCCTTCTTTTGCATGGAAGAAACTGTTGAGGCATGTGCTGAGTGACCCCACACTAATAGGGCATAGGATATTGACTGGATGAGTGCATGGTGATCCATCAATAATGTAGTCTGTGTCAAACAATATTGCAGGTTGCTTGGTAAAAATATCCCCCGTGATATATTCCTGCAAACAAAAACCGTATGTTCTTCCCATGTTAATTTATTTTCCAAGAGAATACCCAAAAACTCAACGTAATATGGGTTGTTAGGCTCTTCATGTTGATTTCAAACTGAAAATCAATTTCTGAGACTTTTCCTTGTTCAGGACTAACTTATTATAACTGAGCCAAGACTGTGTCAAAGGAAGACTATTATGTGCCTCAGTTAACAGCATGCTAAAATCGCTATTTGAATGAGTTAATTTGGTGTCGTCAGCAAAAAGGGTGAAATTGGCTGATGGGGCACTATTTGGCAAGTCATTAACATAAATAAGAAATAGGACCGGACCTAGAACAGAGCCTTGTGGTACCCCATATTTAATGTTAATTGATTTAGAGCTGACGTCCTTGAAATGAATTATGTTCATCAAGTAGGACCTAATAATTTTTTGGCTAATATCGGAAAAGTTATAAAATTTCAGTTTATCCACTGAAATATTGTGCGGTACACAGTCAGAAGCCTTACTCAGTTCTAGAATTTATTCATTGGTCTCAAAGCCTTCATTAACCACATTATTTGATTAATTAATTGCCGCGGTTGTCGATAAATTAGCCCTAAAGCCGAATTGGCAACTACTAAATAAATTAATGTTTTCAAAATAAGTTGTCATTTGAATTTTGAGAACAACTTAAATTTTTTTTTGCAAATATTGGCACAATAGATATGGGTCTGTAATTTGTTGGGTCGTCCATGCAATAACCTTTATACAGGGGTAACACTTTTGAACATTCAAGAAACTTCGGGAAAACATTATTTCTGATACATTGATTGATAAGTTTGGTGGGAGGAGTGAGAATAATATATTTAATACAGTTAAGAATTTTTACGTTAATATCATATGCATCGTTACTTTTTTAAATTATTGATTGTTTCAGGACCTTGATTATACGTGTCTTCAGGAAAAATAAATTCCTTATCTGGATATGTTTCGTGAGAACTTATATAATAATTGTCCGAACTGTCGTTGGTGGAAGGTAAGGTGTTGATTAAATTTTCAGCAATGTTACCGAAATAATTATCAAAATCGTCAGGAGAAATCATATCTGAAGAATTATCTGACTTGTTTTTATTTATATTGATCAAAATCCACATTGTTTTTTGTCGATTTCCGTTGCGATTTATGTGATTATTATTGGCTTTCATTTTAGCTTTTAATATCTCATTTCTATAAATTCGTTTTTTGTGCTTCACAAGCTCTTTCAGATCATCTAGGAGAAAATGTAATGATTCTCTCATTTCCCTCAAATAATCTGTGAACCAATTCAGATCGTTCTTGTTGTTATATATTTTTTTTACTTGACTTGGAAGAACATATCCAGAGCAGATATGATTATATCAAAGAAAAATTGAGATCTATATCCAAAGAGGAATCATCGATAATCTCCATTCTATCAGTTGAAGATATTTGATCATATGAAATGAAATTGGTCTGTAAGAAATTTTATAAGTTAAGTGCGGAGGAGTACAGTTATTCATGCTTGAATTCAAACCAACATGATCAGACAGTTTCGGATCGAAATGTTTGCTGCGAAATGGATCAATATCAACCACTCCACTCAGGCTGATCACCTGTACACCGGTTCCGGGGTATTTGCTCTTCATCAGTACAGAATGAGTCGAACAGACAATGATAATGTCTGCGTTACTGACTGAACAATCAACATCAATCCATTTCAAAGCATTTGCTGGGATCAATTAGCAGAATGGAGCTAACGCCATCTCAACACAACTACTGCAACTCGAACATTACCAATTTCGAAAATTGATTGATGTTAATTGTTTCAGACAGGTAACGCAGACATTAATCATTGTCTGCTTGACCCACCCTGTACTCATGAGAAGCAAATACCCCGAAACCGGTGGTCAGCCTGAGTGAATTGGTTGATATTGATCAGTTTCGCAGCAAACATTTCCAAAGTACCCGGTAGGACTTTGCATGGTTATCCATACGAACATTCAATATCCGTCGAAGCATTAGCCAGGGAAGCAGTTGTTTTTTCATGGATATGCGACCAACATACACCTATTGTATAGGTTTTTGTAGTCAGCTGTCTTGAGGAATAAGACAGGATTCATTTTAAATGAAATCATGATGTTGAAAAGGGAAACATCCTCAATTGAATATTGAATAATGAATAAAAATCTATTTCTGTGAATTGGAAAATCCAAGATGAAAATTAAGTTATTCTTCATTAAAACAACAGAAAATAACTACTTCCCCGGGTAAAGCAACGCCGCACATTGAATTACATCTGATAGATATGTTGGATGGACGCAAGAGGAAAAAATATTTGATTTTCTATTCCAATAGGTTATTTTGAACGATGTAAGATAGTGACTAATGCATATCTATCAGTCGTAGATGATTTCATATCTGATTGTACCCCCTGTTTTTTAAAAAATCAACCATTATCTTCCACTCAATGATATGCCTACCGATTTCAATGGTCTTGAGATTACGTTTCTCTATGAAGCCTACTAAGGTAGTCTCATGGAGTTGATTTCGAGTCCTCTTTGAACCATGTTGCAGAAGATGTTCTCAAAACTGCCTTTGTCATCGCCGTATTCTTGACAGGTCACTCTGAGGTCGTCAATACTCAGAAGAATTCATCTATCGTTCGACGTTTCTGCTATCCTGGTAGAGAGCAATTGTGACATCCACCCAGAAGTCGTGCCATCTACTTCTCTTTTGACTGCCGCAGGTGAAGTATTGTCAAATGCGCCTTCTAGAAAGGTACAAATAGTCCGGGAGGGGACTGCAGAAAACCTGGCCAATCGAGTAACGGAATGAAATGTTATTAACATGTTAGTACTCACAGCAAACATAAGAAAAATCATTGACTGCCTGGGCAAAAGTGGCGCATAAGCTTTTTATGGCCTTTTCTCGTAAAAAGCAACCATAACGATGTAATACATGTCTGGAAAACGATTGACACTCACTATCTCTCCAGTTGATCAGGTGGTCTAATGAGCTGGTTCACGAAATGGCGCGTGGGTGAGCGTGGGTTCGAAACCTAGCTCGGCCAGTTTTTTTTATTTTTTTTTTCGAAATTGTAAAATGATTTGTTTGGGGCGAATATTCGTCCCAAAACAAATCATTTCTTATGCCTGAGAGCTGGCTGCCGATCGAGTAACACCATGAAATGTTTTGACAAGCTTTCATTTAACTTCATTTAAGTGAATTTTTACCTACTTCTAGTTGTGAAATTTGGCAGGTTCTCATTATTCCGGTGATAATGCATTACGGTATTTTTGCCAAAGAAAAAACAAAATGGCTCCAATATGGCGGACGAATTTTGTGATTATAGTTCGATTCTATTCAAAATTAGTATGTTGGGATTTTTGGGATCGTACATCAAGATTTATTTGCCAGAATTCGTTAATTTAAAATGGTGACGCCTTCTGTGATATCTCAGACAATACAGATACATCCTTCGGATGTCCATTGTGTATCCATCATGCATCCTGATATCCATGGACGTCCATTGGATATCCATCTTGTATATATCCAATGGACATCAAAATTTGTACATACATTGGACATCCATTTTGTAGTTGTACAATGGATATCAAGTGCCGCCACGTGGTCATTGAACAAACTAAATGAACGGAGCTCAATCATATAACAAAACACACCCTGTCATTCGACCTTGCCCTCGGTTCAGTATCGCGGTGTTTTCAAATCAACCCATTACATTTAAAGACATAATAAATGAAAGTTGAAGGACCTAACCCAACCTATGCATCAGATCTATCATTGTTGAGTTATGGAAGTTGTGAAAGTAGACATTATATTTACATCATCAATCAAGCAATTTCTTGATCACCCCCTCTGGTGGCTCTGGTTTATAATAATCAGGTGTGCTGAGACGAAGACGAGGGCGCTCGCATACGACTATACGTGACATGACATGGAGTGACGTCAGTGAATATCATTTGGAAGGGAACGCCAACCGCCATTTCACTTTTATTGATATCAATTAATGGTATTCATCATCAGAGTGAAACATTTCACGAAAAATATTATGTACTGTGGCAGCATCCAGGCAAAGCATAAATATCTGTATTTTTATCCTATGATCAAAGTGAATATCAGCATCACAGGCATTCATCGTTAGTGTTCGTAAACAAATAGTGTGCGCTCCCTTGCTCCTGAGATCTGAACACGGTCTGATGAACTCTATTCCGCCAAATTTGGATGAGTACCTTTCTACCATTTTGCTTCATTACCTATGCCATACGTGTTTTGATTTGTATGATATTTGGATCATCATTGTAAACGAAAATTCAAAATTGTTGATAAACATTACAAGCGGTTTATTAGGAATGGTGAGAGAAATAGTCAGGAGGAAGCTTCTCTGGTTCCTTCATCAAATTCATCTTGCTTAGAAGTCAGAAATGTTTTCGGTAGTGCCTGGAAGAATAATGAGAATATTTCAATCTGAATCAATTATCAACGAGGTTATTCTCAACAATGATGGAGGATGAACATGAACCCAATTTCTTGTTTGACGATCATGATGATAATGTGGATGGATTTGAAGAAGAATACTTGGCAAATATCTCGGCACATACTATACAAACTGGTCCAATCCTTGATCAAACTCAGCCAGAAAATGATCTGAAAGTTCTACTTGCAAATTGGGCCTCCATCTATAACATTTCTTATCATGCACTCTCTGATTTATTAGTTATTCTGAAACCCACACATACATCTCTCCCTATCGAATCTCGAACCTTACTGAAAATCCCCAGGGAGAAAAGACTTGTTAGTGGTAGCAGAACCCGACAGTTTCACCTTTTATCATTATTTTTACATTATTTCCTTTAAATTTATAATTTTGAAGGGTGGATATGTTTTGAAAATTGTTTGGAAACATTGATGCATCAGGTCTCCAAGGAATATCTTTTGAATCCAATATTTAGAAGTTAATATTAATATTGATGGTTTGCCCATGAGCAAAAGTTCTGGAAGTCAATTGTATTTATCCAATATTGTGTAATTTATATGAAAATGGAAATAGAGTTTGTGCAGTTGGTATATATCATGGTACAGAGAAGCATGCAGAAGCTAATGAGTTCTTAAAATATTTTATTGAGGAAGCATCCTTCATTTCAAACAATGTTTTTTTTTCAGAAGCAGTGGAGGACGCTATTAAAAAATATGTGAGGAGAGCCAAAGAAAGGAATACAAATGAATTGAAAGCTGAATCTGCTGACAATTTTTTTGTGTTCATGTATCTTTTCTTTGATAAAGCAAAAATATTTCGGTTATGTTCCTTACTAGGTTATGTTCCTCTTTGAGAATAAGTCTGATTTTCTTTCAATTTTTTTTTTTTTATGTTCTGGTTCCCACGAAAAGGGATATCCTGTAATGTTCAGGAACATCGTGGGAACCAAGGGAAAGAAGGTAGGAGTTGGTGTTCTTCTTAAATCTCTGGAGGTTGTATGCCTCGGGGAACACCTCCCTAGGCAATGAGTTCCAAAGCCTCGCTGTTCGTTGGATGAACGAGTCTTTGGAAAGTGATGTTCTGCAGGTCTTCAAAGTGACCACGAAGGGGTGTGATGACTGAACTTGACGGGTTGATCTCGAAGAGACAGCCAAAGCAGGAACGATTGTTGATATTTCAGAAGAGCATCGCCCATGGAAATATCTATAAAATAGAGACAAATCGCCAACTTTTCTACGGTGTTCCAGACAAGTGAGCGAGTTTGTAAGCGAGGCATCACCGACGGGACGAATTGCCCTTTTTTGGACAGAATCCAATAGCCTCAGGATATGTTTAGGTGCCGCGCTCCAAATGTGGGAACAGTATTCCAGGACAGGTCGGATCTGTGCCTTATAGATCATAAGCAGCTGAGTGGGGGTGAAATAGCTCTTGGCACGAAACAAAAAACCAAGTTTTTGGGATGCACTTTTGGCAATGGACCTCACGTGATTTTCCCAGGAAAGGTTATTGCTGATAGTAATACCAAGCATCGATATGGATGACTTCAGTGGTATGGTTACTCCTTACAAAGTTATGTTAGGCACAGTGAGATCGGCTTTTCTGGAGAAAAGACATGCTTGTGTTTTTTTTGCATTGAATTCTACCAAGTTATTAGATCCCCACTCGAGAATTGTTGCTAAGTCCATATTTATATTATTAACATTTCTTCCTCGTTCATTTCTGGTTTCACGGGCTGATATAGGGCCCTGGAAGAGAAAGCGTTATGGAGGGTACATCATCGGCAAAAGCTGTGACTGGACATGAGTTGCTTTCAACAGGTCGTTGATGTGAAGTAGAAATAGTGTTGGTGCGAGAATAGATCCTTGCGGAACACCAGCATTTATGAGTAGAGTGTCAGATGAAACTCCATCGACCACTACATGGAGAGACCTGTTTGAGAGAAAACCAGCAATCAGGAAACACTGCTGAGGGGGCAAGCCATAAGACGGAAGCTTGGCGAAGAGTCCCTGGTGCCAAACTCGATCGAACGCCTTGGAGATATCCAATGCCACAGCTAAAGTTTCTTCATACTTTTCAATAGATAGCTGCCATATATGTGAGACGTAAGCGAGCAGGTCACCAGTTGATTTCTGATGGCGGAAGCCATATTGCCTATCGTTGACAATTCCTGAGTCTTCCAGATATTTCATGAGCTCGATGTTGATGGCTTTTTCCATGACCTTTGAAATAATAGATAGCAGTGCGATAGGTCTGTAGTTGCTAGGTAGGGCCTTTTGCCTTTTTTAGAGACTGGCTGACTCTGCAATTTTCCAATTGGACGGAAATACCACCAAATTGTAAGAGTGGTTGAACAACTTGCAAAGAACAGGTGTTAGTTCGGAGGCACATTTCTTGAGAACAATCGGCGGGATTCCGTCAGATCCACAGGCTTTGTTGGTGTTCAGACCCAGCAAAATATTTCTGATAGTTCGTTGGTGAAAGGTGATCTCGGGCATGTGACTGTCAATATGTGTGATGTTCGGGGGTTGTTTTCCCGATGAATCCAGAGTGGAATTTCCAGCAAATAGGTGCACAAAGATTTCGGCTTTTTCCTGGGCAGTCGTTGCTAGTGTTCCATCTTCTTTGGTTAGAGGTGGAAATGAGCTGGAAGTGAAGTTTCTTCCCACAGCTTTGGCGATAGACCAAAATGAACGGGATCCGTTAGGACATTCAACAAGTTTTGATCTTATTTTGGCATGGTGGGCATCTTTTGAGCATTCTATTGTCTCTTTGCATATGCCTCTAGCCTCGACATACGCTGCTCTGGTCTCAGGGCCCGGATTTTTTAGCCATCGATGGTATGCTGCCTGTTTGGAAGCCACAGCTCTAGAGCAGTTTCTGTTTAACCAGGTCTTATCGGATGATGTTCTTCTTTCGGTATTCGGTATGTAAGTTTGCATCCCCAACATGATGATTTCAGAAATTGTCTCAGCACATCGTGTTGGATCTACTGAAGAGAAACAAACTCTCTTCCATGGAAACGATGAGAAAAACATACGAAGACCTTTCCAGTCGGCCGAATTGTAATGCCACATGAGACGGGGTGGTATTGTGCAGCTCGATGGTAAATGGAAAGAGCATGTTGTGGAGATGAGGGGTGTGATCGAGTTTCCAAGTGGGGCACAAACTTCCATTCTATACGGGTCAGGATTGGTGGTGAGGAAAAGATCTAGTGTATTGGCAGACTGGTTGTTGACATCAGGGATGCGGGTTGGTAGCTCGACCAGTTGTTCTAGACCATGGGGGATGGCGAAGGCCTCGGCTGACGACCCGCATCATCTGTTTTGTTAGAGAATTTGAGCCAGGCAGCGTATACATTGAAGTCTCCATGATTATGGTTTCAGCTGTTGGATGGTTCTCCTGAATGTAGTCCAGTTTGAGTGATATAAACTCAAAGAGGTCGTTATATGGAGGTTCATAAGGTGATAGGTGAAGGCAGCAGAGGAACTTAGTCAGTTTGGTATCAGATAGCTTGAACCACATCACATCAAAGTCTTTCGGTTCCAAACTCTCTTCACGCTGGCATGAAAGGTTAGCCTCAGCGTAAACGCAGACTCCACCTTTGAACCTGAATCGAGAATGGAGTTCGTAACCAGGACAAAGCATATGGACCTTGTTGGTGGACGAGTTTACTTGTGTTTCTGTTAGAAATATTGAATATTGAACAACTGTAACAAACACTTCTGTATATGAATATTATTCAATATGTTTATGAAATATAATCATAAATCATTTAATAATAAACATTTTATGAATAGTATTTTTTTATCCAATCCGAGATAGATAGTTGGGCACCTGGTCCCTATATACTATTTGATACTATCAAACTACTCCTCTAGCCAACCTAAAAGAAATATTGATGAATTGATGAATACATATACGTTGTATATTCAGTGCTGGACTGGATATAAATTGGATATCCAATAGAAATCCATTGGATGTCTGATGGGTATCCAATAGACTTCCAATTTGAATGGACATAAATTGGATCTCTAATGCAAATCCATTGGATGTCTATGGTATCAATGGACTTCCACCTGGAATGGACATAAATGATCCAATGGAAATCCATGATGTCTATGGTATCCAATGGATTCCAACTGGAATGGACATAAATTGAATCTCCAATGGAAATCCATCGGATGTCTGATGGGTATTCAATGGACTTCCAATGTCCAATGTTTCTGACATGTATCATCCAATGGATGTCCATTGGACATATACTGGAGAATGCTGTACATCCAATGGATGTCCAGGGTATCCACAGCTGGATGTCCATTGATTGCCGATGAATTTACTTGTGTTGTCTGGGATAGTCCGAATCCATTCATAATTGGTGTGTGGGAGTCGGACATCATGATTCCTTAGTCGAAATTCATGAATTCAAGATGGCGGCTTCAGGAAGGTGATGTGTTTTGTTATTATAGCTCGATTTCATTCAAAATTGGTATATGGGTTTTTTTGGGGTCGTAGATTATCAACTTCTGTCAGAATTCAATGAGATGACGGATTTCATTGATGAATGAAGAGAATGAAATAAAAATGATTGACGAAAAATTAAGAAAAGTTTTTATACAAAAAAATTTTTCTTCAATTGTTTGGCCTAGGTTATTCTATGAATAACATTCAAAAGCTTGCCGCGAATAAAAAATAGGTATTCTTCTGTGGCAAGATTTTCGAACTATTACAGAATAATCTGTGTCAAACAAATAAATTATTGTTTCCTTTTCACTGCATTTGTGTAATTTATTTTATGATTTTTCTTAAAATGTTTGCACTCATGGATACCATAAGAAAAATAATTTCGTTTCTCGGCAGAATTTGTTCACAAGTTTTGTATGCTCTCTCCGAAACATTTTTCGTAGGTACTGCAATCATACCAATGGAGTAACAGCTTGGAATTATTTCCGAAATTCAGTATTTACAGAGTAAAAAAATAATATATTTTAGTGCCTCGTTAAATCTTGTTCTAATGCCTTGGCACCAAACTATTTTCGGTTTATTACTATATCTATCGATCTTCAGTTTAAAACTAATACCAAATTGAACCTCAAACATTTTTCTATTATGAAGAAACATCAGTGCCACGTCTATGCCTGTTGAAAATACTTGGCACAAGACTCTCTATTTCTCAAATTCTTATGTGCTATTCCTAATATATCCTATTAGAGAAGTATTCAGGGATAAACAAATAATCATCCAATGAACAATTATAATTTTTTTTTTTCATTTATTCGAATATTTCAAAAGGTATGAATATATATATATATATATATATATATATATATATATATATATATATATATGAATGAAATTTTTATCATATATACAATAATGAAAATAATAAAAATTAATCCAGGAACAAGTGAAGAAATTATTTTTCCTTTTTGAGGCATTTGTATGAAAGCTTGTCTCAATTTTTTTCTGAATCATTTTTATTTAATTCTTTTCAGTCATTCATGAAATTTGTCATTCTATTGAATACTGACAAAAATTGATAATTTATGACCCCAAAGAACCACATACCAATTTTGAATGGAATCCGACCATGATAACAAAACACGTCGTCTTCTTGGAGCCGCCATCTTGAATTCATGAAATCATGATGCCCGACTCCAAAAACTCCCACACACTAATTTTTAATGGAATCGGACTATAATAACAAAAGTCATCGCCATATTGGAGCCGCCATCATGAATTCATTGATTCTGGCAAAGAAATCATGATGTCCAGATCCGAAAGTCTCCACATACCAATTCTGAAAATAATCTATCTATAATCACTCGTCCGAATATTCACCCCAAACAAATAATTTTTCAATTTCGAAAAATAAAATTTAAAAAAAACTGCATGAGCTAGGGTTTGAACGCACGCTCACCCACGCTCCATTTCGTGAACTAGCTCCTTAGACCACTTGACCAACTGGAGAGATAGTAAGTGTCAAACGTATTTCGGACATGTATTACATCGTTATGGTTGCTTTTTTCGAAAAAAGGCCATAAAAAACATATGCGCCTTTTTTGCCCAGGCAGTCAATGATTTTTCTTATGTTTGCTGTGAGTACTAACATTTTAAAAACATTTCATTCTGTTACTCGATTGGTCAGGTTTTCTGCAGCCTGCTCTCAGCCTAAAACCACATGGATCTTCTTGTATGTCATTTGTCAGTTGCAGTAATGCGGTCTCTGGCCCTCCTTCAAATGTTTGGTGTGTATCTCAGTTCTAAGCTACTTCGACTTAAGGCGCGTTCTCACGAGTCGATTTTAGTTGATCAGTTCAAGTTGATGAACTGAAATCGAAATGAATTTTTGTTCACACGTGTAAACAGAAATTAATAGTAGTTGTTTAAAATGGCTTCGAACGGAATTGTCCAGGCAGGCATAGTAGCTATTTGCGAATTATTAAACGTGTAAATCAGTTATATTTATCAAAATTCAACAAAAAATCGGTTTAGGGTCAGGAATTGGATATTGCCAAGAAATAAATTGGGCGTTTCGGGAACCCTGTTCAAGGAGCTGGCATTGGAGGACAAGCATGCATACAAAAATCATTTGAAAATGTCCGAAGAACAATTTGAAGGACTTATTTCCAAGATAAGGAGCAAAATCCATAAACAAGATACCATTATGAGAAGATCGATCACCGTAACTTCAAAGCTACAGAAGCTCGAAGATATTTGGCAACCGGAGATTCCTTCAGCACATCAAGCCGCGAAATTGATTTTTAACTCTACTGCCCACAGTTCACACGCTTCAAACGCGTTTCAACTTGTCTGAAAATCGCCTATGACTCATTAGTTGATCGATAAATTTTGAATGTGTCAAACTTTTCCGGTTCGACAAAAATGTATCAACAAAAATCAAAATACAAGGTTCACAAGTATATTTTTGTTCGATTTTGGTTGAAAAATCGTTCAACTAAAATCGACTCGTGAGAACCCGCCTTAACGCGGAATATGTGTAAGGATGTTCCCTCCTCTGAAGTGGGGCAGGAAGATCCCAGTGACCCCTGGTGCTTTGAATGGCTGATGGTATAGAGACAGTTAGTCAATGGCAATGTTAACTGCATTGGATGATGCCCCATGCCAACTACTTCTGTATTGTAAATGTTTTTGAACGGTAGATGTTTAGTCACTGTGGGTGTTTTTAATAACCACTCCCAAACTATGTAAACAATTCGCGAATGGCCCAGAGAGTAGTTATGATTTTTGCCGATCTGGCGCTATACCTTAATTTCAGTCGCCTATATCAAGATAACTCCAACAACTTTTTTACAGTCGATTCCATAGGCTTTAACGCATGTTCTGCGCGAACTCGGAGTCAATGTTCCATCGCCTAGTATGATTTTTTGAAAATGACAAATAACAAATGACATTAACTCGACTCTTTCAAATGCAACACTCTATATTTCATTGCATCATTGCATGGCATTTTTTTTAAGCTTTTTGACGAAATGTTTGTGGGGTCAACGTTGTAAAGTTTGCGAAATTCGTTGCAAAATAAGAAATTCGAAAACAAAAGGAATCGAGAAGGCTACTGTCGTCAAATTTGACACATTCGTGTATTTTCAATAATTGTACAAGTCTTATTGTTGATAATTAATTTCACTTGCAAAGAATCAGTGAATATGGTCAACTGTTTTGGCGAAACTGACAGAAAACCTTTATTAGCAAGCACATGTATCATAAGAAATATCCAGAAGCCAGTGCTCCACGGGTGTCTTCGGAAAAGGTAAAGAATATGAGATCACCCAGTATATTCACGAAATTTTCACAGGTGCTTCAAAACACGGTAAAAACAGTATAGCAATCGAAAATTTTGCGCGGAAAAAATAATATAAGGAGCTATGGGCCCCCGAAGGTCCATAAAGAGAGGTTATAGGATATCACTTTTGGAAATTATAAACTGATACAAACATTTTATATTTACACTAAAATAGTAACTGCACACACGTTTCACCTTTTAGTAATATTAAAATCACATAATTTTCGATAAAGACATGAAAAAATTTAGATTACTTTTCATATAATTTTACAGAAGAAATGTCAAAAATCAAATGTTATGATTATCCGAAACTTGAAGTTTATTGATATGCGACGTTGCCTATGTCTCCGAGAGGAGAAAAGAAAATACTGAAATTCAATACGTCATACATATTGAGCATATACATGATAAGTATTACAGCATTAAATAACGACCTGATATCTGTGTTTAAAATGCAAAGTAAATTTCACCACGCTTCTTGATAGTGATTATAATCTTGAAAATTGAACATGGAGTTGATGTGCCGCATTTATAAAGTTACGGAACATATAAAATAATGTGACTTCATTTTTTTTGAAGTAATCTTAAACTGGACCAAGAAACGCATTTGGATTGCATGTTTCCTCGTATGCCTGGCCGAGACACGCCTTCGACGTGTCTCGGCCAGGCATACAAGAAAACATCCAATTGATTTCTTACGTAAAACGAAGGAACATAACCTAACCTTACTTGGCTAACCTTGTTACCCAAGTTAAATGCAAGCTAATCAACATCACAAGGCGACGCTCCGCTCCGCTCGCGAACATTTAGATCAAATCAATTTATAACGTAAAAAGAAGGAACACAACCTAACCTAACTTGGCTAACCTTGCTATCCAAGTTGAATGCGAGCTAATTAACCTTACGAAGCGACGCTTCGCTCCGCTCGTAATCATGTCGTTGATAGTATGAATTCTTTTCAAAAATGTTGCTGGCCCTGAAAACAGCCTTTTTTTTTCGAAGTAAAAATATTTAATAATCTTCTTCCAATTCACTCTGTTGATCTTCATTTGCAATATGGGTGGAATCGTCGGCCTGTTTTAGGGGATCGTATAACCTTCCTGCTAATTTCGAAAACTCCTCTGTTCTACCAACTTTTAGCTCGTCACACCTTTTATAAAACATATATCGCGCTAAATTGCCTGGAATGTGTTCCTTTTTTTCTTCCGTTGGGTGAATTTATTGCCTTGGCATGTCTCCAAGACGATTCAATAGCATTTGTATGAGTACCAGTTTCTGGATCTTTGAAAGATATGGAGTGATTAACCGTTAAGTGCTCATAACCTTCCCGTGACAAACAATTGTAAGCCTTCCAGCAATCCGAATGGATGGTTGTGCCCTTCTCAATCCACTCTTCTATTATTGGCAGAAGAGTGTCGGTATTGCGTTGTTCTACAGCAACCATGAATATTTTTCCAGATCCCCTCTCGTACCCACCAAACACCCACTGACCTTCCACACGATGTCCTCTGTGATACTTTTGTACTGTGATACAAATTTACTTTCATCTATTTCAACTATTTTTCCAAGTCCACCAAGTTTTTCAGGTTTCGAAAAAAAAGCGTCCAACACAACCTCCCTACAGAAACTAGCCCAATCCCAGTTGAAGGCTTTGATATCTCTAGTTGTTCTGCGATCAATTTTAATCAGGCATTTGAAACCCATAAATTTACAAATGCCGATATTTGAAAGATAGATAATTTTGATTTTGCAAAAAAAGTTCCATGACGAAACTCTCTAGAGTTATTGCATTTTTTCTTTTTTGTTTTCTCTTGGAAATATAATTATTTCATTTCCATTTCATGCCATCAATCCTAAAAAAAATTAAAATATTGATATTTTAAAATGAATTCCTAGTAGTCCTTATGATGAATAGATTTCGCTTATATATAAAAATTTTTTTAACAAGTAAATCTTCCCGAATATACCCATGCAATATCTGTTGGCAACACCGTAAACAGTGAATGTAACTTCATGTAGGTTTGTTCGTTTGCTTAAATTAGCTGATATATGTCAAAAGTTCATCTTTATCTAACTCCCTTTTTTTGTATTCAATTTCCTTTTTGCAATCCGAAAATGCTAATGAAATTGAATAAAACGATCAAAATTCGAAATTTCAAAGTGACTGAATGAATAATCAATTAAACATTCAAGGAATACATACATATATAAAACGAGAACCGGAATTTCTAATTCATCATAAGAGAATGTGAGGAAAAAAGTCATATCCAAAACGATAGGCAAGTGAAATTACCTGGAAGTATCTTCTATAAGCGAAAAAGGACCGTCGCATTTTGTACATATATAATCCTTATCTTTAGGTATCAAACCCCATGTTCTCAATTTAATAAGCAATTCTTGCTTATTTTCGCAAAGTTGAAATAATCGTACCACATTCATTGTCGATTCGGCAAAAGACTGATAATGATCAGTTTTTGTTTTGAAACATCAATTTTTTGTTGGGTATCTAGATAGATATGGAAAAATGTAACGAACATTTTATTGGTTACATCAAGAATTAAAAAAAAATTAATGGGCGAAGAATTCGCAAATATGCTGCTAACGAACAAAAGGACAAATTGGAAACCCATCTACATACTCTAATATTAAAGAAGCGAAACCACCTTTTTTTTACTTCAAAAGGCCGTGAAGATTTGGATTGGTCAAATTCACATGAATAGTTGGCAACGTGGCATGTTCATAAAACGCCAAGATCAATGCAACCACCATTATGTGATTTTTGACAGTTCATGTGAGAAATTTAATGAAACATAATCGGAGTTTTTTCATATATTCATTGATAATCAAGTGATTTTAATATTACTGAAACGTCAAATGAGTGTTCAGTTGATAGTATAGTGCAAAAAGCTATTCTTTATATCAGTTTGCAGTTTCCAAAAGTGATATTCCATAACCTCTATTTATGGACCTTCTGGGGCCCATATCTCCTAAAATTATCTTTTCCGCGCTAAATTTCGATTGCTATACTGTTTCCATCGTCTTCTCAAGCTCCTGTGGAAGTTTCGTGGAGATACTGGGTGATCTCATATTCTTGACCTTTACCGGTGTCTTCATTCCAAAAGTTAAGAGATCGGTTTGAACTCCCTGGTACCAAAAAGAAAATTGTTGGTGGTCGGATCAATGAGGAAATAGAGTTGCAAGTTCCAGTGATGCTACAGAAACATCCACTAAGTACTAGGGAAATATCAGCGCAAACAGATATTTCACAAAGTAGTGTGAACAGAATAATATTGAAACATAAGAACCTCCCAGATCATCTGAACATGCATCGAGAATTGAATGGTAATGATTTGGCAAATGAAGTTTTGTATTCAAATGAATGGCAGGATTGACAGGGATTATAATACTTTCGAAAAAATCCGTTTTCTCATGAAGCAACGTTCAAGAACAACGGTTAGGTCAATAGACATGATATGCATTATTATGCAATCGAAATCCTCACATGATGGTGACCTATTTGAGCATTTATAAGTAGCATTTCCTCAAAATTTTTACATTGTTTTCTGTTGATCCTTTCCTGTTCTTGTAACGACTAGAATTGACTCCTTTGTAATGTACTCCTGTTTCTATTACAATTTGATTTTGTTCAAACATATCCTTTTCAGAATTGTATAGATATGTCAAATATTACGACAGCGGCCTACTCGATCCCGTTTTTGGAACGAAGTTCCTTTACCGTTGAATCCAAATTTTTCGTGAAAATTACCTTCACTCAGTAACCTAGGATTTTTTTGAGCCCAATACCGTGTATTATTGCTATTGAACATACGTAAACCTAGACTCATCTGTAAACAGTATCTCCGAGACAAAACCATTATTCAAATCATGATGACGCAAAAGCCGATTACAATGAGTTAGATGCTGATGCGATTTATAGGAGCGATATTTATGTTTTTTCAATACTTTTCTGGCACATTCCCTGTTGATCCCACATTCAATTTCCAATACTCGCACTGTAGACCAGGGTCGATAATTTTTGAAACCAAAAAAAATTATAGTGGAATGAAACTCATTGGAGAACGAAAAGAATATAACAGAAATGAAAGCAAAAATAATTTACGGGCGATCTGAGGTCGGGAAGTGGAAGGGGGTGAGTTTTTGAGGGTGAAAAGGTTTATCTCGATTTACGGCAAAACTACAAGTCCTATGGAAAAAAGTTGGGGAGCAATGTTGTAGGTAATGAAAAGATCTACAACTTTGGTCGGAACACTTTTTTCACATAATCTCAAAATGTATGTGAAAAATTCAAATAACCAAGTTTTTGGTTTTTTATTTTTACCTTTTACAAAAAAATATTTTTTCTCACGAAATTTGGTGAAATTCCACTCTTTTATGTCCCAAACACACTGTAATTTTTTTTATTTGAAATATTCATTTTTCCACCTTATTTTGACTTAATATCGAAAAAGCACCCTCAATTTCAATCAGAAATTCTCCCGTCAAAATATCAGGTTTTTTAAAAATGTCGGTGGGCTTTTTGTTCGTTGGAATCTCTACTTTCTGATAGTGTAGAAAATAAAATATACATTACTATGGTAAATGTTCTCAGAAAATGCAAAGAAATAACAGGTAGTAAGGCCCAGACCCTCCTAGCCTCTTCCCCACTTCTCTATGAAATACCTTTTGATGGGCTAAAATTTTCCGTAGGTCACTCAGGTATATAAGTTATTTCAAAATAGCAATAAATAGGCATCTACGCATATAATTTGAAGAAGATTCTACAACTTTCTCAAAATATTGTAGATGTCTTATTAAATTCGGATTCGAGTTTTTTTTCTTTCTTTGCATTTTCTGTCATAGTAATGTACTTTTTTTCATACCATCAGAAAGTAGAGATTTCAACGAACAAAAAGCCCCCACTTTTTTAAAAAGCTGATATTTGACGGGAGAATTTTTGATTGAAAATTAGGGTGTTTTTCGATATTAAGTCAAAATAAGGTGAAAACATAAATATTTCAAATCAAAAAAATTACAGTGTGTTTGGAACATAAAAAAGGAAGTTTTCATCAAATTTCGTGAGAAAAAAAATTGTTGTAGAAGATAAAAATAAAAAACCAAAAACTTGGTTATTTCAATTTTTCACATAAATTTTGAGGTTATGTGAAAAAAGTGTAAATACAAAAGTTGTAGATATTGTCATGAAGCATAAGTTTAATAAATCCAAAATTTAAATGTTTCCTCTCCTAAAGGCCACAAGGGCATTTCAGTTCCTGTTCTGCACTCGTTTGTATCTCATAATTAAATCAATACCCTGTATAGAACAGTGCAGAGAGAAATAGCAGGAACTGAGGTGTTGAATTACATTAATTGAACTCGATCAGCAAATAATGCTGATCAGAGATTTTCGGAAGGAATGACCTGTGGAGAGGGGCATTGATTGTCGAGTTTTGCTAATAATTGAGAAGAATAGAACAGTTAGTTGATCGTGAGTTTTAATCGAGTAAACATCGAAAATAATCGGCGGATGACACTTCTCCCAATGGTACCAGAAATGGATATGATAATGTAAGTATTGTGTTTTTCCTATTGTTCATTCATTTTAATAAATCTATATTTTTATAAATGTGTCTCTTACCTAATTCACTTCAGATTACGAGAAGATTTCCAAGAAAAACATGTTAGTATAGTGATGAACCAGAGTAAATAACTGCATAATTTCTGCTGACAAATACAAATTGAGAACAAACTTATATCAGTTTTTGTGGATCAAACGCAAAAACCAATATAAATCACATAAAGAATGCTTCGAACAAAAAATAGTCTAGTTTGCCTTAAAAATAGCAAAATGAAACTATGATTCTCCCAGCGGAAAACATGAAATGAAACCCCTATTTTTACAAAAATTAAAACTACAAATCATTTCCGGATTTTCTTTCCATTGATAGACATGTTTCCAATGTGATGGTAGTTGAAAATTGTTGGATTCATTGTGTTGAGTTTAGGAATATTTTTCACAAATTTGAATACGTCTGAACACACTGCCTAGCCAACAGTGTGGAGTTGCTGCCTAGCCAACAGCACTTAAAAGACTTTTGGGACAATGTTTCTTGTGTGGATTAGCCAACCTCCTAGATTCTGCTGCCTAGCCAACAGCCACCAAATCAATTTGAATTCAAAAAAAAATTCTCAAAGACGTTTTTTAGCACAATCAGTCCAAACATGTTTATAATCCCACTTATTGCAGTTCTATCCAATCCGACAAACTCGAGATAAAAATAATGTCTGAAGCAGTTGGTTTCAAAATTGAGCGACATGTTTTGAAAAACACCTGCGCCAGTCAGATAAAAAGGTACGAATACAGTATAAATGAATAAAAAAGTGCAACAGTTCTTTGCGGTAGTAGGTATACCTAATTTTTCAATTTCAACTTTTTGCAAAATTACTTGCATTCAGATTTCACTAGGTTATTTGGATCAGTGTTATAATAGGCCTTAACTTCAACATAAGCATAAAAAAATGGAAGTATGAAATGATATAATAAATGAAAGTATGAAATGATATAATAATAAAAGTATAAAATGATGAATATTAAAGGAAATCCAATGTGTTGAAACTGTATTGAGTGCAATCGAAAGCACACACGTTTCAATATTTCGTGTTATAATTGGTTCATTTATCACATGTTTACTTATCATATAATTCAATGCCTGTCGAGGTTATAGCCAGGGGAGTAGTTGTTTTGAGGGTAATTTGATGAAGTTCATAACCATTGACACGTACTGAATATTAGAAGGATATTTCATAGATATATGAAGAAATAATTAATGAATAAAGATTTATTCAAGGTATCGAAAATGATTACCGATTACCACAATCATAAGGGAGGTATGGAGGAATATCTCAAAGAGATTGAATACCTGCCTGTGCATTTTGTGGAAATAACATGGGGTGAACGTGGAAGAAGATCCTATGGTAATATAGGGTTGAACGTTAGCCTGTGATAAGAAGTGCAGTTGGTTTTGCTGCAGATTTTGAAGAAAATAAGCTATGTAAAGTATTGCATAGAATTATGAACTGAAGGTAGTTGAAAAACAACTATTGCACATCAATTTAAAAAAAAAAAAAACAGAAAATTATATATGAGTCACAATTATATTAGTACCAAATACTGTATCTTGAGTTAACACGATTATTAAAAAACAAACTTGGAGGGAGTAAACGGCAAGCGTAAACTATGGATTGGTAATCTAGCAAATGTTGAAAAAGTATATGTATACCAGGAATAAGGTGATTAGAAGACATGAACGGGAATCGAATATTCCTTATTAAAATCAATAATTCACGAAATGAGCGATTTAGTCGAATGTGACGTTTGAAACTGTAGGATTGTTGAAACGAAATCATAAATTGAACTCAATGTAATATTGTTAATATACAATAATATTTAATATAATATACATATAAAGTTAGGAAAAAAAATGCTTGTTATATATATAATACATTTACAGAAAAGTTTCAATATGAAAAAGCCAACTAAAATGGTTTAAAAATAATGTAATATTTCAACCCCATTCTTTTTCTGATGTTTTGCAGTTTTGATTTGCGATTCTCATTTACTTGAGGTAATCAATCAGAGCCAATAGCAAAAGAGAAAAAAAATTATTTATGTTGATTCAGCAATATAACATTAAATAATAAATAATAAATGAAATTCATTCAGCAGCATCATACAGATTGGTAACAGAATGATAATGTTTACATAAAATCTGAATAAATTGAAATTACCACAGAAGGAGGGAAATCTCCTTGTGCGTGGTTCAATACAGAGTGTTACAAAATATATCTTAAAATAAAATCTTATATATAGTTTTAGTCATATGTCATGCCATATATACATATAGACATGCATACATACATATATATTCACAGATCACATTAGAGTTACTAATAATAAGAGGAATAGGAATCGATACAGTAATATATAAAAATAAAAAATAATAAATATAATTAAAAACGCTTTGGAAGGCCTTTTGTTTATGAATAAACATATAGGCAATGATAAATAAATAAAACAAAAAAAAAACAAAAACAATATAATTTTTTTTTTAGATATGTGTTTCCAGATTCTCTTAGAATATGTATTTTTTACCCCAGTGGAAAATATTTTTCCATAGGACTTGTAGTTTTGCCGGAAATCGAGATAAACCGTTTTTTACCCTTAAAAACTCACCCCCTTCCACTTTCCGACCTCAGATCGCCCGTGGATTATTTTTCCTTTCATTTTTGTTATATTCTCTAACTTTCCCAATGGGTTTTATCCTCCTATTATTTCTTTTCACTTTTTACCATTTTCAAAGGCTTCAGTACTGGTCTTCTGAGGCAGATGAAGTAAAATGAACATATGCTAAAACAGTTTCCGCTTCTTCACTGACGATGAAGTGGATGTGGTTTTGAACAGCTGGTTCTTTCCTCAGCATCATTTCCAATTTCCTGAAATAGGTCCTCGATGGGTGTCGTCTTAACGGATAATGAACAGCGTATAGCATATTAGTATTGACAGCGTTCTTCTGACATTCTCCGTATATCAATATCATATCGATTTGTTCGTTTGGAGAATAACGATTATTATTTCCATTTCAAAAAAAATTTTTACAAACGAACGAGATAACAAGTAAAATTGGAATTCACTTTTGACATGTCATTATTCACCTACTGTTTTCCATGATTCCACGGCTACCTTTCATTTCATCAAACCTAAACGGATAACTCATTGGAAAATAATGTACAAACTCAATAGTTGATCGTTTTCAGTTTTGAACAGAGAGAATGTGGTACATAATGTATATCGTTGAATTGGTAATTCAATTCTCTATCGAATGGCAAGATGACCCTCGGTAGATACCATTTGGAAAAAACGATTTTTTCGTTTTAAATGCGTTCAGAAAATTTCAATTCCTGCTGTAGGATTTGTTATTGATCTTATCGATTGAATGACTATTACCATTAGTTACTGATGTAAATTAGTATATATTTCAATTTCATCAAGGCCTCCTGGGCAAAAAAAATAAAATTGAGAAGAATTTGTTTTTCAATTGCAAAATGGAAATTGAGAATATAATTTGAGCCGTAGAATCCGGAAAATATCAAACATACAGGGTATCCGAAGTTCGTGGCAATTCTGATGAAACCGGAAGTCGGCCATTTTGTTTCCATATGTTTGTCAATCCGGAATTTTGTCTCATATGTGTACAGAATTCAATTCAAATCTGTTGGTAAGTGAAGGAGATATAGGCATGGTCCCATTGTCACCCGGTATACACCCAAGAGTCATGTTTTTTCAGTTTATTATAATAAAGATCACGCTTTGGGTTATATAATATAGGATATTTTTGAAAACATCAACTAATTGAAGACACTGTTCCCTATGCCATTCCATTTTGAGAAGTTAATTCAAGAAAACACTACAAACACTCCGAACACTCTGAACACTGCGAACGCAACAAATGGCAAGAAAACCCGTCCAGTTATTTATTCGGCGAACAATTAATCTCTTTGAGAAAATTCGATTTACCGACAAGCTGCGGAAAACTTTATGCTCGTTCGGTTCTGCTGGGGAAACGTCTTCACTAAGCGAATTCGGTTTCGTTCGCCGTGTTTGTTCTGTTCATTCGTGATAAAATGTTCAAGTCAGGACGCACCTTCAGAAAAAAACATTTCGAACAAAAGTTGTACACTCATGGAGCTCTATCAAATGACTTATCTACCAATATTACTATGAACAGCAGATTGAGATTTTTTTCAGTGTTACCACAGCCGCCATTTTGAAACTACCAAACCGATTTTGCTCATCTTTCAATTCGATCAAGTTATTGATTGAAGGTATTTTTGATCTATTCGGTTGTAGAATAGAATAGAATATTTATTTGACTACGTTACATAATACATGTTTGTAGCAAGTCATGTTTGGCTCACGTCTAAAAATCACATAAAAATGTAGAAAATGTACAAAAAGTGTTAAAACTAACAAGCAAATAACATCGATCACAAATATAAAAACTTTGGAAATCAAAGAGAAGTAGTGACATGTGTGATACCACAAAAATGTGATCTGAAGTCATCGACAGGATAGAAGCAATGCCTCAATAAATAATTTTTCAATTTTCTCTTGAAAGTATTCAGACTGAGCTCTTTGAAATCTTGAGGCGAAATATTGTACAGAGAATAATCAATGGAATTTTTTTGCGATAGGTGAAGACGAAATCGGTTTAATCTAATGTGGTGAGAGTTTCGTGTGTTATGTTCGTGAATATCACATTGTTTCGTCGAAGATGATTTCTTCTTATGTATTCCAATCAAACCATAATATAGGAATAAAGTTGGCAATGGCATAATCCTGAGTTTTTTTAAATTTTCTTGACAGTGGTCCCTGTATTCAATATTAGCCAGTATTCTCAATGCCTTCTTCTGCATCCTAAATATTTGAATGGAATTACATGAATTTTCCCAAAGTTGTACACCATAACTAATATGGGAGTGAAACAGTGAAAAATATGAGGTTGTTAATATATCTGCACTAGTGATGTTCTTCAATTGGCGGAGAACCCGAGAGTTTTCTCTTCAGTTGGGAAATATGAGCAGACCAGTTGAGCCTATTATCTAATGTAATGCCCAGTAATTTAACTTTATTAGTTTCACAATTAGAGATGATTCAATTATCAGCAGAAATCTGGATACATTGTGTCTTCTGACCATTTAATTTTAGCTTATTAGATGCAAACCACTGATTAGCACTATTAGTTACCACGTCGAGATGAGACTGTAACATATCATTATTTTTATCCGACAGAAGGAAAGTGGTGTCGTCTGCAAAGAGGACCGATTCGATCGGCATCATATCATTGCACAGGTTATTTACATAAATGACAAATAAGAGCGGGCCCAAAACGGATCCTTGCGGAACGCCATGCTTAATAGTCTGAAAGTCTGATAAGGTACCGATGAGCATCACTGCTTGTTGATGATTAGTGAGATAGGTTCTTATTAATTGAAGCGGAATACCTCTGACCCCGTAATAATTTCATTTTTCCAACAAAATTCCATGTGAGTCGCAGTCGAACGCTTTCGATAGGTCACAGAGCATCAACGCAGTGTGATTGCCCTGCTCAAGTTCCTCAATATGCCATATTATCTCGTTGTATTGTCAACAAGACCCCAAGAAAACTATATGGTTTTTTAGTCATGTCTGAATTATGAATTATTTAAATTAAATCACTATATTATCTGCAATGAAAAACCCGTATAAACATACAAGGAGAGGCGTAGCAGCTGAAAAAAGGCACGTTCAAAGGGCCTATCAAAAATGTTACGTCGGGGTGTGGAGCGTAAGGTTTGATTCCTAGATTCCATGTTTTACACAAATAGAATCCAAATGTCATCGATATGAGGAGGCTTCGCTGTCAATATGTATGGATGCGAACGCGCTACGAATTCTGAATGCTCCGAATATCAAACTTATCCATTTATGTTTATTTTACAAACAACGATGCAGCTGGTGCTAGCGGTTTCCTTTTATTTTTCCAGTTCTCTGGATGAATAGGGCGATTTTTATATTCTCTCTGCGTGATGGTAAGATTTTGCTTTTCTGTAATTCATTGGGTTTTGAGGATTGCCCCTTTCCTTGAATCAATTCGTGAATCAAATGAAAAAGAAATATTTGTTATAGGTATGATGATGCATTTTTCAAAGCATGATTGAAAAATTTATGTTGAATCATGATATATCACAAACAACATTGAATAAATTGATTGGCTCTCGTTTGCCACCAGAAGTTTGAAGTCGAACGGCTTCTCTCGATTGATAGACTATTTGGGATTTTATCAATAAACAATGTATTCAAGATTATACTTACCCCAACTCCCCAGTTCTTATATTTTCCACTATTAGCAATGGTGTTATAACAATGACCTATGTACAGGGTGTTTTGTAAGTACGAAGCCAAACTCGAAAAGGTGATTCTTTGAGTGATTCTAAGATGAAAAGTTTATATAACCAAAGGTCCGGTAATGCTTTGTTTTCAAGGTACACGGTATCAATATTTTCAAAAGAAATAGTTTTTTCCTAAATATCTTAATAATCCTTCAGACGATTTTGTTGAAATTGGGGAGTGTTATTCGGGAAAGTAAAGGGCTATCAGCCCTGACTAGATTGAAATCATCATGTCTAGTGGCGTCCCGGAAGGCACCTTAACCAATAATTTTGACCAAAAAAATGTGCCCCACTGATTTTCTGCAATTTTTGTACCATTTTTCGCATTGAGCAACTAAAACTACAACTTTTTTTTTTCAGCATTTTTTTCATATCTTGCTTTGTTTCTGAGAAAAAACATAAAAATCACTTTATTGCATGTCCCTGGGACAATTTAATAAAAAATTTGATCCACCACCATCAAAAACTGGGGTGTACTTGTTATTTCTTTCCATATCAATAGTCTATTCTAGTCTTAGAAATTGTTATCAAAAGTAATGCAAACAATAAAAAAATTATTGGTTTTAAAAAAATGTTTTTATTGTTGTCCATGGATATGCAATAACGAGATTTTTATTTATGATCAAACAATTAAAATTACATGAGAGTCGTCTTTTGAATTCTTAGATTAACTGTTTTCGATGAAACGTAGAACGTTTTCAAAGTAAAGTAAGAGTGCTATGGAAGGAAAAACAATTGTTCAAACAAATTTAACTGTGACATAACTTGAAACAGTGGATACGTAATTATTTGATACTAATAATTTGAAGTGTTTTGAAGAGGTTCAGGGTATGAAATCCGTTATTGATATTAAAAATGGTTTCGTTTACAAACTCAGAAATGGCCGATATGCATTTTGTCTATGGAATGGCTCAAGGCAATTCCAGAGCGGCTAGTCGCATTTATCAAGGAAGATATCCTCATCGCATTGTACCAATTAGACAAACATTTGTAAGAATACACGAGAGGCTGTGCGAATCAGGAACCTTCCAAAGGTCGGCTGCTCTTATTGGGAGACCTGCAACGGTAAGAACAGTGGAGCTGGAGGAAGCAGTTTTACGTGAAGTTGAGCGAAGCCCCGATACAAGTACAGGCAAAATTGCACAACAATTGAACATTTCTCACTTTACTGTATGGAAGATTTTAAGGGACTATCAACTGTATCCTTACCATATAGAACGTGTGCAAGCGTTATTACCTGAGGATTTTCCCAAGCGAGTTGTTTATTCTACTGGATGTCCACTTTCACCCTCCTTCTTGCCCACCTTTTCATACCTTTACGACTGAAATATAAAAAAAAATCAGCTCTCCTGGTCCAGCAGTTCGGTCTGGGCGTTGACCGTATATCAGTCAATCAGTGAATTGGTCAGGATATGTGATTATTTAGGTATGTGTATATTACCCCCAACACGAGGTAGCGTTGAGGAGTTCCCTCAACTATCTTACGTTTCCATCATCAGATTAACTCCATTATGTTGTAGTGTCATCAGAACTACATATTTATGTCAAGTTTCAACAGAATCAGTTCACAGTTGAAAAATCAATGAATCATTCCCTATTTGTCTACCCTTAGAGGAGTATTTGTTTCTGAAATTCAAATGAGACGAACTTCGAAGTATACCCTGTACATTGAAAGAAGAATCATCTGAATCAAATAACCCAATACAAAGTTATGCGTGGTAGAATTGGTTAACAAGTAAAAAGTCAGTGGGTTAACCAAAAATCATCCCCTAGTTTCCTACCCTTAGGAGTGATCATTTTTTCAAATCCAAGCGGGACCAACTACGAGAAAAAACATCAAAATCGGACTATTCTGTGAAAAGTTATGCGTGGTCAAACTCAAACAAAATATAAAAAAAGTTGAGAGGTGTCAAGGGACATCCGGATGAAACGAAGTTCCTTTCGATTAATCAGTGAAGGAATTTTTTTTTTTAAGTTATAATAATATTTTTTTTATAATTAACAAATATAATGTAATATAAACTTAATCAGTAGGCTCAATTTCAGTACATACGCATTGATATTGTAATATTAAAACATTATTTGCTTTCAAATTTATTAAAGTTATGACGCGTACACTTGCTGAACACACAATAATGGAGAGATTATAACGCGTATGACTCGGTTAGCACAATAGTAAAGAGAGGTTATGATGCGTATTTGCTGAAAATACATAAGCATTTATTATTGTCTGTATAAAATCTCTACTTACCTAACTCCATCAGCAATATCCGGAACTTGTGCAGAAACACTGTCAGGATTCATTATTGTTATTATTTTTTATTATTATTTATTATGTACAAAAAACCTGTATACACTCAACAAGACACCACACTGTTCAATGCGAAATAGAAAGACGAAACGAAAATAACTGGCTTGCTTTCTATGAGAGAGAGAGAGACAGACAGAGAAACACGCGCACGCCGCACGGCTTACAACTACAGCAGAAAGTGTCGTTACACTTTTGGTTTAATTTATTCCGTCTAGCCCCCTTTCGCAACGCGCGATAAGGAACTTCGTTCCAAAAATATACGCGTGACTAGAGAACCTCCTCCTTTATTTCGTCGGTTAAAAAACGCTCGCGATGGTAGGCACCTACAATATCGTTTATCCCTGGGTGCTGTGACTGCCACCCCTAGTATTGTAAATTACAACATATGGCAAGTGGTATCTCATGTGAAAGGTAGTTTTTTCCTGAACATCAAGCAACAAAAAAAATCGAAATCTGTCAATTCGTTTTTGAGATATGCAAAGTTAAATTTGTAAAATAACTCTTTGTTCATTCGATCAATGGACACCAGAGCTGACAATGCAACTGTTTGTGAATGAATTGAAATTTAATGATCACCATCGATTTCCATACAATAATACAAATTCTGTTCAAGATGAGATCTCACATTTCGTAGTATTTCTGGCGTTATTCGCAGGCATTCGTCAACAACTGTCGTAAATCTCCCAGAGATGCAGGTTCCGTGCTGAAAATTTTGTTTTTCGAGTGCCCCCATAGCAAAAAGTCGAGTGGAGTTAAATCGGGAGATCGGGCTGGCCACTCTTTATGACCTTTTCTTCCAATCTAATGTCCAGGAAATATCCTATCCAAAAACGCCATTACAGGATGTGCAAAATGTGGAGATGCCCCATCTTGTTGAAATATCAAGGGGTCTTCGCAGTAACGATATTCATTTTCACGTATGTTTACTATTTGTGGATAGACACATTCATCTAGTAATTCCAAATAGAATGCTCCTGTCAGAAAACCATCGAGAAACGTTGGTCCAATCAGAGGTCTCCAAAAATACCGGCCCAAACATTAGTTTTCGGAAGTTAGACTGAGGACTCATGGAAGACATGTGGATTAGCATTCGACCATAACGACAATTATGACGATTCATCTTTCACTCAAAAAAGATGTACACTCATCCGAAAAGGAGATGTTGAAAAGGAAATTTTATCAGCATCTATTCGTGCAGTTATAATTTCACAAAACTCCTGTCGCCGATTAATATCATCTTCATTCAATTGGTGTACAAAATGTATTTTTGTAGGAATGACATATGTTCAGGATTCGGCGGATACTGGTTCCTCTATGATGGTAACACTAGCCAATTTTCTATACTTAACGTTGGGTCTGCATGAACTTGTCCGAAAGTGCAACTTGAACAGGTTCATTCTCAATGATAGTTCACGTTCTGGGTCCCGTTCCTTATTGGCTACTAATCCCGTTTGAAGAAACTTCCGTACCAATTCTAAAACATATTTTCTCGCAACATGTACTGGATGCGTTTCATTGAACACATTTACCTTCTTAAAAAAATCGTTATTGAGGAAACTTCTTCAGCAGTTCCTGTCAAGCACTTCACTGTTCGTCGTTCAACCGACGATGATTTCGACAATGATTGACGTTAACACCTGCGCTATAAAAAAATCAACACAAATCTTTCATACCCACATGTTTTTGTTACCTTTGGCTCTAATGCGAAAACAAAATTTGAAACAATACCTAGCAACGGAATCAGAATCTCTGTACCAGCTGCCTACCGAATTGTTGCTGTTGGGACTGACATTCACTCAACTGTATGAGTCGAACATATTTTTTCATTTTCTGTATGGTGTGACAAGTACTTGATGACAAGTGTGTCAATAGTTTCCCTCAAGCTGAATAAAAGTTATAATTTACAGTGGCATTCTCATCAAAAGATAATTTGTTCTATATTCAGATCTATCAGTTGGCGTGGTATCATTTCGCACAATGCGTACACAACACATTAGTGTGTGGAAACCAGGAGCTAGATGGTTTGAATATTCAATTCATTGACCAATGATAATTATTCACCAGCTGCAATGGAGCTCTGATGTCTATTTATTGATAAACGAAGAGTAATTTCCAATTTTCACTTTGCATATCTGGAAAACGAATCGACTTATTCGATTTTTGGAACTTGGAAGTTCCTTTACGTGGCTTGCGGTAGGTGTTGACTGCTAGAAATCGTTATGTCCGCTCCATGCAACTTTCTTCTCTGTGTTTCTTTCTACTTTATACGATTATGTGTGACAAGCGTCTAGCCCTTGGTCATACGATTTCGAAGGTGTATATAACGTGTGTGTAGATGATTATATCCTTTTTTGGACATAATTTCTTATGTTTTCTGTTTGCCAAAGTTGGAATATGGTTTACATTGAATATGTCACGTCAATTTGATATAATATAACGAATAGTATTATCAGGAATAATACCTTTTACTGTGGCGAAGGAGTTTGGAAAAAGGATATATAGGTTGGTATTGCATGGTTAATGAAATTGAATGTGATGAATTAAAAAACGTCAAATTTCAAGGGGAAAAATATTGAGAAAAAAATATGAACAATCTATATCTCCATATCGAGTTACATTCGGAGTTGAAGAAAACCTGGCCAATCGAGTAACCGAATGAAATGTGTTCAAAATCTCAGTACTCACAGCAAACATAAAATATAAATAAATATAAAAAATGGTCGCGTTAAGGATTGAACCCCGGACCTCTAGCTTGGTAGTCCCTTGTTCTACGGAAGCTCCGTTTGGTCTCTGAAATTATTCGTGTATTTGTAGCACATGAGCGTTGTAAAATTGATTATTTCTATCGCGCATGTGAGATTTCGGAGCACAGTAGAAAATACATAAAGTGCTGCAAGTATGTGTGATGCAGACTTAGAAACGTTAACTTGATAAAATTGTATAACTTAGTAACGGAACTCGAAAAAAATTTTTCGTTCACTAGAAATTGAATAATATTCCGGCCAATAATCACCTAATTACCCAATATCCAACTGACTACCTATTCCTATTATTCATATCGAACTCCAGTAGTTGTAATTTAGTTCATCTCCACTTGAAAAACGTGTCGTGGGTAAATCAATTTTTTGTCAAAATCGAATTGAAGTGTTTTTAGTTTACTTTAATTATGGATTTTCATCAAGTATCCGCCGCGTCCATTCAAAATCTCTCAAATTGATGGAAAGGCACTTCAATGAAGTTAGTTTTTGTGATGATAGTCAGAAAGAACTGTGGCTATCTCAACTTGAACACTGTTCGGATTCCATAGTTGATATGCTGGCAAATGGGAAAGGTAATTTCCATAGAAGCTTTCAAAGATAACCACAATATAACAATTCTATTTTGTTGGTCAATTGCACCACAATGGAGCAAAGACCAATAACCAGAGAGACAGAAGAACAATTTTATTTAAATAGTAACGTTGTCAATTTTCACAATTTTAAATTCATTACAAACGTTTATCAGAACTTCAATAACATATTTCATTCAGTCAATTGGATAGTATAATTATATCGAAACATTAACTTAGTTAATTTCCACAAGTTTGGAATTTATTACCAACGCTTATGATATCTTCAATTTAATAACTTTATCGACATATTAGATTTTTACTATACAAGTATCGTGAGGATAATTTATATTCTGAATTATTTTCCCGACGATTGCTGTCACTCGGTCAATGCAAGAGTCAGAGCCAGTCCCGTGAAAGTTAAGAGACAATATTTTACAGTTGTGCGATTCAATTATTTCCACAGAGGAATCGTACTTTCAATGCAATATTTACAATGCACGAAATAAAATCGAATAGGCGTTTCGCCAAACGAATAAACTCAAACTGCTATCAAGTACTGTGGGGAAATTATATACAACAGGGCAATTAGGTTGAAGGTGTAATAATGACAGAATCAAATCAACAAATTATCAAAGGTTTCTACACAATAGGCGTTTCGTAAAACTGATAAACTCAAACCGCTAACAAATACAGTGGGGACATTATTTACAACAAGGCAATGGGTTACACAGGTGTCTCAGTGACACAATCAAATCAATAAATTATCAAAGGTTTCTACATAATGTTTCATTTACGGTAACCTCACTACTCCAACACAGCTTTTGCACGAATACTTATGCTTTACGGAAAACTATCCTCTTTGACGGTTGCGATTTCATTCACTTGTTCTCGGAACGGAAGCCAAAAGGGCTTGCTCAGAACGGAAGTTAAAGAGAGCGATTTTCATTAAATCTTGGCTTGTATATCCACTGGCTTCAAAAGAAATATCGGACAATAACCGTACAAAGGATGGCCCTTTTTTTGTATGAACTGGACCAATAAGCAGCTTATTTTTTTGTCCCCTTATGAAAAAACATACAACGTTTTCACTAATATGAATCTAGCTTTTTCCACTCTCATTGTAAAAACAGTCATTAGTCGTTTTGCACAGTGCAAAGACGCATTAGACCTTTCTTTTGGTCGGTTTTGTGATCGTTCCAGTAGCTTTGTATATTCACACTAATTAATATTAAACCTCCAAATAGGCAGGGACATACCAAAGTTACTCCAAAAG
This sequence comes from Gonioctena quinquepunctata, assembly GCA_018342105.1. Lineage (NCBI taxonomy): Eukaryota > Metazoa > Arthropoda > Insecta > Coleoptera > Chrysomelidae > Gonioctena > Gonioctena quinquepunctata. The sequence goes on from JAFIRS010002700.1 coordinate 92,703, forward strand.
TTTGGTTAGTCGTTCTTAGTAACGGAGCTCGGAAAAAATGCTTCATTACAACTTGATACAAGTATCTACTGTTTACATATATACACTACAGAGAGACAATAGTGAAATCATATGCTCAGCGTCAAAAAAAGTGTTTGTTCCTGACGGGGGGGGAAGGGGGGGTCCACCGACCACACACGATTTTTGTTTGCTTTATGTTTGGGGGGAATATACCTTTCACTCAAGGTATCACTTGCCATATATTTCCTCTTGAATTTTCAGGGGTAAGGGTCACAGCACCGAGGTATGGACGGTATTGCGAATGATGTCCTCCTCAAAACATGGAGTTGTTATGTCCGTGCGTTTTTCCATACTCCGATTCTCTTCACCGACACAGCCGCTGTTTCGTTTTCAATTGCCCACTCTGTATATGTCCGTTTCTTGAAACAACTAACAGTTCCAAAGAAAAAGTAAATCAATTATTCCGGTGTTACGGTCAACTCCTTGATGGATATACACGCCCATAATGCCCTAGATTATGTTGGTTCAATTGGACACAGTGGGTTCCCTCCACTTTATGTTACTCCTCCGCAACACTTTCTCAATGGGAATAGTCATTCTCAGACAATGAAGTACAGTTTCCATTGATTGATTGATTGACATAGATAGGACAAACTAACAGCCTGGGGAGAATATAAGTTAAAAATTACGTGTTTTCTCTGTTTTCCAAATGAATAGATAAAAACTATTCGAACTATCAGGTAGTTTGAACCACTCAGGGATTTTGCAAAATCCCTTCTCAATACGCTCTTGATCCGTTTGGCCTCCAGGTTGATTTGATTTCAATACAGTAATCACATAATAAGACTTTTCCAGGCTCCAACTTGCGGCAAACCCTTGAGTCGTGCAAATTTGTCCCTTCGAAAGTAGCTCGTTCTGATTCCTAGACTATTGGAATTGCAAAACATCCAGGCTAGCATGTATTGTGTGATATTTCCGTTGGCGGTGTTATTATGCAGTTTCCCGTGTTTGGGATATAAGAATTAAATATTTCTCCAATATAATTCAGATAATAATTACTTTTTAAAATCGATTTTATAGTTTTTCAATCAAAAAGTACAAATATTATTCACAAGTCTCAATGGTTTGATGATATCATCAACATGATCGATTAACAAAGAACCATGTACAACACAAAAATTATTGACAATTCAGAAGTCTCTCTTAAACTATTTCTACAGTTTTATGTAATATTTCACAAATCTTCAAATTCTAAAGAGGTCCATACACATTTTTCCACGTTATCACATGACATCCTCAATTTGATATAGTTACAAATATCTTCTTCATATCGTGTTCGCTTGAGTAGGTCATAGTTTTTCAGAATTGGTAGCACTACTGCATCGAGCACTTTGAACTCTGACATGAGATCTAGTATATCCATGAAAAAGGATTTCTCTGAATGATCCAAGAATTGTTGGCACATTTTCCTTACGATAACCTTATCTGATCCCGATACAGTTGTATTCAAATCATACATGATGCGATAGCACTTCTTTCTCAGCATATTTCACGTATACATATTCTTCGGAGACATCGCCTCCATACTTCAACTTCCTGCCTTCTTCGATGGAGTTAAATGATTTTTCTCCGCTTAAGCGTAGTTCTCCTATAGCAACCAGAATTCTATTCGTTTTTCCGGTGGAATTTTCAGACGCCGTCACTGCTAAAGACCATCCTGATCCAAATTGAAAATCACAGTGAAATTCAGATCGCCAATCCGTTTAGGGGTGAGACCATGAATCTTGAACTTCCCTAATTCATTATTGTAGAGACAGTTATTCTTTTCACCTTCGAAAACTTCGAAGCCAATACTCTGCTGATAATTTTCGGAAGTACAAAGTATTCGACGCGTTTTGATAGGAAGAGGAGAGTTCCTCTATATGAAAAAAAGTATCAAATTACCACTGCATGCAATTTCAAGAGATGATGGGGTTACTTCTATTATTTTACATTTATCGTTGAAATGATTGTTGTACCAAAATGCTTCTAGACATGCACCGGCTGCGACGCCTTCGTCTAGATTGACGTCAGTCCTGAGTTTTTTTTCCTGGAAACATTGCCTGGATTTCCTGTCGAATTTTGGGAATCCTTGTCGATCCCCCCATCAACACCAATTCATCCACCGTGGACTTGGTCCAACCTGCATCACTGAGACGAAGATCAATCACATTGCTTGTCCTTGTGAAAATATCTTGAGCCAAGTTTTCCATTTCAGATCTGTCCATCGCCAGTTCAAGCAATCAACTGTCTCTGAAAATTTCGGTGAGAAAGAGAGCTGTTCTTCCAGTTCAACGCATCCTTCCAGAAGTCTGCGCCTGCGCTTGAGTCGAGTACTGATGCATCTGTAGAAATGGTTGAAGAGGCATTAATCTATATCGCGACCTCCTAGTAATGTATCTCCTGCTACTGCCTTAACTTCGAAGGTTTTGTTTTTCAACTGGATTGCTTACCTCCTCCCCAGTCAAACACCAAGAGCTCAGTATTGCTGTTCTTGTCCTCAACATAGTTGATGGCTCCCTCACATGGCTCTGTGATGAACTCCAACAGCTTGAGATCGGCTAGACCGACAGCTCTTTTGGTTGCATTGTCTTTTATAGCTCTTCCCAAGTAGTCACAAGCCATCTGCTTGAATGATATCAATATCTCCGCTGTTACTTCTTCGAGAGATTTAATCGACTTCATTTCGCCGATACTCAGCTGCAAAGCTGTTTGGTCATCGATCCTCTCGTAAAATATAAGTAGTTGTCTGCAACTGGCTATTCTCAAGATGAATTGTCATCAATTTTCACCGATTATCCTTTTTATGTCTGTAAAATAATTAATGTAAGTATTCGTTTCTATTATTGGAAGGCAGATCTCATCGCCAACTGTCTGGACACATTATATTCGATGAAATCGGAAATATTCAAGGTGAGCCATTTGAGTATTTTTATTATTCAAACAAACCAAGAATGGAATTCCAAGTGGAAATCATCAATTCCAAGAATTCACTGTAACAGATAATTTCTGATAATTTTCAAATTTCCGTTGATAAATGTTGGTTATTGGATCATTCAGGTGCAGAAATATAATATACAAACATATATGCATATATTTTTTTTTCAATATTTCATTAGAATATAAAAACATGTTCAGTAGGAAGTGAAAACCGACTTTTCGTGATGCAGGTAGACTTTACTTGGTAGAAGTTTCCCAGTTTCCCTCTTCCTCTGCTGAATTCTCGCGTCTTATGATTTTAGACGTGATCGCATGGGTCCTGGGGATATTTAATATGTAATAATCGACTTGGTAGTATGAAAATTAAGATACATTTATTGTAAATATTAGAAGTTATTGTAATAGAATTCAAATATGTTTTCAATAGAAAACGGTATTTTGGATAAAGTCCACGCACAACTCGCGCTTATTATGAGAAATTATATATATATATATATATATATATATATATATATATACAGTGTCCGGCATAAAGTTGGCAGCATATGGAAAACTTTTTTATTATTGATTTCTCAAAAAAAATCATTCGTGATAAAAACCTCTGCTTCATCCCAAACCTGGATTCCAAACACCAACATTTTATACGACCCTATACGAGGAAGATAGAAAACCATGCTTTATTTTCAAAATAATTTGATCCCATCACTTATTTCTCACGGTAGAATTCAAATCTTTGGGGAAATATGTTCAAAATCGAATGTTGATTCAGAAATTCGAATCATATCCACCTATGATCAATTTCATATTTCTACTTTTTTTTTCCCATTTTTTTCCCCATTGCCCTATACAACATGAAGAATATCATGCTAGACGAATGGTATATTGTTAGATATGATCTTTGTTTTCTCATTTCTCCCTCCCATCGGAAAATCACATTAATTGAATTATGTGACGGAATTTCACAAAATCATGCTGCAAATAGTAAATAAATCTGAATTGTCTCCAAAGTATGATGCCAGAATGAAAATGAATGTATTTTCACACTACGAATAATTTTTTCCAAGACAATCAGGAATTGTAAAATATGACAATTTTTGTATAGTTTTTTTTCGAGCAAGACATCAGAATGCATCTACAATATTTTATTGAATTTTTTGCAGCATTCAACGTACAAAATTAAGGTTTTAATCCACTCAAAACATTTATTCACGTATTATTTATGAGGTAAAACTGATTTGAGTATCAAAAATTTCTCAATTTGATCAATGTTGTCGAGATGAACAAAATCATTTTTGATTGGGTAAAAGAGGTCTCGATTTTTCATTCATATGGCGGCATCTATCGGACAACTTCCAAAACCATCATGACTATGCTATGTAGGAAATCAGAAACTTCAATTTTATAAAACATCTCCCGCAATGCGAAGTTTTTCACTTAGGATATAGATGACGCAGGGTATCGAATGTTCGAGTTGTTTTAACTGATTTCTATCATTTTTTATAGATTTGTTTCTGAAAAGAATTTTTATTTTATTTCGATGCACACTACAGTTTTCAACCGACCACTCCGAAGTAACTGAATGATGATTTTTATATTGAACAGAATAACATACATTGTGGTCTCATTTTCTATATATGAGTGGAGAATACATGAAAGTAGGTATTAAACATTTGGGTATCACAGTTACTACATTTTATTGACAAAATCCGGTCTTGAAAATGATAACCTTGTACAAGAAAATAACTCTGTGAGTATAGATCTTCTTCCATCTTAATCAAATTCCTAACCTCTTTTCTCAAACTTTTGAACTTTTCATTTAAAAAATTACATAATGACCGCAATTTCTTTTATCTCGCTCTTTCTCTGAATAAGTTTTGTATTTCCTTGTTGAACCATATTGGGAAGGAATTTTATCCTTCATGAACCGCAGAACTCCTTTAAAGCTGCATTAACATTATATTTTTAACATATGACTTTGTTCCACCTGTCATTTTTCATAAGCTCACTGATTGTAGAAAAATCAGCTTTTTTGAAATTATAGGTTAATTCTTTCAAAGGTTTCATACTTACAACCATTATAACTGAGAATATTCTCCAACACTTATTCGAACAACCACTTTCGGTATAATGAAGAACCATAACACTCAAACATTTATATCCTATTTGAAATTATCAGGTAGGTACAAGATACCATTTGGATTATCAATATCATTGAAATTATATTGAAGTCCACATTTCATTCAGATCACCGAAAAATAATAATCTCTAAATGAGATGAAAGAATCTGCAAGAGGGTGTTTAAGTACACTGGATTACACCGTAATGAACCAAATTAAGAAAGAACTCAAATTCGGTATTTGAATAATGAACCACCATTCTGTGAGAAGTATACTTTGAGGTATATATATATATATATATTATATATATATATATATATATATATATATATATATATATATATATATATATTATTATCCGAAAAGGACTAGGTACAGATATAAAGGGGTTTCTGAGCATCGAAAGAATTTGCTGATATTTTAGTATGTTACACCTGAGGTATATTAGAATAATTCTACGTGACCACGATAGCCATTGCATTAGTTGATATAGGGTGTAATCGAAACTTTCTATTTCTTGTCATGTACTAAGCAATTTTAATATAATAACTTGTGTGACAATTTTTAATGTCTGTGAATATATATATAGAAAATAGAAAAAAAATTGTGGCATTTTCTTTTCTATTTTCTATATATATGTTCACAGACATGAAAAATTATCACTCTTGTAATTACATTTGGCAAAACAATCCCGTTTTCAGTGGCCTGAACATCCACTGAAGCCGGGATAGGTAAAATATGTTCTTAATGACCATTGACAACACACGTAGATTCAACATATCATTTTTTCTGCAATTAAAAAATTTGTCTGCAAAGCCACAATTCCCTTTCTATTTTCTATAATAACTTGTAATGTGATTATGTGAATGATAATGCAAAATTGAGATCTATAAAGGAATGTTTTCGTGCCAATATTCTAAAAAATTCCAGCCACCCCCATTTAGAACTAGTTTGTTCTTGTGATTTTTATAATAATGCTGCTGTTCGTCGATTTCCAGCTAAGATAGTAATTTGTAACTCTGGAATGTAGATTGCACAAAAAAAAATTTGTGACCATCTAATATTAAAATCAGTCCCTATGGGTAGTTTTATACCTGGATTTTTCGAGGAACTTTGTTGACCGAGGGTTTTCAGTGAATATATTGCATTGAAACGGTGGAAAATGATTGCATAAAATATATGTTCCACCATAAAAAAAAACTCATGGAGGTAGTTTATACTTGATATCTTTGAAAGAACTTTGCTGACCGGGGGTATCCAATGAATATTTATTTTTTCGAAAAATCGTAAGTACGAATTATTTATACGGGGGCTCATTTGTATTTTTCCTATGATTGCGCAAAAAATATGTCATGTGCAATCATTTTCTTGCGTTTCAATACTAAAAACCCGGTCAGTTAACTTTTCGAAAAAAGGTGGTGTGAAAAATCAGCGAGAAATGCCCATTTTGATAGCCAAACGGTGACACGAAAATAATTCGCATATTATGAATTATCATCTTGTAAGAACATTAACAATTCAGCTTTTAAGTTCCAGAACTCGTGTCAATACCTTCCCTTTGGATACCCCCCAGACCATCTGTGTGATGAAGGAGATTTTGATGGAGCGTACCTAGCGCACAGTCGAGTTTGCAAGGCTCTATCTTTGATAGATTTCTCAACTTTGATAATGTGTTTGAGCACATCATTTGAATAAGAAGGCAAAACTTTGGCTGCTAGAGCTTGTCGTTGAAGGAAGCAGTGTGTACATGAGGCATTATTGACTTCAATTTCGCAACTAGCCCGCTTTTATTGTAAGTCATAGCTTCAGCGTTATCGCTACAAGTTACGATACATTTATTCCACTCAATCTCGTAGTCGCAGAATTTTATTATTAGTAAACGCCTATTCAAGAAGGTTCAAGAACACTGATATAAATCATAATCACCTGATACCAGGTAGACAAGTTCTAAGTTTTGACAAATTGTATGAAGTGCGTCCATTGCTCGAGAAACTTTCGGAGAATTCTGAAAAATGTAAACTTCTCAACAAATGTTTGGCTAAAACGAATCTATGATGAGATTCAAAGGAAGGAGCTCACTCAAGCAATACAGGCCGAAGAGACCCATCAAGCAGGAATATAAATTTGGACACTAGCGGACAAATCGGGCTATTCATATAGGTTTGAAATATATACCGGCCAATCAAGATGCGAATGGTGTAAAAATATTAACATGATGTCTTGAAAAAAAAATCACCACTTATATATTGATAATTATTTCAATTCATATCAATTGCTTGTTGACTTTAGAAATAAACAAATTCATTCATGTGAAACTTTGAATACCAATCGACAGAATATTCTAAAAATTCTGGATTATAAAAAATTGAAAAGGGGCAAATTTGATTAACAGACTAGTATATCAGGATTGTCAATATTCGAATGGAAAGATAACCGATGTGTCCATTTGCTTCCGAACTAACATGATTCGAACGAAACTTCTAAAGTGTAACTGAATCAGAAAATGGAGGAATACTTAAAATACCTTGTCCCAAAGTTCGTCTAGACTTCAATGCCATATTATTGTTGATAAAGAGGAAGCTGATTCTGACCTATTTCTAACCCATCGAGAATTGCGATGATAAAACAAAATATATAACTTTTATCTGCATTTGACAACTGCCACTCTAGAAGTGTTAAGTATATGAGAGTAATGAAGTACATAGAGTATATTGAAAGGGTATGGTACTGAACTGTTTCATATGTGATACGAGAAGTCATGTTTTCCATAAACTTTTTAAGTATATTAATCATGATCTGAATTGTTTACTATAAGGTTAATTTTCTTATATTTGTTTCCTCGGTCAGCAGTGTTTCCGAAATATCGCAAGTTTAAACACCCTTACGATGTAGCTGATGTGAATTTTCCCTAAAGTGGCAAGGATAATATGTTTTGTGCCATCATATTCCAGCGTTTCAATAAAATATCTTGATTGATTACCCCCAATCAGCAAAGTTTTTGAAAAAAGCTCAAGTATAAACCACTCCCATGAGGGGACTAGTTCTTTTTTTTATTGTGACACAAAAAATATGTATTGTACAATATAAAAAAGCTCAAGTATAAACCACTCCCATGAGGGGACTAGTTCTTTTTTTTATTGTGACACAAAAAATATATATTGTGCAATATACATTTCAGCGTTTCGATGGAATATCTTATTTGGAAATCCCCCGTCAGCAGAGTTTTTAGGAAAATCACATGTACAAACTACCCCTAATGGGGTTGGTTTTATTTTTTCAATATGGTGGCCCAATGACCTTCATAGATTTCAATTTTGATTATGATCTTGATAATGGCATTACATGACAAGAAATAGATAGTTGCGATTACACCCTGTATCAACTTATGCAATTGATATCGTGGTCGCGCGAGTTATTCTAAAATTCCTTAGGAGTAACATGCTGAAATTTCAGCAAATTCTATCGCTGCCTAGAAGTCCCCTTATATCTGTGCCAAGTCCTTCACAGAGTGTAATACAAACGAAAGACATAATAATTCACTGAAACTTGAATATTTTGTGTGATAGTACCTATCATGTAATAACAATAATAAACTAATTCCTATATATAATTATTATAAATAGATGCATGTGCTTACCTACATAATATATTAACTCACATGAGTACATAGAAAACAGTTTGGTGATGTTGGGTCTAGTACCAAAAAATTATAAAAAAAGGAAAATTAATGAACAGAAGATTCTCTCTGTGGTGACATCGAAAGAGATATATCATGAAAATATATATCAAAAGAAAAAAGAAAAAGAATTGAATAAGAAAAAAGAACGAAAAAAAAGGGAGAAATGTTGGTGAAAATGAGGCAGAAAAGAAATTAGAAAAAAAAGAAACAAATTCAGATCACCTAACTCCTACAGGAATTATAGGGAAAATGATTGTTTCGATTCATGAACCACCTGCAAGGATTATAGGGAAAATTGATATGTTGTAGTAACCTTTCCAGGGAAAAAAAAGGAATAATATTGAGTATGTGTTATTCGAAAAGTTTTATCCGAAAATGAGGCTGAAGTTGTCGCTCTCGAACGTTGTGCAGATTCTGAACAATTTTCCTTATATGAAGATGATGTAAGCACAATCAGAATGAGCCAAATAGTTGAAAAGCTCCAATTTCCCAAAAAAGATGTTAGTTGTGACCATTGAAGATAATTTTCAAAACACCTCAATTAGTATCATTTGCATTTCCAGTCATTTCCTGATTAGAGTTGAAATGCCTTTATTTTATTTTTTTTTCAAATGACCCAACACATTTGTGATAGTGCCAACTCTTGGTCTTATAATGCCTCCTGTGAAATTTCAAAATTTGGTGTTTTGTACATAGAGAGCAAACAATTAAAAAGTGGTAGTAAGTGTGAGGAATGAATTGAGTAATTTTCGATAAATTAGAATTTGGTTTTTGGATAATATTCCAGTTTTCAGTCGTATGGGTCAAGCATTGGTTGTGGATAGGTGTCAAATATTGTGAGTTTTCAATATTGGTTATGTCAGTCTTTGGGTTATCAGCATTGAGAAAACTAACGAATAAAAACCCTTTTTAATGACAAACTTTCATTTAAGCCGTGTACTGAAACGTATAAAATAAGTTTAAGTCATGGCTTCAAGAGGCTTGCAAGTGTTCATAAAATTGGGTAACAATTAATTTGATTGGGCAGTGATTGGTTGGTAAGTTAGAACTTATCGAAGTATTAATTTCATTGCAAGTCGCGCGACAAGCTTATTGAAACCAAATAATTCTACAAAAAGTTATTAAATCATGATCAGCGATGACTCAAACTTATTTTATACGTTTCAGTACACGGCTTACATGAAAGCTTGTCTTTAAAGGGTATTTTATTGGTTATTTAATTTTTTGCTTTTTAGTTAGTTCGCCTCAATCTGTTCATTTCTACTAGAGCATTGTAATTACAAGGTCTCTTTCCTGTGAGTTTAGAGCTGAAACAAAGCATAATCTCCGACCCCAAAAACTCCCACACACCAATTTTGAATGGAATTTGACCATAATCACAAAGCTCGTCCACCATCCTGAAGTCGCCATCTTGAATTTATAGATTTTGACAAAAAAATTCAAAATCTCCGAACCTGAAAACCCCTACATACCAAATTTTAATGAAATATAACTATAATCAGAAAACTTCTCCCTCCAACCTGATGCCGCCATCTTGAATTTATATATTTTGACAAAAAATTCAAATCTACGACCGCGAAAACCGCCGCATACCAATTTTGAATCAAATCGAGCAATAATCACAAAACTCTTCCTCCGTCTTAGGACCGCCATCTTGAATGTATTAATTTCGACAAAAAATTCATGATCTCCCACTCTGAGATCCCCCACATAACAATTTTGAATCAAATCGGACCATAATTACAAATCACGTCCGCCATCTTGGAGACGCCATTCATTTTTTTCTCTAACAAAATTTCAATAATGCATTGTCACCGGAATTATGAACACCTGCCAAATTTCGAATAATCGGACGACTAGAAGTTGGTCACAATTTACTTGTAAGATTTGACCTCAACTAACGAACGAACGAACAAGTGAAACTAAATTAAAGCTTGTAAAAACAATAATTAATTTCAAACTATTTATATTTCTAACATATTCCAACATTTTTACAAAAATGAAAATACATTTTGACGCGTTGCGATTAATGTCGATTTCAATTAATGTCAAACAAGTATGTAGAAACATACCACTTGATTATCCCCAAGTACGTGTTTCTATAGGCCAAAAATTCGTTTCACATGAAAAGTACGTGTTTTAATTGGTCAAAATCTGTTTCGAAATGAGAGTCCTTGTCGAAATGGACAAATTTAATAAATCGGTAACAGATATATAATTTGCGTAAATAATACGGGAGAAGAAAAAAAAATATATGTCCTCCAAAAATAACTTAATATGAATATTTCACACCCATTGGTTATTAATTCTTGGATGTTTTTTTTCGATATAATATGCAGGTAAGACTGATTTGAGTATCAAAAATTTCTCAATTTGATCAAAGATGAACAAAATCATTTTTGATTGGGTAAACTAAGAGGGTTTTCCAGGGTAGGTATCGATTTTTCATTCATATGGCGGCATCTATCGGACAACTTCCAAAACCATCATGACTATGCTATGTAGGAAATCAGAAACTTTGAATTTTATAAAACATCTCCCGCAATGCGAAGTTTTTCACTTGGGATATAGATGACGCAGGGTATCGAATGTTCAAGTTGTTTTAACTGATTTCTATCATTTTTAATAGATTTATTTCTGAAAAGAATAATTTTTTGATCTTTCGATGCACACTACAGTTTTTAACCGACCACTCCCAAGTAACTGAATTGATGATTTTTATATTGAACAGAATAACATACATTATATGTGTTTTCGTGTGGTGTTTTACAAGTTTCTTATAAAGTTTATCCAGTGTTTCTGAAGTGTTTGACAAGTTATAAACATTCTTAAATACCTATGCCATCTTCGTGTGCAGCCTACAATTGTGTAGTTAGATACAAAAAAGGGCTGAATGCGAAATTTCGTAGGTGAGTAAGCATGGAGTTTAGGTAGTGATGTGGATTTTTTTCAACACATTTTCACAGGTTTCCGTAGAATGAACTTATGAGAAAGTTTTCAATTTGATTTCTCAGTCACCCACAAACTGGTAACATTTTACGTGACTTCTCTGATTGTTTATATAACTCAGTTTTATTTTTGTGCCTCTATTTATATTGTAGCTGAAGTTAATAGATTTGTTATTACTATCATAGGTGTGTGGTAGGATTTTGTTTGATTCGGAGGTAGAATTTGATGTTTATACCCGAGCAATTGCTCAAACTGATGTTGGTTGATAATATTTATGAAAATATATGTGATTCATTTGTTCACAAAATTTTCCTTTTTTCCGAGAACAAACGCAGAAATTGTGTTTTCAAATTAAGAATGTTTTCTTCAAACGTTAAAAATATACATGGAATTTTTACTCCGTTGGAGTAACGGCATACTTTTACTCCGCCGTAGTAAAGGTATACTTTTAAAGCGCCATGCTGAAATGAGACAGACTTCCCTATGGATTGTTGTCGATCTCCGTCACGCTCCGCTCTATAGAAAAAAAAATTACTTTCATTCCCAATAACACGTACTATTCTCCTCAGTATTTCCCAAAAATAATTGGGCTATTTTTTCTACAGACACAAAATTTTATAGATCTAGTCTATACTAATACCGTCCATTTTCTCCTTTGAGATAAATCTCGAGTAGGTAATTTTAATGTTATTTTTTGGACATACATTAATTTCGATTACTATAATATCGTCATCTGTGAACTTTGGAAATTCACGTTTAACTTCTTGAAATTTGTTATTTGTAATAATTAAATCTAGTAACGTACTGGAATCCCGCGTGACTCTTGTTGGTTGTTTAACAATTTGTCGGAATCCAGATGAGTGCACTATATCCATGAGCCTTATTCCGTTTGAATTTACAGATGAAAGGTCAATATTAAAATCACCCATGATTATAACATCATTAGAACCCAAAATTTTATCTCCGAGAAGTTCACGAAAACAATCTAGGAAAATAGATTTATGGCCATTGGGTGATCTGTACACACTACCTATTATGACGTGTTGATATCCCACCGTAAACTTGAGCAACATATACCAATACTCTTTTGAAACACTTATTTTATGTAGACATCATTGATAACAAATTTTGTAATCGCCGGTGTTCCCAATTTAGTTATCAATAATTTTTTTCAGTCCTGAACTTCCTGAAAACTTTGGAAGAGAAATAAAAAACATTTTTATTGAAATGGAGGCTCAATGGAATTCTTTTGTTTCTGAAAGATATTATGAAAATATGTCGCATAAAGTTCCTCGATTGGCGCACTATGAAAGATAAAGAGATGTTGTGAAGGATAGAAATAGATCAAGGCAAAAGATCCAAATTGGATATGGCATTACATTGTAAAAACCCATTTTTGTTTTTTTTTCAAGGAAAATATCGACCACTTTGAATAAGATGAGTTTTGAAAAAGTTCATGGAATCACAATGAAGAACTTTATGCGACATATTTTCATAATCTCTTTCAGAAAAAAAAGAATTCCGTTGAGCCCCCATCTGAATGGAAATGTTTTTTATTTCTCTTCCAAAGTTTTCAGAAAGTTCAAGACTGAAAAAAATTATTGATAACTAAATTGGAAACTCCGGCGATTTCAAAATTTGTTATCAATGATGTCTACATGAAATAATGTTTCAAAAGAGTATTGGTATATGTTGCTTAAGGTTACGGTGGGATATCAACACGTCATAATAGGTAGTGTGTACAGATCACCCAATGTCTGTGAATATATTTTCCTAGATTGTTTTCGTGAACTTCTCGGAGATAAAATCTTGGGTACTAATAATGTTATAATCATGGGTGATTTTAATATTGACCTTTCATCTGTAAATTCGAATGGAATAAGGCTCATGGATATAGTGCACTAATCTGGATTCCGACATATTGTTAGACAACCAACTAGAGTCACGCGGGATTCCAGTATGTTACTAGATTTAATTATTACAAATAACAAATTTCAAGAAGTTAAACGTGAATTTCCAAAGTTCACAGATGACGATATTATAGAAATCGAAATTAATGTATGTTTAAAAATAACATTAAAATTATCTACTCGACATTTATCTCAAAGGAGAAAATGGACGGTATTAGTATAGACTACATCTATAAAATTTTGTGTCTGTAGAAAAAATAGCCCAATTATTTTTGGGAAATACTGAGGAGAATAGTTCGTGTTATTGGGAATGAAAGCAATGTTTTTTCCTATAGAGCGGAGCGTGACGAAGATCGACCGACAATCCATAGGGAAGTCTGTCTCATTTCAGCCTGGCGCTGTAAAAGTATACCTTTACTCCGGCGGAGTAGAAGTATGCCGTTACTCCAACGAAGTAAAAATTCCATGTATATTTATAACGTTTTTCAATTTAAAAACACATATTTCTGCGTTTTTTCTCGGGAAAAAGGATAATTTTGTGTATAAAATAAATCACATTATACTTTTATAAATATTATTAACCAACATCAGTTTAAGCAATTGCTCGGGTATAAACATCAAATTCTACCTCCAAATCAAACAAAATCCCACCACACACCTATGATACCAGTAACGAATCTATTAAACTTAGCTACAATATAAATAGGGGCACAAAAATAAAACTAAGTTATCTAAACAAGCAGAGAAGTCACGTAAAATGTTACCAGTTTGTGCGTGACTGAGAAATTAAATCAAAACTTTCTCATAAGTTCATTCTTCGGAAACCTGTGAAAATGTGTGGAAAAAAATCCACATCACTACCTAAACTCCATGCTTACTCACCTATGGAATTTCACATCCAGCCCTTTTTTGTATCTAACTACACAATTGTAGGCTGCACGCGAAGAAGGCATAGGTATTTTAGGATGTATATAACTTGTCAAACAGTTCAGAAACACTGGATAAATTTATAAGAAACCTGTAAAACACATATAAACAATATTCGGAACCAATGTTTTGCCAGAACTCATTCTGTCCTTTTTCACAGGTTCTGATATCAATGGTCTCTTTCTCACATCCAGTCCATAATTATTACATGACTATGGACCATAATCATAAATTTCGGCCTCCATCTTGGTTGGGGCCGCCATCTCGAATTTATGAATTTTGTAAGAAATTTCATAATCCCCGACTCCAAAAACCCCCACACACTAATTTTTAATCAAATCGGACCATAATTACAAATATCGTCCGCCATCTTGGAGCCGCTATTTTGTTTTTTTTTCTGTGACAAGAATTCCATAATGCATGGTCATCGGAATTATGAACAACAATTCATCGGACGACTAGAAGTCGGTCAAAATTAACTTGCAAAATTTGACCCAAACTAACAAACGACCTAACTAACAAGTCAAACTAAATGGAAGCTTGTAAAATAAAAAATGGAAATATTATAATTTAATACATTAATACAGATGTTAGTATATTATTGTATTGAAGAAACTGAAAGAAATACATCTTCAAAGTGGAAATTACTTCAAAATTGAATTTCACTATAGGAAATTATTCCGAACGTTCCCTTAGAGTGTAACTATTGGGTGTTTTAACTGATTGTTTCTTGAATAATCATTCACTTCACTATCTTTTGTTATCAGAAGTACCCGACAATGCTGGAATACATATAGTTTTTCTCATTTTCTTATGATTGTCATAGTGATTTATTTGCCAATGTTCACATGAATAATGGTATATTGTCCACTATGCCACTCCTTTCGTTTAAACTTTTTGCTCTTTGTATTTATTCACTGAGAACTGGTGCATACTCAAAACACGTCTCACGAAGATATAACACAAATTGTAAACATGTTTTAAAAAAAGTACTACATATCCAAATTGAGGCAAGTACAGAAAAACTTTCAAGCATAAGAAACAACAAGATATTAATAAATATGAACATAATTCACTAGGAATAAAAATACATTCTGAAATCGAATACACGACCCAACTAATGAACAAGGGCACGTAAAAATAGAGAAACACCTGCAAGCCAGGAATGCATATAAAAAGTTTTTTTTTTACTCGGAGCTATTATAGTCCATTCAATATCAATTGCAGAAGCTGTTTCTATAGGGAGCAAATAAAAACTCACTGCGCTAACACGAGCGTATATGCGAAGAAACAGAACGAAAAATAATGTGTACTACTCATAAACATTCGCAGTCGGCGAAGGGACGATCAAAAGGGCCGATAGTCAACGTGGACTTGAGTGACTTCTGTCACCGATTCGTCTGGGCCAATCAAAACGGACAACAATGCTTGGGGGTATGTCTATGCAATGGGAGGTCATAAATCACGCGTTATATTTGTGTTTTAATAGCTCTGGAAGATTAAAAACCAGTAGCGTCTGTGGTCTCGGTGTGTGCCGATCGAAATACGTTTTAGGATATGATTATAACCTACATCATACAATGAAAGAAATGATTTTTCTTTCTTGATGTATTTGTATAAATAAAAGCTTGTCTTTAATTTTTTTTCATTTTTCATAATTTATGAAGTATTTTTAAAATCTCAAAATATCTAAATAAACTCAGTGATCTCCGCCACTGCTGCTCACAGGATTTCGCCGCGAACCTTTTTTATGCTTATGCAATTGATATTGGGAAAACTATAACAACTCATCACCCTACGAGTATAACGCATATCGAAGGAATTTAATGAGTAAACAAAGACACTATAAATCATAGGTTTTGACAGCTCATTAATGCAATACGACCACGAAATAGAAAATCATCCATTTCTATAAATTTTTTCGGCTACACTAACGAGCCATTAATTACTAAGACGGTGATTTATTATGACAAGTAGAAGATAACTACCGTTAAGCAGGTGTCTCCGCGGACCAACAAAGCCACTCCGTAGACGGGGAGATTATCATAAAAGCACGAACCCGCGGCAAAGAAAACGATTTGGTAAACAGACGTCGTTTAAGTAACATGTCCTCTCAGAGGAGTTCAACTTTCATTCGATTACCATTTAGTGCAATAAAGATGAGAAGTGTTCGAATATTGCAGTAAACTTGCGAAACTATTAAGAAATAAAATTCCAATCAAGTTGAACCGGAACTGCCCGAGTAATGACTCCACAAAGTAAATACACAAGTAAACAGTATTCACCATAATTGAACATTATTTCATCAACGCTTCAAGATCGAAATGAGACAACAAAAACCTCAAACCGATAGTTCATGACCTCATAGAGAAACAATATCCATACACAGTGCGATATAAAAGAAAATAAACAACTTCCGCGGAAATGATTAAAATAGTAATACACTCAAACTAATATCGTGTGAAACAAATATCGAGTGAATACGTGTTGAAACCTAGTGGTATGGAGTAAGTTCATATATTTTTTCTGGATTTATGTTTGGGCAAATTGAATCATTTATAATTTTTATGTGTTTTTGAAGGTATTTCTATATTTTATTTTCCTATATTTTCTCAAATAATGATTATCATCATCATCGTTTCAACAATTGATAGCATTCATACTTATATTCAGTCTTCTTGACTCTGAGACTGACAAAAACCGACTTGATGTAAAATCTCCTGTGTTCTTTGACTATTGTGTCATTTTCTCAGTATATAGAACGGATGGAAATGTTTTCTATTTATTATAAAATATGTATGTATATTCTAATGCTTTTCCAAGTGCATTATTTCAAAGTTTTTTTGAGACCGGTACGCACTTCTATCTAAACGCCCCACATTCCCAAGTATAGAGAGAAAGGGGTATTTGTCGAAGCCGCTCTCGAGAAATAATCTCGGTTCAATTATTCCCACGTAATTATGCTCCCCATACGTCAAAGTAATTACTTTGACGAGCAACTTTACAAAGAAGGATTATAGGGATACTATATTTGAGATTTCCTTAGCGTTTATCAGTCTTTCTTTGAAGGAGTGATCCCTCGATAGAAGGCCACTGGCGTAACATGGGGAACCAATATAAATTTCGAAGAATCAATAACACACTACATATGATTAATAATGCGAATAGCAAATTGAAAATGACAAAAACACATACTGGTACATTAGAATACGTCTGAATCACTTGTTGATATTTTGATTCATGAAATCTTCCTGCTACTGATATCCACAGGTATAATTTTTTTGGACTACCGTTTTCGATGTTCCCTATAGAAACGGGTATAATACTGAAGAGTCGGGGATCCAGAAAATATGCGTTTCCCTGCTTTCTCACTACGATGTAAAACTACATTATTCTTTTTGTTTCTAGTACTATGATCATGATTTTTAAATTGTAAATTAATACATCCTTATGTAGGCGAGTGTCGCAAAGCATGAAGTTTAACGGATTAAATAGCATACCATAAAGTACCTATAACGTTTTTGGCCTTTTACGAGTTACGGAAAATTGTGTTTCTCAGCGTGATTCACAGAAGATTTTTTCTAATTTAGAATATGATGTGATCGTTTTCAATTCAAGTTGAAACTATAAAAAAATATATTTAAAAAAACCAAAGAACACGCTAAGTCAAAAATCATAGGGTGCTTTTTGGTTACATATCTTCGAGAAACACAATACTTTCAATCGATTTCAACAAAACACCTCACGCTTTTTGGCATAGTCGTTGAATATTATTTTTTACTTTATAGTGCCTCAAAAGTGTGGTCTTTATTTGTTGAAAATATAAACAGGATGTTCATAAAATCAGATGTGGAATCATCTGCGACTGAAAGATAAACTTTAGTCACTATCTTCCATCGTCAAGATAACCTCTTGTGAGGTATTCATGTTGAAAAGGGATACATTCTCAATTGAATATTGATAGAAAGATTTTTCTGTGAATTGAAAAATCCACGATTAAAATGAAGTTTCATTTTTCAATTCACAGAAAAATCTTTCTATCAATATTCAATTGAGAATGTTTCCCTTTTCAACATGTGGTCTTTAGTTTAGTGAAATATGATTTATTCTTCACTTTTTAGTCTTATAATAATTCTAACATATTATACCAATTTAAGTTTGAAGAAGTTTGTCTGGTGTGTGGTTTCGAAACCACACTCCTCTTCTAGAACTTAACTCGAACCTCAATTCAATATATCCTCCGTTCAGTACGGTTACATCTCAAAAATTGAAAATTACAATACATTTCACTTATAAAATATAATTCTTCTCCCAGAAGAATCAGTGATCTCAGACGAAAATGGGGTTGGGTGAGGAGAGTGGGGGTATCTGCAACCCCGTCCATGTTTCCACGTACAAGGGGTGCCCACCTTTCCCTAAGACGCCTCGTACGCCCCTATGAGGGCGCTGTTGTAAACGATTTCTCCCTATGCAACCAACAACTGATTTCAGCAAATTTGGCTATTTTCCATCTCTCTTTTACATTTATATGGAAATTTTGATTGTGAAATTGAGTTCAAGGTAATTGGGAATTCATAATAACGGATACTCCCTCTGGTGTCGATTTTCAAAACTATACGTAAGTACATTGTTTACTTTTTGAAACATTAATGTTTATATGATTTCACCATTGTATACTTGAAAGTTGTCGAATCCCTTGTGATTGTTGACATTTAATGAAATTCTGGTTTACCTAGTGAATGTCTGGTTTACCTATTGTACGTCCTCGAGTGAAAAAAATGAGTGATCCAAGTTCAAATCATTATTGTTGCGTATCTCAATTTGACTCTTGGGCAAAGCGATCCCGTTGTACTGGAATGAGTTCTCATCATTTTCCGTGAGAAAATGAACCTAACGTTCTGGTTCAGACTAAGCTACGATTGAGTGAGCCTATAGACGGACGACGGGCTCTTGAAGAAAAATACTGTTCCTTCCCAAAATCTTCCTGTATCGTCTGTGATGAAAAGATAACCTTCAAAGAGACTCGAGAGGAAAAAAAAGGGAGTTAAAAGAAAAAAGAGATATTATCAACATAACGAAGATTATTCATACAATATGGAAAAATGGAAAAAGAGTGACTATATATGTATATCTAGGTGATAAGTGTTAGGTATTTTCTAAATAAAAGACACGACTCAATAGAGGTTATTGCAACGTCCGTTTTATAGTTCTTTTAATAAATTTCCTTTTATTTTGACATATACGCATGCGCATTGTGTCCGACTTTGAGGATATCCTCATTCTAAAATGAAGGCATCCCTTACTTTATTCAAATGCAGGCAAAGAACCTTCCATTAAAAGTTCCTTTATCCTGACAGATTTGATTTTTTGTCTGTCATATATCTGTCACCAGTTGAAAACCTAAAGTTTGTTGAGCACTTCTTGTCTATATATTTTCGAAATCAAATGAAGCAGGTAAATTTGGCGGTGGTATATTTTCTAATCCAACAATATTGTGAAGAATTAATTGTCAATGTCTTCATCATTGGCCCCAGCTGAAATTTCTATCTCTATTGGTTCTTTCATAATGACAAGAAAAAATGTGGAAAAATAACAGCAGCTTACGAATCAAGGCGACCTAAAATATAAATACAAAATTTGTAGGTTAGCTTATAGAGATCCGTTACATTCGTTAACAGCGCCTTGCAATAATTCACTTTTGAAATCACGTTAGAGGATACTCTATGAGCTGATCTTTTAATAAAGTCAGCGCTCATTTCTAATTTGCAATAACTTTCTGTTATCTTAGCAACTAGTGATGGGGCACTCCTAACTTATAATACTCCCAAATGATATTCTATGCTAACACTTCAAACATTCACAAAAATGAGGACACATTTTCACACCATCTTGTTTGTTCCAGATGAAATGGAAAAAAGTTTTATATTGGTTCTATTACAATTCGAACATTCACTAATATGTGTAACATTTTTTCAAAATAATACATAATAAATAATCCCAAGCTGTCACGAAATTACGAAAAAAAGCAAATTAGAACATTGTCCTTAAATTTAACATTCACTAGAGTCTTGAAAACACAAAAAAACTGGATACGAATACAAAATGGATAGAAAAACTCAAAACAAGTGTATAAGCTCTAAGAAACAGACAAACAATGTACTTATGTCTGGTTTGCATTTTCGACACTCTAGCGCTGGCGTCTAATTTTGAATTCCCAATTGCAAAGTATTGTTTTGGTTCGTCAGATTTGATCGGTAGCCTGGGAAAAGTAAGTCAAAAAACCAGGTTCAGGAAATTGCCTTTGGCCGCAGCGGAGATTCTCGGTCTGCCTGAGGTTTGGTGATTTTATTAATTTCTTTTACTAGTTCACTCTTCGAATATATCAGTATTTCGAAATATTAGACCAGTGTGTTTTCGCGGTATGTTGTGGTAGGCTCTAATGTCGGTTATGTTTTGGGTCAACGGTTTTATGGGGAAAAAATGTCTATGGAATTTATTCGAAAAATTTCTGATATGTTCTTGGATGGAGACTACACCGGCTAACTCACGCAACGCATCCAGTCGAATGAATCTGTCGCTTGTGTGATGATACGAAGTACTTTGTTTTGCATCCTGTCCAATTTCAACGAAGTGGTTTTGGGCAGGCTGCAAAACACTGGGCAGGCCTATAACATTACTGGCTTTATTAATGATTCATACAGTGCGGTCCAGGTATGGAATAAATTCAATTTTAGCGTTATTATGTATTTGTTGAAAAAAACCTGAAACAGGTCGATTTTTATTGTCAATTCGACAATTCACAGTACACACCCCCTCTGAATTATGAGCACTTCTTCAAAAAATTTAAATGAGAAGGGGGGTGTGGCACCTTGTTCGGAAGGGATTTTTATTCTCTGTTCAGCAATATTAAGGTGGTTCCCAGTAGCGGCGTTAGGGTAGGGCGCGGTTGGGCGACCGCCCAGGGCGCCGGATATGAAGGGGCGCCGCAGGCGCATCTTTATACAGGGTGTTATGTAAGTACGTGGCCAAACTTGAAGGGGTGATTCTTCGAGTAATTCCAAGACGAAAAGTTCATATAAACATAGGTCCGGTAATGCTTCGTTTTCAAGATACATTCTCTAAACTCTAAATCAGATATAGATGGTTGTATGCTGAGTGATGAACTCGTAAGTCTGAAATCTTTCCTGCCTGATCAAAATGTGGTTACTCCTGTTTTTGTTTTGAATCTTATCAAAGATCGCAACTTACAAGAACTATATTCAAATATATGGATAGCATTGCGAATATTATTGACTATACCCGTAACGGTTGCTAGTGGGTAGAGGAGTATTTCTGAACTTAAGCCGATCTGATCGTCAATATCTCAATCTAGATTGACAAACTCGGCAACTTTGTCAAATCGAAAATGGAATTGTTCAAAACATCGACTTTGATAACCCAATAGAAGAGTTCGCCGATAGAAAGGCTAGAAAAGTAATTTTTTTTTTAATATATGATTATTTATTTTAATAAATGGTTATTTTATTATATCCTTTGCGTTTTTTCGTATTGGTTTGAATTGCAGTTAGGGGGCGCCGTAGAAAGTTAGGGGGCGCCGTAGAAATCCCGCCCAGGGCGCTGATAATGCTAAAACCGGCACTGGTGGTTCCCCCACGAGACAGTTGAATTAGGAAATTATTAAAATTTGATAATTCGTTCGGATCGTAATCAATAACTTTGTAAAGCCCATATATACGTACTCAGTGCAAATAGATCTAGTACGAATATCATTTGCTTTCGTAAAATTCATTCTAGAAGTATTTTTGATCTGACATTGCGAGTAAACTTTTTGACGGAACTATCTGGGCTATGCTGAAGTTGAATCTTCGAAGTGTTTCGCCAATTTCTGCAAGTACGAGACCGATATGTGAGCTGTTCAAACTGAGCGCCTGGCCGTGCGTACACTGTTGCCGTCTCTCCGTTCCGTTCCCCACCATTCGCTCGTTCGCTTGCAAAATATATCGTATGCAGCCTAAACCTTAGTACTTCTCGAGATTATATCTGTCAAACTAGATGGTCAATCACTTTGTTTTTTTTTTCACAATATCTGTGATATCCTGCTCTAGCTCCTTCTCGTTTTTCATCAACTTCTTAATTTTAGTACTAACGGTAGAATTAATAATGTGATGTTTGCCTATGCATGGTCCATATGTTACGTGTTAATTGAATCAACTTCAATTATATATATCTCGGGTTCGGGATGGTAAAACTTGATGAAATTTCATAGAAGTGTTATTCACATGTTAAGTAATACGTATGCCAAATTTCTATGATTTTCTAATTCAACTGTCTCGTGGGGGAACCACCTTAAATTTTCCGAATTTGGTGCAATCATGAGAAAATTTATTTTGAAATCATGAGAAAATTTATTTTGAAAATGTGAAATTTTGATACTTCACGTAGAATGGAGGAAATAATGTCACATAATGTTGAGGAAGTTTTTTTCAATTTATTTTACAATTGAATCAAATGTTCAAAATGACCACCATTCACTTCTTGACAATAAGCAAGTCGCTCTTGGAATTCTCGTACAACATTTAGTAGTACCTAAATTTTAAATCTGCAATTTTGTCTGGTCTATTCAATCAATCAATGAATCAATATTCATTTCAATTTTTTCGACATAGTCTACATGTATTGGAATTGTCATTGTAAGTACAATCACATTAGTATATCTCAATAAAAAATTACACTGAAAAAACAAGAAGAATGTATAAATAAAAAAAAGACATGCATAGTATATACAGAAGCCAACAATAGAATAATAGAAAATATTGGAAAAGAAGCACCTTCGTCACACATAATTGATCACAAAGTCTGATTTTGTATAAAATCACCTATACTATAAAAACATTCTTTCAATAAAAAATTCATGTTTGAATGAATAAAATATGTTAATACCCTTCAGTTCTTCCGGAAGATTGTTAAACATTTTGAGTCCGTCCAATATGATCAGGAGCTAAATTTACATGAAAATTGTGCTTGTTCTTCGTTTCATAACCATGGATATCAGAATTCCGTATAAAAGTTCCCTTATTTTTCAAAACATGGACACAGGTTTCAGAAATGAAGAGGCATGGAAGTGTCAAGATACAAAATGTTTTGAAAAATGTTCTACAGGATTCTCTGTCAGAAATTCTCGCGATACATCTCGAAATTCGCTTTTGTCTGTTTCACTTCTAGTACAGGTCGTAAATTGATAAATAGAAATTTCGAAGAATTTAGTTTGGAACATAAGGTTTTCATCCAGAGACACCCCCAAAAACCTAACCTCACCATGTTTATTGCACAAAGTGTTTTCACCGATTTTAACTCAAGATCATCAATAGTTCTTTGACGGGAGTGAATTTTTAATTTCTGTGTTTTTTTAATATTGAAAAATAAGTTTCTGCTATTGAAAGAAGATGATAATGTATTAATTGTTTCAAGACATTTCGATATTAGGTGTTCACTATCTGTGGAGGACATAACCAATGACAAGTCATCTGCATACGCAGTATAATCTGCGGTACCAATGACAGTATCTAGGTGGTTTACATACAAAATGAATGAAATTGGGCCCAAGATGGAGCCTTGGGGAACCCATTTCGACTTATCTACTACTCGAACGTATATTTTTGATTTGGCTTTCGTTTTCGAACTGCAGCGTGACAATTTGTTTCTCTTAAGGAGGATGAAACCCAGTTTAATGGTATACCCCTTATGCCTGAACTCTCTAATATATTTAGCAGCTTCTGATGGTTCACACAATCAAAAGCTCTGCTCAAGTCGCAGAATATTGCGACAGGGCATCCATCCTCATCGATAAACTAGGCAATGCGTTTATGAAACGAATATATTGCCGTATATGTAGACATTTTATGACGAAAACCGTGAGGACTGTTGCTTATGACTTCGTGTTTTTCCAAGAATGATGAGAGTCTATCAAGAATGCATATTCAAAAACTTTGCGAGACTATATGGTACAGTTACCGGGTGATAATTATGTGATAGAGTACGATCATTCTTCTTGAAGAGAGGTACAACCTATTTCGATTTCAATGCTTAGTGGAAATGCTCCAGATTTTAAGACATATTAACTGAAATTGTCAATGGCTAATAATCACCCTCAATATTCTGAACAAAACAAATCCTGGAACTTCATCCAATCCCGCAGATTTTTGTTTTTTAATCGAGAATTCAATAGATGTACAATTCATCCTCAGAAAAAGGTTTCAGAAACAGACTAAAGCAATTGAAATTATTCTTGGGTATAGTAAACTTATCATTACATATATTTTCCATTATTTGTTTGGGTGCATCTATGAAAGGGTTATTAAATTCCTCAGCAACTTTATTGGGATCAACTTCCAAATATCCATTAAAATTCAACGTAATATTATTTATTTTCTTTATGTTTGTTTGTCAAATCAGCCACTACTTCCCAGGAGGCCTCCATATTATTTTCAGCATTTGAAATGCGATTTTGATAATGCCATTTACGCTTATGTTTGATTGAGAAATATGTTTCCGCTTCGATTCCCTGTAATCAGTGCCCAAGTTTGGATACATTTTTTGTAATATGTAGAGATCTTTCAGACCTCCACTAGAACGAATGACCTCGCTATCAAACCATTCCATTAACAGTGTCGCGATATATGAAATTTTCTGTAGGGAAAGCCCCATCAAAATGATACATGAACGTATATTTCAAAGCTTCATCGAAGTTACGAGCAGAATAAATTTTGGACCAGTCTTCATTCTCAAGATCCTTTTCAAATTGAATGATGTTATTCATTCGAAGTTTTTCTCAAACATTTTGTTTGTTTTGGTTTTGATTGTTTTCGATACAGATCAAGTTCCTAAAATTCTATGATATTATTATCAAATACTCCACATGTTCGTTCATTATCGAAATTTATAAAAAGTCAATTACCGTGCATAAAGTGCTGTGACACGTCTTGGCCTGTAATGATTGGACCAAATAAACCCTGATAGTAATGTTGCTAATTAAAAATTGCAGTTTTATACATGTCGAACAATTTATTGACTTTGGATTTATAAAGATGGTCCAATAAAGAAACAAATTTTCGAAAACATATGTTTATCGCCACATGGAGATCGATAACAATTCAAAATGATAAATTGCGAGTTAACCTTCTTTGAACGATACAGCCACGAAATTCAGAGTGTTGTTCTACACAATACATCAATATTTTTCGATTGGAAATTCAATTTTGTCCAAATACCAACACCTGCACGTTGTTTGTCCATTCGACAGAAAGAACTAATTAAATGGTAGCCTTCAATATGGCAAAAATCAAATGAGCTTGTCTTCAGACCTGTTTCATCTGAACAAATGGATTTTAAATTCTTAGCATAATTTATTTCACTAATAATCAAATCATTTTGTCCATGTTCAATGAATTCACTTCGAAGGAAAACATTTTCGGATCAAATATTACCTTCTTTGTTGATCATCCTGCATTTCGTGAAAAAATTACCAATACAGGCGCCTTCAGGCCGTCTTCAGGATTAATAGCGCTTTTGAAATGATTATCTTTTATGGTCACCTTAAACGACGAAGAAATATCAAGAGTTCAGGAAAGTGTCCATGGAGTAGCTTCACCATATCTTCAGAGGTAGTTCCTACGTCCACTCGATAAACATGTAGTAGTTCTTTCTTTAGAACACCCCTCACTGATATAGATCCATTATTATTGCTTACCACTAACAGATTCTTTTTTGGTTTATTAGCCGGCTTCCTTTTCGCAACCTCTCGCCATTCGTTTTGGGATGGAGTTCCTTCTCCTTGTTAAGAAGTCAGATGGAAATATTCATTCAACTTAGTGATATGTTCATTTTCCATAATAGCGGTCGAAACTGCAGATTTTGATACCAGAATTCTTACACACGTTCTTTGGTCCCTGAGTCATTGCCTTTTTGATGTATACCATTTTTATCAAGGGGAATCCTTGTCATAGCGTTTTTCTGGGCATTGTTCTCCTTCAGCTTCTCAACTAGGGGATTCCTTATCATAACGATAGATTGAAATGTATTCATAAAATCTACCTGATTGTTAAGGATTCTTATTTTATCGTGGAGCTCATTGATGATCGCATCCTTCTGATTAATAATGTACTTGAAAATGCTTACATCAATTTTTCCACTCTCTCCCGATAATTGTCCATCAGCATCGAAGAATTGGGCTTCGTTTCCATCGGGCAGATTGAAGTCAACTTTCTCACAACAAACTAGCAAATTGTCATCAATAATTTTGACACCAGCACGCAATTTTGCACAGCTCAGATGGAATATGCTATCACAATTATCCATTTTGAGGCATTCACAACTTTACTTTTGCACTTTTTACAGACAGCGGTCGCCGAAGAACCGTTTACCGTGAACGACATAACTGTTTTCATATTTAAATATACTTTTCAATTTGAATAACCACATAAGAAATAATCAGGTATTTTCTTATCTGTTTTGCTAGGCGTCAGGAAAAAGTCGTTCAAAACACAAAAAAATTATTCACAAAACCCACATAAATAATGTAATCTAGTAGACAACTGTTATTTTGATATTTATAATAGACATTTCAATTATTATTGGATGCGGTAATAAAACAAGAACTCAAAAAAAAGTTTGTGAATACATAAAGAAAAATAACAACCTTATGACGTTCAGTTGGTTCAGAAGTTAAATGAGGATGATCCTGATAGAAGGCAACAATTCTGTGAACTGATGATGGACAGAATGGAAGCAGATTTGCAGTTCATAAACAAAATTGTTTTCTCTGATGAAGCTACTTTTCATTCAAATGGAACGGTTAATAGGTAAAACTGTAGATATTTGACCAGAGAAAATCCCATTGGATGTGTGAAGCTTACACACAATATTCAAAACTAGTTAACGTTTGGGATGGTATCATTAACAACAAAATTATTGTTTTGAAGGCACAGTTGAATGTGAGGTTTATCTAGATTTTTTGATGAACTTTTTATAGCCTACATTAAAAATACTTTTTCCTGATGTTAATGATCCAAATGCACTAGATAGATCAATTTGGTACCAACAAGACGAGCTCCACCGATTCCAAACGTATTGTTAGAGATTATTTAAACGAAGTTTTCCCCAATAGGTGGATTGGAAGACGCGGAACGATTGAATGGCCGCCTATATTCCCCGATTTGACTTCTCTCGATTACCTCTCATGGGGTTATTTAAAATCAAAAGTATATTTCGATAGACCGGACAATATTGCAGATTCAAAAGTTAGGATAACGAAGGAAACATAGCCCCTGAGGTCCTACGAATGTACGAGAATTCCAAGATCGACTTGCTTATTGTCAAGAAGTGAATGGTGGTCATTTTGAACATTTAATTTAATTGTAAAATAAATTGAAAAATACTTCCTAAACATTATGTGATATTATTCTTTATTCTACGTAAAGTATCAAATTTTATATTTCCAAAATAAATTTTCTCATTTGAAAATTTTGAGGTGATGCTCTTAATCTAGAGGGGGTGCAAGAAGGGGGTAATATTTTCATACTGTAAATTGTCAAATTAACAATAGAAATCGACCTGCTTCAGTTTTTTCAAACAAATACATAATAACGCTAAAAATGAGTTTATTCTATACCTATGGACCGCACTGTATATTGTTAGTTCATTAGCTGTTGATAACCTTGAATTCCTTGAGAATAATGGGTAATTCCTTTTTATGGCGGCAGAAGTACGTTAAATAGCTAGATTAACATGCTTTTTCCATTCTGCTCTAAGTAGAGTGGATGTATGATGAAATGAAGTACTCGAAATCATCTCCACGAAATTTATTCAAAAGGACATGTTTCGGAGCTTTGAAGCTCCTCTCTTCAGCTGATTCTTACAAAATCTAAAAAGAAGGAGGGATAAGCTTAACTATAATTCAACAATTCACATTAGAGGATGGAAGTTTGGTTGTGAATACTTACATCATGGAGGAATTACAACATAAAAAGTGGTAATCTGTTAAAGTCAGCAAAGCATTATAGCTTCGAACCAACTTAATCCGTAATTGGGATAAAACAATACCACTCCATATAGAGGGGGCATGGTAATCGCTTGTATAACATTGTTGGCATTTGGAATGAGCTCGACATTTTTTTTATCATTAATTTTTCTAAATAATCAAATTACCAGGTACTTGATCGATGAAACACTTCAGCAAAATCTAAGCACGAAAAAATAATTGGAATTATGGCCTTAAAGGTTATAAAAATTGCGGTTCGCTTCTTAATATTAAAGCAAAAATTATCCAACGGAAGGAAAAACGAACACATCCCAAAAGATAGTAATGTTCAAAAAGTTACGGCGGAAAGTTAATAGAACTGGTTTTAGGAATTAGCTGGGAGTGATAGATCCCGATAACAGGAGACGATTCCATCCATATGGCAATGAAGACTGAACAGAGTATGGAAGAATTGAATACTTTTACTTAGAAAGAGGCCTTTACAGACACTCAATTTATTTTAAAGATTCATAGTACCAACGACATGATTACGAGCGGAGCGAAGCGTCGCTTCGTAAGGTTAATTGGCTTGCATTTTACTTGGATGGCCAAGTTAGGTGAGGTTGTGTTCCTTTGTGAGGTTTATTAGCACGTTCTCAAATCGGATAACAAGGTTAGTCAAGTTAGGTTAGGTTGTGTTCCTTCTTTTTACGAAAGAAATTAATTGGATCGAAATTTTGCGAGCGGAGGGAAACGTCGCTTTAAAAGGTTGATAAGCTTGCATTCAACTTGGATAGCAAGGTTAGCCCAGTTAGGTTAGGTTCTGTTCCTTTTTTTACGTTAGAAATTGATTTGATCGAAATGTTCGCGATCGGAGCGAAGCGTCGCCTTGTAAGGTTGATTAGCTTGCATTCAACTTGGGTAACAAGGTTAGCCAAGTTAGTTTAGATTATGTTCCTTTTTTTTACGTAGGAAATTAATTGGATGTTTCCTTGTATGCCTAGCTGAGACACGCCTTCGGTCACATTATTTTATAATATGTTTGGCAACTTTCTAAATGCGGGACATCAACTTCATGCTTAGTTTTCAAAATTATAATCACTATCAAGAAGCGTGGTGAAATATACTTTGCATTTTAAACTCAGATATCAGATAATTTTTTCATGCTGTAATACTTACCATTTATATGCTCAATATGTATGACGCATTGAATTTTAGTATTTTCTTTTCCCCTTTTGGAGACATAGGCAACGTCGCATATCAATAGATTTCAAGATTCGGATAATCATAACACAAATAACACAATCATCAACGTTTGATTTTTGACATTTATTTCTTCTGTAAATCTTTATCGAAAATTAAGTGATTTTAATATTACTAAAACGCGAAACGAGTGTGCAGTTACCATTTTAGTGTAAATAGAAATTGTTTATATCAGTTTATAATTTCCAAAAGTGATATCCCATAACCTCTCTTCATGGACCTTCGGGGGCCCATATCTCCTAATGTTATCTTTTCCGCGCAAAATTTTCGATTGCTATACTGTTTTTACCATGTTTTAAAGCACCTGTGGAAATTTCGTGAAGATACTGGGTGATCTCATTTTCTTCACCTTTTCCGCATTCCAAGGTATAGTACGTCCATCTAGTGTAAAAGTGATGAACCTCTAGTAAGTCCTACTCCTACCTTCTTTCCCTTGGTTCCCACGATGTTCTCTGAACATTACAGGATATCCCTTTTCGTGGGAACCAGAACATAAAAAAAAAAAAAGAAAGTGAATAACATTTCGAGTACTTCATTCCATCATGCTTATTTAATGTTAGACGCCTGTCCAGTTGTACCCCCAGGTATCTCACAGAGTCCGATTCTTCAATTCGGTTGTTTTTTTCTTTGATTTTGTTCATAATTTTTTTATTTAAGAATTTTCTACTGAAATTAAATAATAATTTCGCTTTTGCCGAATTAATTTTGATTTTATTGCTCTCCATATACTATAGTAGCAACTAGATTGATCAAATACCGATGAAACGTAACAAAGAGAGTTAACGTTATCTGAGTGGGAGAGTTCATTCCCCATGAGACAATGGTGACACTAATAGAGAGAGATGAAAGATCATTTGTGAGTTAAGTGACGTATATGGAATGTCATGGCCACCATTCTCTCTGGACAGTGAAGTACTAGCGCACTTCGTACTCTGGTATCTGAGAGTAACAGGCTTCCGAATGTATATTGGACCACTCCGTATATTACGTGGGCCATCTGTACCCATGTCCATGTACGTCACTATGACGGGTTAATGCTACAGATTCTGATTGGCTAGAGCTTATTAGTACCTCCTATTCAGATAACATCTAATCTCTTTGGAAACATAACACCAATTGACAGAATAAAAAACTTGTCACAAATTTCAGTTCATAATGTCATTCAATTTTCTAAGTAGATTTCGGAAAACAAATCAAAGACGTCGAAGCATGGATGCGTTCGTGAAAACCGTCTTCCTACTGCGGAAGAGGAAAAAATCAATGAGAAACGTATCAAATCAAGAGGTAGAAGTGCAAAATCAAAAGATGGACATGTGAAATCCAGATGTAAAAGTGCAAAATCAAGAAGGAAAAGTTCAAAATCCACACCCAGGCATAACAAATCAAGAGGTAGAAGTGCCAAATCAAAACATGGACATGTGAAATCAAAATGTAAAAGTACAAAATCAAGAAGGAAAAGTTCAAAATCCACACACAGGCATAACAAATCAAGATGTAGAAGTGCAAAATCAGAAGATGGACACATTAAATCGAGACGTAAGAGTACAAAATCAAGAAGGAAAAGTTCAGAATGCAAACACAGGCATACAAAATCAAGGGGAATAGGAGGAGAAATAATATCTGGGAAGAGAAAGGGTAGGATTAGTAAGAAGAAAATATGTGCTAGGCCGGGTCGTTTGACAAATAACCCATTCCTGAATTTTCTCAGGGTGTATAGAACACAGAAATGTGGCTGGAAGGTAACGAAAGTTGCGGTAGAGGGAGCAAAACTCTGGTGTTCCATGAGTCCTGAAGAAAGAAAGCAATTCTATGTTGAGGCTTGTAAGTTACGACTTGGAAAAAGGGGTAAAGATAGATTACGGAAAATGAGGAAAATGAGTCGAAGAAGGAGATGAGTGGGGACAACCCATTCAATTAGATGTCTCTTGTGTTTATTGTGATCGATATACCTTTTTAGTTGAAATAAATACTTTTTATAAGTATTAGTAGTTCAAATTTTCAAGGCGTAGATGAAGCTCTTCAACGGTCGAAAAATAGTTATTTCTATACCAAGGCCGTGAAGTTGGTCTTTTTTGGCCGAATCGGCCAAGGTGCACACAATTTTTTGGGCGAGTGTCTCATCAATGGTAACAATATTTTTCAACTTTTTGTTCTTGAAACGAGACGAAAATGCAAAAGTAGTTTCGAATTTTCAATAATCCAAATTAAAAATGTATCATTTCTCTTCTACAAAAAAAGATCAACCAAAAAAAACAACACTTCCGATCCACAAATTAACATGCCCAGAAAGTGCAAATTGCTCTTGCCCTGAAATACATATAATAGAATCAACTGAGTAAGGTAAACCACCCAATAATTGACACCTTTAGAACAGAAAATTCAGATTTTTTTTATGACAGGATAAAAAAAAGTCGTAATTTTTTTCTGTTCATTCCAGATGATGTCTTAACTTGTCCTCCTCCACTTCTACTAATGAAAATGGCTGGGAATCATAAAATTATATTTGTAAAAAAATTAAAGTATTGGTCGTTTTTTGTACCAGTTATTGACAGAACAAGTTTCGAGGCTACCCAGTAATTGACACCCAGTGTTTGACAGTATAAACATTTATTCATTTCAATACTTGTACATATATGAATATATGAATTCCACTTGAGTAGTGTGAAAAATAAACAATTGATTGAGATTAAACTTCCTTAAATAAGCAAGAATATAATGAAAAAGTAAGTAGGAATTGAGGTCAGGTCATAATAAAATGAAAAGAATCCCTACTTGCTCTCAAAGACGTCAACTGGTTTTGAGAATTGATATTTCACCCTGTCTCCAATTACAAGGATTTCAGGTGATGGCAATTTTCCTATTGTCGCCGACATTTCCACCAGTGACACATCACTTTCATCTACTCTAAAAACATCTTTTTCAGTATTGGATACTTTCATTGACATAACTTCAATCTCATTCTCTTTATGTAGTACATTTTGAACAACACAAACATAACGATATTGAGTTGTTTTTCTTTTTCCTCCAAAGAATTTCACTAAGACATAGTCTCCAGCGGACACATTGTTCATCCCGTCAAGCTCGCAATATTCTTTTTCTTCAGATATAGTCACATCATCCAAACTGTCTTCTTCATCCGAACTTTCCGAGTCAATTTTCGCCTTTTCTTTTTCCGCTCTCTTCTCCACTCTTACCCTAGCTTTCTGTTTTTTTTCCTCTTGCTTTTTTTTCTTCTCATTTTCTTTTCTAGAATGATATTTCTGCCAAGCAGCAGATGTGATTTCAAAAGGTGTTTTTTTTTGCATCTCCTCTTCCTTGTAGATTATTCAGGTTTAGGCCAAAATAACGCTCTTTTAAAGTCCAAGGGTATAGATTTTCCTGTTTGATTCTTTCATGATATACTCCACACTGTCTAACAGCTGGTTTTTGTTATTGGATAATGAAGTTTCGAAATCGCGATTATCCAGTGTACTAGAATATTCTCCTCCATTGCGGTCAAAGTAGTTGATGGTCCCATTGAGCATTCTCTTGGACTCTTTCCTTTCCATTTATAAAGAAGTGTTACTCTTGGTACATCAAACTCTTTAGCTGCAGCAGAAACATGTATTCCCCTCTCGAGAGCTCCAAGAGCTGCAGCCATTTGCTCCGGTTTATAATTCTTTTTTGGGGCCATACCTGAAAAGTGTTCAACCCAATTATTGACATGTTATTGTCCAGTAATTGACACTACTGTCGATAACTGGACATCGTAGGTTTTAGACTATGAAAATTATATATTGAAACCACCTTTCGACGGAGATCTACAAGCAACTCACAACCACAAAAATATTGGTGTTCTAGTGTTTGACACATGTGTCAATAACTGGTTCAACATGATTTTTCGTTTACCAGTAATTGACACTTGGGTTTTTCTCAGTAAAAACATTTATTGGTTTCGTTAGATTTGATATTTCTCCCTTATCAGCATATTGATTGGGTAGAAATATAGAAAACGTAGAGTTCATATGAAATAAAGGTTATAATGAATATTTTTTCATATCCTTACCTTAAGAATATCTCTAACAATGGGCACAATTATAATCAAATGATGCACCTGTTGACTTCATCCACATACTATGATGGAATGGCGGCTAAGAATGGCACAAAATGTGGTGTTCAGTTGCCACATATATCAAGGAATCCAACTATTTGCAGAACATATACTTTGAAGTAAAACTTTTCTTATTTTAGTAGAATGAATTTGAAAGTGTCGATGACTGGCTAGGTGTCGAAGACTGGGTGGTTTACCTTACTTAGGTATCATGGTTGATCAATCACTACGATGGAACGATCATGTGAAATATACGGTGAAAAGACTTCGGAAGTTGATCTATAAATTTGATCAACTCCGAAATATTATCAGAAGAGACGTCATGTTGCTGGTTTATAACGCCCTGGCTGAGTCAGTTATACGTTATTGTATCATTGTCTGGGGTGGATTATCCAAGACATCCTTACATAATTTAGATATAATCCAAAACACATTAATTAGAATAATGTTTAAAAAAAATCGAAGACATTCAACCGAGTCTTTATATGAAGAAACTGGCCTTTTTAACGTGAAAAAAATATACGCCTATGAATGTTCACTCTTCACCTTGAGTAAACCCATAAATATAATCTACCATACACATAATACACGAATGATTGCAAGCCAAGTTATGAATATACCACGCTGCAGACTGACTCACAACCAAAAATTCGTTACATACTTTGGCCCTAAACTATATAATCAGCTACCGACATATATAAAAAATCTTAACAGCCACAATAAACTTGGAAAAGGAATAAAATTATTCATTAAAAATCAATATAATCAATTGAAAAATATTTTTGAGAACGACTGAATCTGAAACCACCATCTGTGTATACTCTCCTCTACGTCAATATATTTCTTTTTATATGAATTCTTTATTCTATATATTATATTCTACTCAACCTGTCCTCTAAACCGAAACAACTATGTTACCTTTCTAGTCAGACTTGTACCATATCACATTCCAGATAAACCTAGCGGCCTGAAGGACACAATACAAGCTCAGCTCAGGTGACCTCAGACTGCCAGGAATAGTAATATTCTACATTGTTTTACATAATATATTCAAACATAACTTTGTAATAATGATATCGACCTGAATAAATCTATCTATCATTGAGTAACAAAGATAGGTACGAATTACTAACAATAAGTATGATGAACAGAACTATGTTAACAAATTCAGGCTTCATTTTTTATAAGTTGTTATGATAAATGTACATTTATTACATTTTGAAAATGTAATGAGTACCATGGAATTATTAATAGTCATTTCATTTTCTTGATTTTCAGTAATAATGGTCTTTCCTTGAAAGCTATTCCAGCTAGGCCAGTCAAAATAGACCGTCAATTCACATTGATTACAAACATTTCTTTAGCACTGCCGTATGTTGAGTCATCCATTAAAGACTGAATATAAAAATTTGCACACCTATCCGGTGACCGGACATTACTCAAATTTGCATGAAACGTTCATTAGCAATATAATAATAATAATAATAATAATAAATGGTCTTTATTCATCGAAGTTTCACATTGTTACAGAGGTATATTCAGGAATACGAGTTTACTTTGATGAAAGGGCGAAGTTCAGCTCAAGCTGCTTTTCAACTTAACCCCCTTGGACAAAATTGCAAACATTGTGCAAATTGCAGGTATATTCCCTTACTTCTTTTTTACATCCCTTGTAAGATTTGCATACGCAATTTTCAACCGGAAATACGAATAATCCCTGATGACGTTGTGATTAGCGCTAATTCTGGATAGAAAATTGCAAACATTGTGCAAATTTGTGGTAAAATCATGGTTCCGTAACCCCTAAAATGCTTCTAATTTGCAAACATCTTGTTAAAGTATTTTGACTATACTTTGTCGGCTAATTGATCGGTGTAATGAAAATTAAACTCTGACTGACTGACTGATATGACTCTTTACTTTCATAACTATCAAAATTGACATTAAAATATAATTGAACATCAGTAACAAAACAAAAATAGCATGACGACTTAACATTTCTTCCCCCTCCAAAATAGGACATCTAGTCAGCAACTTTTCCCAATTTGGACACCGGTCTTTTAAAAATTCTATTCTTCATTTCAACCTCAACGACGCGTATTCGCCCATCTGGACCAGGAAATACTCTCACTATTCTACCCAATTTCCAAGAGCTTTTTATCATATTATCTTCCATGACAATAACGACATCATTCTCTTTGACAGGCTCATTGTCTATCGTCCAACGATTTCTTTTTGTGAAAGTTGGAAGGTACTCTTTTACCCATCTCTTCCAGTATTCATTAATGAGATTCTGAACTTTCCTCCATTCTTTCCTCAAGTCGTAATTCGCTCCGAGTTGATGCATCTGATTTTGAGAGCCAATTAGAAAATTGTTGGGTGTTAGGGCTTCAAAATCATCCGGATCTGTAGAAATCTTCGTGATAGGTCTCGTATTTATCATGTTCTCTACTTCCGCGAATAGGGTGAGCATAAGTTCGTCTTTGAGTTGTTGTTCCCTGAGAATTGTATAAAACGATTTTTTGACGGAACGTATGAGCCGCTCCCATGCTCCTCCCATGTGTGGGCTGGCAGGCGGTATGAATTTCCATTCAATTCCACGGTTCATCATATCATCCTCTATTTGCTCATGTTCCAATTCACTCAAAGCTTTCTTCAACTCTTCCGAGCACCTCGTATATTTGTCCCATTGTCTGCAAATATTTTATGAGGTTTTCCTCTTCTAGCTATCATCCTCCTAATTGCCATAATAGCTGAATCTGTCGTCATATTGTGTGTTACTTCTAAGTGGACTGCTCTAACTGACAAGCACGTAAAAAGAATGCCCCATCTTTTTTCTTTCCTTCGACCTACAGAAACCGAAAATGGTCCAAAAAAATCCATGCCTGTAAACGTGAAGGGTCTCACGTTCGGCGTGAGTCTCTCAGCTGGCATTTGTCCCATGAGAGGAATCATAGACTTCGGGTTTTTCAACTTACAAAATTGGCAATTCGAAAAAACTGATTTTACCGCCGACCTCCCATCTATTATCCAGTATTTTTGTCTGGATTCATTGAAAACTGTTTCGACTCGCTGATGTCCGAATTTCTCATGAAGATGTTTGAGAAAAAGTATAGTAAATCGATGTTCTTTCGGCAGAATTGGCGGTCGTTTTGTTGATTCCCTCATAGTTGGAGCTACATCTGTTCGTCCTCCTAATATTATAACACTCCTTTCATCTAGCATCGGTGTCATTGTTCTCAGACGGCTATGTCTACTTATTGTTTTTTTTCCTCTGAGCTCATTTATCTCTTCCGGAAAACTATCTTGCTGACATTTCTTTATCCACATAATCTCCGCCTCATTTATGTCCTCCATACTTAGTCTTTTTGAACAGTTTTGTTGACGTATTTTTGAAATCCAAACTTTAGTTATTTTGATTATCCAAGCTGTGACTCTAAGTAATTTATTCCAATCAGAAAATTTAAGGAAATATGTCTTTTTCTGTCGGTTGTGATGTTCACACTTTGATAATTTCAAAATCTTTTTCCAAATTTGAGTCTTTTGTGTCAATTACTTCTTTTGTTGGCCAAGTTGTCTCATCTAGTTGTTTCAGGAATTCGGGTCCATCAAACCAGTTTTCAAAATTTGTCGTGTTACTACCGTCTTCATTATAAGTCCTCGTCGCTTTATCAGCCGAATTCCATTTCGATGGTATCCAATGCCATTCTGATGTTTCTGTAAGTTCTTGGATTTCTCCCACTCGATGACCTTCAAATTGTCCCAGTTTCTTTCCATCTCCTTGAATCCAGTATAATACTGTAGTCGAATCAGTCCAGTAGTAAATTTTATCGATCTTTATGTCGAGTTGTTCCTTCACAGTTTTAGTTAACCTACTACCCATCAACGCAGCCTGAAGTTCCAGTCGTGGAATTGACAGTGGTTTATTTGGCAATACTCTAGCTTTGGCGGAAATAAGTGATACATCGATATCGTTCTCCTCAATGACTCTGATATATACTACAGCAGCAAAAGCTTTCTTACTACTGTCGCAGAAGGTATGAAATTTATTCTTGTAGCTTTGGGAATTCTTGGTGAGTAACATCTTGAGATAGTCATTTTATCGATACTTTGTAGATCACCTAGCCATGACTCCCAGGTTTTGAGCGTCTCATTGTCAATGTGGTCATCCCAACCAATCCCTGTTCTCCAGATGTCCTGAATTAAAATACGACCTCGAACTGTAAAATTGGCTATTAAACCCAAAGGATCGAAAACTGACATGACGATCCTCAAAATATTCCTTTTGGTGGCATCTTTCATGATGTCTTCATCCATTTTTACTTTAAACACAAATTTATCAACAGTAGGGTCCCAGAAAATTCCTAACACTCGCTGTAGTGACGAATCCGAATCGAGATTCAAGTCTTTTTTCAAATCATTATCAAGTGACATAAGTTCTCGTAGAGCTACGGAATTGGTTGTCCAATTGACAAGTTCAAAACCAGCTGACAGCTGTACTTGTCTGACTTGACAAATCAATCGGAAAGCTTCTTCAGGAGAATCTACAGAGTCCAAATAGTCGTCTACATAATGACGTTTCGTAATAGCATCGATAACCCTTTTTGTCTGTCCAAATTGTTTTGCATTGAGGTTTTTCACGAACTGAGCGCAGGTAGGTGAACACGTTGCCCCAAATATCATAACCTGCATTTGGTAAACTTCTGGCTCTATGTCACGGTTTCCATCTCTCCACAAAAAACGTTGAGAATCCCTGTCTTCTGGTCGTATCACAACTTGATGAAACATTTCTCTGACATCGCTTGAAAATGCTATTTTTCGTTCTCGGAATTTCAGTAAACCTGCCGTTATAGGTTGAAGAAAATCCGGTCCCGAAAGAAGACATGAATTTAGACTGATACCATGTGATTTTTCCGCAGCATCAAACACGAATCTAAGCTTGTCTGATTTGTTGGGATTAGTTACTCCAAAATGAGGTAAGTACCACGTTCTCGGTCCATTAATCGCGGCCTCTTCTCTACTCAATTTTCTAGCATACCCTTTTTCAACATATTTTCTGATAATATCAATGTATTTCTTCCTGAAATTCTCATTTTTTTCCATTTGTTTTTCTACACAGTACAGACGTCGCAAAGCAGCGGATTTACTTTCAGGAAGGGACACTATGTCATCTTTCCAAAGAAGTCATATTTGGTATCTATTTCCCAAATTTTGTATAGTTGAATTCAAAAGTAATAATGCCCCCTCTTCTTTCTTGTCTTTTTCTAGGTTCGATGTCACTGATAATCCAAATGCGTCGATTGCAAAGGATTTTTTCACAAGTTGGTGGAGATCATCTTCAATATTAATATTGTCGCAAATATGAAAGGTATGGTGATTTCTGATATTCTGCTCACAAAATTTACCATGTAGAATCCAACCTAGGTATGTCTTCGTCGCAATAGGAAGATCCACAGGACCTTGTACTAATCTCCTTGGAACAGTCAATCGGACATTGTCTTGACCGATCAAAATCATAGGCCTGGATTCAATATCTTCGATAGGTAATCCATTCAGATAGGAATATGTTTGCCAGTTTTCAGATCGGATATCTTGATAGGGTGATGAGAGGTTTTCTACAGATCTGACATTTTTCATCAAAAATGTTTTTGCACCTTGAAAATTTCCTGATATTCAAAGATCAAAGCGTAATGAATTTTCATTGGTTTTTACATCATTGGTCCACTGCAAGCATAGCGGTTCTACAGCCCCCCTTATTTTTAGCTTCTCAACAATCGATTGATCTATTAACGTTACTGTCGAAGCATCGTCACAAAGGGCTACTGTGTCGAAAATTGTATTTCTTGGACCATGAAGTTTAACATTAACCATTCTCAAAAGCACATTAGTCTTGCCAGGGCTTGTAGCTAGAACACTTTGATTACTTTGTGTACTATATGATTCAGGTGGAATATAGGCTTCTTCAACAAGTCTTTGTTCATTTGTTGTGGTATTTTTTGGTTCCTCTTTGTGGAGATATTTATTATGTGGCTTCGTACAATTATTTATTACGCAACTTCTCCGAAATCTGCATTTTAGTAAGTGATGGTTATTCTTCAAGCATGAAAAGCACAATTTTCTGTCTGTTACGACTTTACATCTTGTATCTACATCATCTTTCTTGAACACTATACAATCGTCAATCTCATGCCTTTTCTTATTACAATAGGTGCATTCTTCTTTAGTAGCTGACGAAGATACTATGAAAGATTTTTCGAATTTTCTATCATTTTCATAACGATGTGTATTAATCTTTGGAAAAGACTTCGGATAGAAAGTAACTCTTCTGGATGGTGTTACATAACAAGCAGCATTTGCTATTTTCATGAGCCACTTGCTCAAATCTTCCAGGTTCACTGCTCCATTTTTAATATGAACTTCCTCCCCCCACCTGAGCTTGAGCATATCAGGTAATTTTTGAACGATTTCTTTCAAAATCATTGGATTTTGAAGATGTGTTTCGTAATTTAAAGATTTTATTTATTTGGTTCTTGACAACAGAAATTGATTTACTTTCATTAGTTATGTTTCGATGATTTGTTCAGATTTTCCGAATCTCATCTTCAAAGTCTCCATCACTTGATGTAAATTATGTGGACTGATGAGCATCCCAGCAACTGCTGACCTTGCCTCGCCCCTCAAACATTTTCGTAGCTTGATCATTGCTTCTTCATCAGTATATTCACATAGTTCGGATATTCTCTTGAAACTATAGATGAACGTAGGCCAATCTTCACATCGTCCATCAAATATTGGAAAATCTTTTTCCACTGAATGTCTTCTGAAAAATTTTCCATTCTTTGACGAATATGCATTGTTTGTGTTGTTAACGTTTTTGAGCAGAGAATTTAATGTTTCACATAACTGATTGACCTCAGATTTATCAGGTAGCGGTGTTTTATGTGCATTTTTCTCTTCCCATTCTTCATTATCAAAAATTTCACTTTCTCAACCCAATCGGCTACAAACGAATTCACTCGTGATGAACGTGAATCGTTATCTCCATTATCGAATGTTATATTCTGATTTCTACAAGGAGCTGATGGCAATACAATAATTTCTGGATATAAATTTTTATTTTCTTTTTTTGGAACTGAACTTCTTGTCCTTATTGATCTCCTTTCTTCATTTTGTGTTATTTCTGCTTCACGAACTTGTGTTTCCAATTCGACTAATTTAATTTGTTGTTCTATTATTTTTGTTTCTAGATAGTGCTTTTTCTTTTCAGCCTTGAGTGCAAGTTTTTTCTTCTGTAAATCTATACTTGAAGAACCAGAAACTCGAGAATATTCGGAAATACTTTTCTTACTGTTCCCAGATATTTTCGAGGAGGTTTTGCCCGTATTCTTCGTCTCTAACGCGGGTTCCGTTATTTCTATATTATTTCTTATTGAATCCATGCCGGGTTTGGAGGACATCCCAAAACCTGGTGGCCATTCGAAATCAGGATTCAAACTTTTGTTGATACCTTTTTGAGTACGACTTCTACCTGACTGGCCGTCCATATTTTTCAAACTTTTTGGTTTCAGCGTTGAATGCTTTTATTCACAGGGCTTGTTCAATAGTTCAAAGGACCAATGTTAAAGTATTTTGACTATACTTTGTCGGCTAATTGATCGGTGTAATGAAAATTAAAGTCTGCCTGACAATATGACTCTTTACTTTCATAACTATCAAAATTGACATTAAAATATAATTGAACATCAGTAACAAAACAAAAATAGCATAACGACTTAACACATGTATATGTACGGAACATGAAAAATTATGGATAACGCTAAAAACAGTCTCAGGGGCAAAGTTTTAGGGGTCACGCGGAAGATGGCGGAAATGAACATTATTGTTAGAAGCAATTTTCGGAAATGCCACAAAATTCCAAACTTTCCGCATTTTTTTCTTGAAGTTCTGCTATGGCGAACAAGTCTGATTATAAATTTTCAACCCTATAAAATATCGAGGAAAGCCGGGCAATAGAATATTCCTCTTGAAAAAACTATGCATACATAATATATAATCACTATATTCCAACTTCAAGCACATATGCAGCAAATTTGTGAGTTTGTGATCTCCCCTATGATCTGTTTTTCAGAGCATTATGGAATAAATCCCGTAAAATGTAACAGAATTCGAAGTACAGTATTCTCTAATGTACACTCTATGGTTTTATTGGAAAACAGGTCAAGTAAGGCGGTCAAGCCAATAAGAGTGACCCGATAAATTTTAAAGCGGTTGAAAACGTGGCTTAAATCAAACATGACTGAGGAACGTTTAGCAGGAATTACCTTTTGCATATCCATGAGATGTTTTCAATAGATATAAAGTTGAAGATTGGTAGGATTTTGTTTATTGTACTTTTTTATTAAGATTTTGTCTCACTAATATGGTTTAAATTCAGCTCTAGCATTACAATTCCTACTGAATTTGTTATAATTTTTTTTTGTTTCAGGTAATTTTTTTCACCGATTACCAGAGTTAATGAGCTATTTTTTATTTCTTGGTATGGTTTAAAATATATGTAATATTTGAATGTAGCAGACACATATTTCTTCTTCTTGAAATGTATTAATATGTGATAAAAAACGATAATTGATAAATCAATGAATCGTTTTAATGATTTGTGTTTTACAATATGTACTTTGAAACAATGTATTTTTTCTAAAATTGGGGCGCACCCCCTGGATATGACTATGTTTTACCCCCTTCGCATTCAGATTCGGTAGTATCTGCATCAGAATTGGGCAGAAAGTTATATTTTAATTACTTATGACAAGTTAAAAAAAAAAAAATCCAAAAAGTAAATAAAAAAATTTGGTAAAAATACATATTCATCTCTTTATATTGATTTCAAGAAAAAATAGTTTCTTCACCGTAATATTTTAGGATTCGAAAATTATCCGCAACCCTCGAGCAGATGCGCGGATGCTCTTTCGCCTAGCGTCCCGAGTGAGGTTTTCCCTCGGGGTTTCCCACCTCTGTACCAGTAAATAGGTACGGCGTTGCTGAAAACTTGATCTGAGTACTACTAGAAATTGAATGATACAGATAGTGTTCTGTAATTAATGACATTTATGAAGTGGAAAAGAGTTGCAAGAATAAAATATATGTTTGGGGTGACAAAATACTTTTCCAGTCATATAGAACAATTTTTTTTGTACGGTATACAGGGTGTAACTGAATAAGTGTAAAACATTTAAGGAGGTGATTCCTCATCGAAAAAAAGATAGGATCTTTCATATAAAGATACTTCATTGGAGCATCCCTTGTTAAGATACAGCCCCTTAAAGGGGGTACATAAAATTTGTATAACAATTTTTTTCACAAGCACTGAAAAAGTTACAATATTGAAATTAACCTGACGTTTTGTACTACCAAAAAGACACTTAGCCAGTAATTTATTTAGTTTACCCCATGGTTGTAAGGGGTGAAAAACGCAACCCCTAAAATTTATTTCCAATGTAACTTTTTGTCTTATTATTTGTTTACCATTTAAATTTATTTCCGATAGCCTGTTTCATTCTAAACAAAAAATGTCTCTTGGGTTTTTTGCCCAAAATAAACCAGTAAGCAGCAAAA
The DNA here is from genome assembly GCA_018342105.1 of Gonioctena quinquepunctata. Classification (NCBI taxonomy): domain Eukaryota; kingdom Metazoa; phylum Arthropoda; class Insecta; order Coleoptera; family Chrysomelidae; genus Gonioctena; species Gonioctena quinquepunctata. Next base: position 136,243 of record JAFIRS010002700.1, read on the forward strand.
CATTATTTTACGAACAACTACAGAGATACATCGTCATAAATGCGAACTGGATTTATTGTTATTTTGTAGTTAGTACCTGCATTAAACGATTAAAGGGTAATAAACAAAACTAAGTTATTAATAACAAAACACACAACATGTAGAAATCATAGTGAATGTTCAATATGTCTACCTTCAAACATTACGCATGCGTCTAGACGTCGGCGCATTGAGCCACGTATTCGCTCAAATATTCCTGGAGTCTCTCTGATTACCCTGCACGCATCGATGATGCGGTTTCTTAAGTCCTCTACATCGCGAACAGGAGTACGATATACCAAATGCTGTGAATGGCCCCAAATAGAGAAATCGAGAGGATTGAGATCCGGGGATCGAGCGGGCCATTTATGTGGTCCTCCTCGACCTATCCACTGATTTGCATATGTTTCAGTTAAATGCTGACGTGCTACTTGACTAAAATGGGCGGACGCCCCATCATGCATAAAAACATATCCCTTCTGACGCCCAAAGGAACTTCCTCCAGCAGTACTGGATGCACTTCTCTTAAAATTGAACGTATGCCTCATCATTTAATCGAGGAGGTAGAAAATGAGGCCCAATTAAATCATCCCCAATAACTCCGAGCCACACGTTAAGAGAAAACTGTTCTTGATGGCTAGTTTCGACAATAGCGTGAGGGTTTTCATCAGCCCATATGTGGTAATTATGAAAATTAATAATCTTGTCCCGAGAAAAACTACATTCGTCTGTGAATTCTATCGTCTTCAGAAAGTCACAATTTCTTCTAATCATTTCCAGCATCCAATTGCAAAATTCAAGACGGTTCGGAAAGTCTCGCGGTAACAGTGCCTGTACTCGTTGCAGATGGTAAGGGTATAAGAGTTGTTCCTTTAAAATTCGAAATACCGTCATATGATCAACATTTAGCTGGAAAGCAATCTTTCTAGTACTGGTAGTAGATTGTTCTTCAATCAAATTAAGTACTGCTTCCTCAAGCTGTGGTGTTCGTATTTCTCGATGGCGACCACAATCCTACGTTCTTTTGTCGAATGAACCATATTCTCGTAATCGTTGATGAAGTCGAGCAAATATTCTATGTGAAGGATGCTGCCGTTGAGGATACATTTCAGCATATCTTCTAGAAGCTTCTAACCCATTCCCCTGCGACAGACCGTAAACGTAATGCATATCAGCCATTTCCTCATTTGTGTATGCCATTTTATTAACAAGTGAATTATTAAAGTAACAAATTAAGAACAGAACAACAACACACAATTAGTATTAATTCAAGTTCGAAAATTCCCAAACTGACAGCGTCATACCAATTTAATTGTCACTATCGCTAATAGCGACCTACTAGATAGATTAGTTTCGTATTTTCGCATTTATGACGATGTATCTCTGTAGTTGTTCGTAAAATAATGTTTTGCTGCTTACTGGTTTATTTTGGGCAAAAAACCCAAGAGACATTTTTTGTTTAGAATGAAACAGGCTATCGGAAATAAATTTTTAAATGGTAAACAAATAATAAGACAAAAAGTTACATTGGAAATAAATTTTAGGGTTGCGTTTTCACCCTTACAACCATGGGTAAACCAAATAAATTACTGGCTAAGTGTCTTTTTGGTAGTACAAAACGTCAGGTTAATTTCAATATTGTAACTTTTTCAGTGCTTGTGAAAAAAATTGTTATACAAATTTTATGTACCCCCTTTAAGGGGCTGTATCTTAACAAGGGATGCTCCAATGAAGTTTCTTTATATGAAAGATCCTATCTTTTTTTCGATGAGGAATCACCTACTTGAATGTTTTACACTTATTCAGTTACACCCTGTATAGTTTTCATTGATTATTGTTATACTTACTGATAAAATATGTGCATGCCGTAAAAACAAAATGTACCTTAAAATTACCCTTTTCAGAGGGAAATAAATTTCACCTAGGCAGCCACATGTTCCATGAAAAATGAACAGCATAACACAAAATGACATCGTTTCACAGAATAGTTTTCCGATCATTGAATTTGGTGTTGAATCAAATGGCCCAAACTATAGTATTTAGGGGTAGGGGGTCGCGTGCGGGGCTCCTCACTCCTGTACCGGCAAATATGTACGGTGTTGCTGAAAATGTAATCCACGTCGTTATAAGAATCTAATTATACAAACGCCGAACAGTAGTAAATCACCTATATTGGGGGCAAAAATTTGTAGGAAAATAAAAAAAAATTTGGCTTTTGGTACCGTTATTTTTGCACGGCAGTAGGTCCTACTTGATTATTTTTTCAATGATCTATCAACTTGAGAAATGCCGTTCAAGAATATTTTGACGAAATATATTTCCCTCAATGGAAAGTTTCTTTTACCTGCGTACTCACCTGCACCGCTCACAACTGACGGCACAGTGCCTAAAATAGTTTTTACTTATGGTACTATAATTCTGAATATAATTCATGCTGGGTCACATGACATCCCCAAAATTGACCTGGGCTTGTAGTTTATACTATATAATCCAAATTCTTGGTTTTTTTCGTCAATTTATCATGTGGAACACAAAATGGCCACATATGTGACTCGTTTTTCAAGTTTGAAATACTTGAATTCATTTCAATAATAAAGGATTGTTGCCTGAATGCTGAACACGCTTGGTTATTAAACCCGACAACTAATGTCATTATTTTCATTTGTCGATATTCTCGTCTAACCTCAAACTGGTAATTCACGAGTTAAGGTGAATTCATTGAGAAAGTGACTAAGAACCCGTTTCTGCTCGTGTTCCAACTTTTTCTAGTTCACGAAGCCCTTCTTGGAAAATCAGAGGACGTTGAAGGATACTGAAATACTACCAGTGGAGCGAGAAATCAGTGATATCTTCTACCTGAGGCACTGCCTCCTTTTGGAATACACATACTCATTGTCAATGAGATAACACATCAATGCAGTGATCACCATAAAAAAAATATATAACATTTGAATGTTTCAATCAAAGGAATCTCGGAATAAATTTTTGACTGATTATCACAATATAATATATTTTTTCTAAACCCGTACTATAATAATACACTTATATGCCCATAATCCGTTTCATAATGAGATCCATTATGATACAGATTTTTCATAACGATACAGATTTTTAATCAATGGAAATCCATAATTTTTCAATCAAGCATGCTGTGCATTTGACGTTTGTCCTAGATTAAATTTTTGTAGAATATAGCTGAACTTCGATTATTATATTTTCAAAATATCTGATACCGGCGATATAGAAGAAATACCATCGAGTCCTCCACACATATCGGAGAAAGCAGAAAATGCAGTACAAAATATTTTACCTAATCTAAGAAAGTGTACAAAAAACTATATCAACGGTGTATGGACTGGAGAAATACAAATGATATTTCGACATTCTCCGAAAATGTTTTGATTGCTTATTTTCAAGAATTGATGGAAACTATGAAATCATCTAGTACATGGACACATTCAATAATAAAATCGTTGGTAAATATCAACCATAATATAGACATTTCTAAATATAAGGAGCTACGAGCTTAATTGAAGCGAAAGTCCAGAGGATATGTTGGAAAAAAATCAAAAATATTTTCACCTGAACAAATAAAAACGTTTATCGACGAAGCACCCGATGAAAAGTTTTTATCTATAAAGGTGAGTATCAACCTAGCATTTCATTTTAAAAAAATTTTGTCATGATTACATTTTCCGTTCCATTCCATTCGATAAATGAACTCGTGGCGAAGCGGGCTAAGGCGCTAGATTTGAACTATAGACTACAGTATGAGACGCGAGTTCGAAGCTAGCCTAGGTCATCCTGCTTTTTATTTCATTTTTTCTTTTTTTTCTTTTCTTTATTTCTTATTGTTGTATTCTTTCAATTTATCTTTTTGTTTTGGGTAGCAATGATTTTTGGAATAATGGGAGCATGTCGAAGGCATGAACTACATGACCTGAAATGTGAAAATGTCAAAGATATGAATGGAATCTTAATTGTTAATGTGGTAAGAACTAAAACAAAAGTACAACGAACATTCACAATTACCGGCAAATACTACGAAATTAGTGAAAGATTTATGAATCTACGGCCGAAAATTTGCCCCACCCCTTCTTTTATCGTTAATTATTTTAATGGAAAATGCACAATTCAAAACATTGGTATTAATAGATTTGGCTATTTAGAGAAGCAGATAGCAACATATTTGAAGCTGTCTGGTCCGAATTTATATACAGGGCATTGTTTCCGAAGGACATCTGCAACTGTATCAGTTGATGCCGGTGGTGATATTACTTCTTTAAAACGTCATGGTGGCTGGAAATCCAATTCAGTGGCGGAAGGCTACATTGAAAACTCGGTTCAGATTAAAATCAGCATTTCCAATACAATATTGAACCCTATTTTTCATAGAAATACGAGTAATTACTGTTATTGTATTCAATACAGATATAAATATAATATTTATAGTTCTTCATTATTTATCGGGTGTAGAAAAAATAGCGTATGTAACTCTCATGTGATACATCGCATAAACCATACAAACTCGCCTTTGGCTCGTTTCGTATCCCGGTTAATGCTCGTGTATTAATAACCATCTGTACATGATCGTTGCATAATATACTATAATTCTACATTATATTTTTAATTCATTGCGAAAAGCATGAAAACCAAGAGATTGGATTTTTTACTCAATGATGAATTCTCTGTCAAAAATTTGAATCAAGTTTTTCTGATCATTTGCGCTGTTTCCAGAATGAAAGAGAAAGAACTGGCTACCCTCAAAATAGAATAACAAGTGCCACACGAAGCAACAATAAAAAAGTAAATTTTTTACCTGATAATACTGTATATTGACCGGAGGAGGATTATCCAACACTCCACATAATCTTACGGGAAATTTTGGTATTCATTTTATTCATCAATCTGTCCAAATTTATTCAAGAAAAGAAGTATTTAAAAAAGTTTTAGTTGAGTAGAGATATTCATGCATTCTTTCATGTAAGTTATTTCCTGAGACACGTCTGAATATCTTGAACAGAAAAAATAATATAAAATTCAACTTCTTAAGCAAAGCGGGATTGTCCAAATTAATTGTTGATACGGCGTCGTCGAGTTGAGTCTTGCCGCTTGATGTTACCTACGTATTTTGCCCCATTGGTCCAATAATCTAAGGGTTTGGCAAGGAAAAAACTGCGGAACTTTTTTTCTCAAAGGATATTTATGTTTTTTGGGGTGCTCAATCCGAATCTGGAGTTTGCTAACACAGCAGCCATCGGCGTCATACTCAAAATCGTGAAGAACCGTCCAAAATACAGGTTTTTTGTCGGTTTTTTACCTTTAACAACAAAGCGTTTTTTGAAGAAAGCCATCATATAGTAGATTGTAGCTTAAACCAATACCTAAAAAACGAATGGAACGAATTCCAAATCGGACCATTTTTTGCAGAATTATGATCTTTTGAAAAATGGCGATAAGTAGCGAAGTTGGCTAAAAACGTGAAAACCACCTCAAAGATGTCTGCTGGTGCCCTATTATTCTTCTTTTACTCCTATAATGAATAATTATATATTTTTATATGTACAGCTCACATCACCGAACGTCAGTGAGGCACCTACTCACCTATTAGTTCACTTTACAAGTACTCTCTTTCTCAAATTTCAACGAAAATTCAAATTTAGGTATCGTGGTAGAAATTACTGTACAATTGACGTCAGTGAGCATTTTTGACCCCACTCTGTCAAGTGCAGTTGATACAGGGAGTTGGTTGTAATAATCGACAATTGATCTTTCAGCTTATGTTTATTGACAACTTATTATTATTTTATACTTTCATATTATTATATAGAAATAGTAACTTAAGGATTAAGATATAGTTAATTGTTAAGGAAGTAGACAACTCGAATCAGTTCCACCTGGAAACAGAGAAAACAGAGTCCATAGATCTATTTTGTCTTCAGAAATTAAGAAAAATAGTTTCATTTAAGTTGATTCTTATGAGCAGGTGTACAGAATAGCTTATTACTTACCCATCGTTTCGTCTGCCACCGTTATAAACCGGATGGACCCGGGATATCGAGAGGGGACAATTTTGGGCGCTTGTGACAGGGTTGGCACTCATCTGTTGGCGGATCGACTAAAACAGAAAATATATCACATGCAAGATTATGAGATATGAGGATGTTTTAAAGTCCCTTCAACTTTTTCAAGATTATCGGATGAAAGCGGTGACTCCAGAAGGTCGTGTGTACCGTCGTCCTCATCAAAGATAATTTCTTGATTAGATCATCACAGTCACACAACCTTGTGCAGAACAATCCAATTTTTCTGCAGCCACAATTCAACATTTCAAAAACGTCCTACAGTTCCTGCTGTAGGCAGTTTCTTCAACCGAGGTATGTTTTGACCAGGCATGACAGCTGTCCTAGGAGAAACACATAGTATACCACCAATTGAGTGGAATGTGTCTGTCAATGGTAGCACATTGCAATCTGCATTATCGTAGACCAACTGAGACAGTGTTCGACCCCATAGAGCCAGAAGTGGTTGCATAACTGAGGATGTTTCTAAGCGATCTGCTTCCTGATACGATGAGCAATACCCTAAGGAACTGAGCACATCCAGTAACCTGCGCGATCCATATTTTCTGTACAAAAATTCAGCAACACCCATTTGCAGAGGAGATCAAGAATCGGTAACAATCTTGTGCCCAGTACCCTTGAAGCACACAATATGAGGAATTCTCTCCGTAATCAATATATCACTGCTATACTTCCCAAGGAGGCGGTTCTTGACAGTTTTTGGATGAGGGCAGGTGCAATTTGGGTCAATTCAATCCATGAGTTGCTCAATTGTGAATTGGCTCTCATCTGAACTATTTTCAAGATACTCGAAAATCGATTGCATCGCATTCATCAACTTCATCTCTGTGACGGCCACCTGTTGGAGGATTTCCTTTTCCTGCGTGGTATGTTCAGATCTTCCATACATAAGAAGTGGTATTGGACATCAGCTCAATAATGGCACGCCCGTAGTCATCATTGCGCTCTCTTGCAAGCCTCAGGAAGTTTTTATCGACCTTTCGTGTTTTGTCAAGAACGAGGAACACTAAGTGACGATACTGAGGTAGTTTCTTCATCTATTTCTTTCTGTAATCTGGTGGCACGTGCTTACCACAAATGAAACAGTGAGTTTCGAATGAAAATGAAGGAATATATGAACGCAGAGAAATGGCATTACTCTGCCGCTCATTTTTCTTTTCCTTGAGAAAAGCACCAACCGATTTTCCATGAGGATTCGACTTCCTACATTTCTCATGAAGCTTAAGTGGTTACTTTGCTAAAAATAATACTGACTTGCCATCGCCACGTTCTGTACTGGCATCAATGAAATATTGTAAACCCTTCTGCTGCAGTGAAGATGTCGTTGTTCTATCATCTAACGATTCTTCACACACAATACACTTGCGAGCCATTTATTGCGTATATTTAAACAAGAAAGGAAGGGGTGGGAGGGGTGTCAGTAGCGAGGGGTCGATTGTGTCGTAATTTCTTCCACAATTTATGTAACCTGAAATCAATTTTTGATTGAGATTTAAGGAAGGGAGTACTTTTAAAATACCAATAGGTGAGTGTATAATACATATTATTATACATGTATATTATATTCATACATATTATATTATTATACACGTATTATTATATACGTGTAAATATGTAAAATAATTGATTATGGGGGTGAAAGAAGGATAAAAGGGCACCAGCAGACATTTTCGAAGTGGTTTTCGCGTTTTTAGCTAATTTCGCTTGCCATTTTTCAAAAGATCATAACTTTGCAAAAAAAAAAAACGATTTCGGATTTGTTCTTGTCGTTTTGTAGGTATTGAATTAGGCTACAATTCACTATATAATGGGTTTCTTCAAAAAACGCTTTGTTGTCGTGTTAAAGGTAAAAACCGACAATAACCGCTATTTTGGGCGGTTTTTCGCGATTTTGAGTACGATGCCGATGGCTGCCGTGGTAGCAAACTCCAGATTCGGATTCAGCACCACAAAAAACATGAAGATTCGTTGAGAAAGTAAGTTCCGCAGTTTTTTCCTGAAAACGGCCTTTTGAAACCTTATATTATTGGACTACATGAACACGAATTCGAAGTCAAAACGCGTAAAAGAAGCTTTTCCGCCTTTCTTAGCAATAAGAAACGTTCAAAACACATCTCGATTAAAATTTATGAAATTTGTTAGGCCTCCTCAACTATCCACATACATTTTCAACAAGCACCGACTTTGAAGTTCATGAGACAGAAATAAATGAGTACCAACTCGGTGGAGCCGTATCAATGGAAAATAAACCATACAAAATTGGTACGCACTACAATTGTTCATAATTAGTATTATTTCGGAACACTCCTCCGAAATTCTATATAACACTGACATAAGAACTTGGAATAGTTTGTTCTAAAATATGTTACATCGATCGATCAACCAACAATCACAGAACGGATCAGAGGCACAAACCAGAAAAACACCCTGTGTGGTCTGTATTCGCAGTTTACTGAATTATGACAAGAAAATATGTCGGCGCCATCTGAAACTCTAGATAACTCCCTTTATTAAGTGAGCTGGTGTCCCCCAGTTTGTCCCAATACACCATGGTTTCGAACATCTTCGTTATTGACAGATTGAAAAACTTGTCACAAATTCTAGTTCAGAATGTCAGTCAATTCTCCAAGTAAATCTCGGAAAAACAAATCAAATACGTCGAAGCATGGATGCGTTCGTGAGAAACTGTACTCCTATTGCAGAAAAGGAAAAGAATCAGTGAGAAACATAATAAATCAAGAGGTAGAAGTGCAAAATCAAAAGATGGCCAAGTGAAATCAAGACGTAAAAGTACAAAATCAAGAAAGAAAAGTTCAAAATCCTCTGAGGAACGTAACAAATCAAGATGTGGAAGTGCAGAATCAGAAGATAGACCTATGAAATCAAGACGTAGAAGTACAAAATCAAGGAGAAAAGTTCAAAATCCACACACAGGCATAACAAATCAAGATGTACAAATGCTAAATCAGAAGATGGACACATGAAATCAAGACGTAGAAGTTCAAAATCAAGAATGAAAAGTTCGAAATCCACACCCAGGCATAACAAGTCAAGATGTAGAAGAGCAAAATCGGAAGATGGACATACGAAATCAAGACGTAGAAGTACAGAATCAAAAAGGAAAGGTTCAGAAAGCAGAAACAAGCATATGGAATCAAGATTTAAAGAAATAGAAGTTATAACTGAGAGGAGAACGGGCAGAATGGGTAAGAAGAAAATATGTGCTAGGCCGGGAAGATTGACGAATAACCCATTCCTGAATTTTCTCAGAATGTATAGAACACAGAAATGTGGCTGGAAGGTAACAAAAGTTGCGATAGAGGGAGCAAAAATTTGGTGTTCCATGAGTCCTGGAGAGAGAAAGCAATTCTATATTGAGGCCTGTAAGTTACAACATGGAAAGAAGGGTAAAGATAAACTACGGAAAACGCGGAAAACAAGTCGAAGAAGGAGATGAGTGTGGACAATGAATTCAATTGGATAGGGAAGGAAATAAGAAATGTCTGTTGTGTTTGTTGTCGTCGATATACCTTCTCAGTTAAAATAAATACTTCTGATATGTATGAGCAGTTCTTATTCCCAAGGTGTAGATATAGCTCTTCAATGGTCGGAAAATAGTTATTTAAGTACCAAAGCCGTGAAGTTGATCTTTCTTGGCTGAATCGTCCAAGGTGCACACAAAATTTTTTGGGCGAGTGTCTCATGAAGTGGTAACAATATTGTTTACATTTCTGTGCCTGGAACGAGACGAAAATGCAACAGTAGATTCAAAGTTTTTAATAACCAAATGAAAAATGTATCATTGAGTAACAAAGATGGGTATGGATTACTAACAATGAGTACGATAAACAGAACTCGTGCTTATAAAATACGTTAACAAATTTAGGCTTTATTTGTTATTGATTGTAATGTTGAATGTACATTCATCAAAATTTGAAAATGTGATGAGTACTATGGTATTATTAATAGCCATTCCATTTTTTTGATTTTCAGTAATAAGGTCGTTGCTTGAAGGCTGTTCACTAAAGAATCATCCAAATTCCTTGATTTTTCTATTTAGTGTTATCCGTATCAAACATTCAGGTTACTAGCGAGGTTCAATACATTTCAAATATCATGAAATACAATTTATACATTTCAGAAATGTAACTAGTCTATCTGGGTTCTGTGGGTTGAGGATTGTTTGTCAGTGGGCAGACCGATAACATCTCTTTGTCGTTGGTACAATGGACAATCCAGGAGTATGTGTTTGACTTCAAGATTTGTTTGGCAGGTTTCACATCGTTTAGGCTCATCCCGCTGAAGTGAAGGGAGAGTTGTATGCATTTGCTGGGGTGTTAATTTCGTATGGCCAGTGCGGAGCCCGGTGAGAATCACTTGGTATTTTCAACATAGCCTTGGGTATTGTATGTGATTCAAATCTGGGTTGATTTCCGGTAATTCATCATTGTCCTGTTCATGCCATCTCTCTCGCCAGAAGTTCTGTATACATGCCTTTATACTTGGCTTCATATCCGTATATGGGATTTTTCCAATGATTTTGGAGGATTGGTCTACCTTAACATTTTTTGTGGCCATGTCTGCTATTTATTTCCAGGAATGCCTATGTGGGATGGTATCCAGACCAGCTCGAAGTACTTTCCTTGGTTCCTCAGTTCGTACAACTGTGTTCCAAAATTTTCCAAAATGGGGTGTTTGATGTTTTCCTCAGAGCTCAGGGGCTCTGTGAATATTACGGTGTCTTATCGTTTGTCGAGAGTGTGATGGCTTCCGCTATGGCGTATAGTTCTGCTGTATAAATTGAGCATTCTGGAGGCATATTGAACTTATGAATGTTGGTCCCTGATATAACTGATGCACCTACTCGTTCGCCTTCGAGTGTCTCAGACCCATCTGTGTGAAGAGTTTTGAACCCCCTGTACTTAGTTTCTACCTCGTGGAATTTTCGAAGGAGTTCGTGGTTGGAGGTAGTGGACTTGGGGAATGATGTGAGGCAGGTGTTACAGGGTGGAATGTCCACTAGCCAGCGAGTTCTCCTCGTGAGCTTATAAGGTATCCTTGAATATGAAACTATGTTTTTTGTCCCGTAGGTTGAATGGTTCTCTGGTGTTGTTGTTCTGTTTGGGGAGTGCTATGGACTTGGAGCATGGGGAAGGAGTATAACGTGCAGCGTCGCAGTGGCGGAATCGAAAATTGATCCAGGCAGTTTCACTCATCCTCATTTACCGCTGCGATAAGAAGGTTGCCTACAAAGTGCGATATTTTGCATTTGTTTTACTGGTTCATTCAAAGTTTACAAAATCGTAATTATGATGTTTGCTCAATTTTTTTCAATCAGAACAAAGGTTCCATATCTGAAATGGGCATCTTGTTACGAACAATTCGATACCACACAATCTATATTTTGAATAAATATCCAGTCACAATCTGTCTGAACGCTCTGATAGTTTATTGTGACGGCCATCGACCAGCATCGTTGATAGTGGAAAAAATAAGGAGGATTTGGAAAGTTTTGATTGTTATGACATTAAATTCCCAACATTATTTTTTCCATTATTCCCATCCAACAGTCGAAACCAAATCTCTCTCGAAAATTTCCTTCTTCCATTTGATGTCTCCATTTTCTTGAGCCCATTATCTTTTCTTGTTTCCGTCGCAAACGTCAGAACGGCATTTGTATTTTGATTCGACGGGTAAAAGCTTTCTATCAAAGAGAGGCACACTGCCGAACAAGCGCCTAAAATAAATAAATGTCAACAAACGAGTCGGCCGCAAATAACCTCGAATCAAATGTTAATGACGTGAAGGAAAAAACGGAGTTGTCGCGTAACCACTGCTGTGTTGTAGGGTGCACAAACAGCGTTTATGGTTTTTCTACCGTGAGCTACAAACGTGACTAAAGTGAAAAATGGATTCTGACTGTACGAAGAGTAAAGTGAGTGGAATGACTGTTATTTTTGTACACTAATAAACAACTAGTATTACTGTTTCGTTCAAAATTATTGACAAATTGCAATAATTGCAGTACTGATATCCACTTCGTGTGGTATATACCACTTGGAAATATTTAAAGTCAATCCATGATTTCTTTGCAGATATTTGGGTAGAAGAAAGAAATAAAAAAATGTTTATGTAGTTCCAATGGAAGTCCATGGCAACTGAGTAGGCGAACGGAAAAAAGTCAATTGATAAATTTTGCAATTTCAATTTTTATATGCATGAAACATATTTTTATTCCTGTAATACACATTCAAAATTATTTTCTCATTCAAATTCTGACAGTCAACGAATTATATGAAAAACATGTAACAATGTGTGTATGTAGGAAAAAAACAATATTTTCAATATATTTTTCCATATTTATTAATATCTCTATATTATTTTTGTTTATTCGTGTAATTCACTCCTACATCAGACATGTAAGTTTTAATTCATTTTTATTTATATTTGTGAAAATATTCATTCAGTTCTAATTCAGCAGAGTACCGATTTGTTGTCACTGCTGCTGGCTGATCACTTTCGCATGTATGCTGGAATAATAATTCTTTTTACTCCCCGAACGCACCAATGATGTTCCTCATTTCGCAGACTGATGTTCGAAAACGATGTGATTCGAAATAGGTAAAAACCCAATTGCAACCACCACTTGATCCACCACGAATATAAAACTGTTTTCAACTTGGCAATAAATTACATGTGAACACTTTGATGACACGCGAATTAGGTATTCGCAGTGCACGTGTTCAGACGGTTAAATGCAGTTCGCAGACTACTCGTCTCAATCTGCATTTTATTCATTACTAGGGCAATTTCCGAAACCGGGGCTCTACTTAATTCGAAGGTTATACATGCCGAATCACATGCAACCATAGTTTTTACGTTTGTAAGAAACAAATTTGATCCGTTGCACTTCAAAAACACTCTTTCCATAACAGTGGTAAAATACGGATAATTTGCGCTATCTGGAGTGAGTCGCTCAATTCCGCCACTGCGGCGCCACTTACTGAGGTGCTCCAAGTCCATAGAGATGGTTCAAAAATGCATGTTCATAAGTTGCGTGTTTTTCATCTGTAGATATTTTGGCGGATCAGATATTGACGTCTCAATTCCAGAAGTGGTTTGTTTGCTTCGACATAAAGACTCCCACTGGGGTAGTTCGTAAGACTCTCATTACAAGTCTCAGGGCTGTATTGTGTACAACATCCAGTTCTTCCAAGACAGATTCTACTGTTGAGGAGTAACTTATCGAGCCATAGTCAATTTTGGATCTTATGAGAGATCTATGAATTCTGACTAAGATGATGCTGTATTCCCCCCCACCACACAGGTCTGACTGGATAACGTCTTCAGTGAATTGATGAATTGATGCCATTCTGGTAGTATTGGCTTGAGATGACGGATATGAGCTTCCCATTTCAGTTTTTATCGGAGACTATACCGAGGAACTTGACTTCTCAACTGTTCACTATACAAGTTCAGGATCAAGTATGTTGTATAGAAGGTCGTTTATTGAAGACCATACGAAATCATTAGCATATAGACCGCCTTTGATGGGCGCCCCAATTCTCTCCCAAATATCATCAATGTCTATAAGGAATAACGTTACACCGAATATTGATCTTTGTGGAGCACCATTTTATTGTATCTTTTCATCTAATTACGTGTTGTTCAGTCCCACACAGAAGGATAGGTTGCTAAAAAAAATTCAACGAATGCTAGAAAAATTCCATCTATTCCCCAGACTTGCAATGTCCTCACGATGTTATATCTCCATGCCGAGTCTTATGCTCTATATACAGTGCTCGTCTAAAGTCGGTTCCCCCCTACTAATTAGAAGAGCTTAAATAGGAGATAAAAACCTACTTTTTCATGGAAAAATCACAGCAAAAAGTCAAAATGGCGTCTAAGCGCCATCTTGAATAATTTTTTTGAATATAACACTTTGTATATTATTCCATTTTCGAAATCTGCTTATAATTCTCAACAGTTTTTTCTCATACACTTTACTCCTAAATCCAATTGTTTTCGAAATATTAACGTTTGAAAAGTGACATTTCGGTTATTTCAAACCCAACCAAAAATACTAATGTTGCTTTCAATCAAGTTTGTATTGGAAAAAATCGTTGTCGCGGTAACATCTTGTTTACTATCAAACTGAACTTCTGACTGTCAAATAGTCCGTTGAGCGCCTACATCCTTTTATGAAAAGAGTGATCATGGCTTGTAGTTTAGACGATGAATTTGAAGCAGTTTTGATATTTGGAGAAGTTGGAAGAAATTATCATCCAGCAGTCCGTATGCTTGATGATAGATTTCCCGAAAATTCTATTTCGGGGTAATATTTGCGCAAACTTTTAAATAAGCTCCAAGCAACTGGTACGCTGAAAGATGCTCCAAGATCAGGAAAAGCGTCTCTTTCAAAAAAAAAGGTAGAAATTGTTGCTGAAATGGTGATCAATCCAATTCAGTCGACGTATGCAGTTGCTGAATCCTGTGGGTGAGTTCAGAAAGTGTCCAAAGAGTCCTAAAAAAATTAAAGTTTCATCTCTACAAAATGAAAATCCTGCATGCTCTCACGGAGGATTATCCAGACCGGAGGGTTTAATTTTGTGAGTCGTTAACAAGAACAATTGAAGGAGAGCGGGGCTTCCCAAAACGTGTATGTTTCGCAGACGAATGCGAATGGAAAAGTCAACAAACGAATGTACGATACTGGAGCGATACTATCCGCATATTTTTAGGAAAGGACATACCCTTTCCAGTTTCCTGAGAAGGTGAATGTTTGGGCGGGATTTGGGCAATCGCGTTGTTGGACCGATTTCCATCAGAGGAAATCTTACAGGAGTTTTTTACAGAAATATTTTTGAAACTGAAATTGAACCTCGAATAGGACAAATTGTATTAAACAATCAGGAAAAGTTTGAAAATCGTGAAATCATATTTCAGCAGGATAAGCACCTCCCCATTTCGATTGCATGGCTAGAGAGTTTCTCGATACAAACTTTCCTGGGCGATAGATAAGTCGCAGGGAAAGTACAGAATGGCCACCAAGTTCTCCGGATCTAACACCTCCAGATTTTTTTCTTTAAGGGTATCTGGAGTCAGAAATCTACGCCACTGATTGCCAAACAATAAAGAGTTGGAACGCAGAATAATAGATACATGTAAAGAAATAGATGAACGGACTTTCATCAACGTGAGAGAAGCTATTTATAATAGGGCACTTTATTGTCAAGATTCAGGAGGGGGCCACATTGAACACCTGATGAAATAATTGTTGGGGTTGAATAAAAGTGTTATTCTAAAATAAATTATAATTTTTTAGCTAACTAATTTGTTTTGATTGTGAATAAGCGGTACTGTTTATCCTAAATAAACATTTTTTACGCCTCTTATTAGTCGAATTCATTAGGAGATTCAACTACAAATCAATAACAACGTTTAGTTAGTAAAATGTTTTACCGGAAGTGACCAAAATCCATACTTCATTTTCAACCGGAATATCACTTTTCAAAAGGTAATATTTCGAAAACAATCGAATTTAGGAGTAATGTATGGAGAAAACGTTGAGAATGATGAGCAGATTTCGAAAATGAATAATATACGGGTGTTCTATTTAAAAAAAATAAATGGCGCTCAGCCGCCATTTTGAAACTTTTAGCTGTGATTTTTCCGAAAAGTAGGTTTTTATCTCCTATTTGAGCCGTATGAATTTCGTTGCGATATACCAGGAGGTTCAAAAATTAGTAGAGGGGGTACGGACTTTAGACGAGCACTGTATATCGAAAAAGATTGCGATAACATGACTCTTTATTGCGGAAGCTTCATGAACACTGGACTCTAGGTTATCTATACTGCTTGTTGTGGAACGGTTCTTACAGAAACCACTCTGTTGGGGTATCAGGAGACTGTTCGCTTCTGAAGGGATTCGTATTTCCCTCAAGTATCTTACATATTGTGTTTGTGAGAGGGATAGGTTGGTATAATTGGGGGTCAATTCTAAATTCATTTGGTCTTATGATTGGGATAATTGTCGCCATTTTCCAATTATCGTAAAAACATCTAGAGGTGAAAATGATATTGAAAATCTTCGGGAGATATGATTTGGCAGCTATGGGTAGTGGGGTGAGTAGGCTATAGGAGATATCATCAGGGCCAGGGGTGGAGTCTCTAGTAGAATTCATTGCATCTTCCAATTCAGTCAGAGTTATTTTGGCGTTGAGGGGGTTTTGTGGGTTTTCTGATATGATGATCGTTTCTCCATCCGCGGTTGATTTGTGTTCACGAAACTGCGGCTTATAGTTGTCATCACTAGAAAGATCTTGAAAAACTCTTCCCATCAAATAGGAGATTTCTTCTCTAGTTCTTTCCCTTCATCGTCAAGCGATGTAATAGCTTGTGAAGTTTTTCGCCTTTGAGTTTTCTGATTCTACTCCATACATCATTCATAGTGGTGGAACTATTTATGGTAGCCACATAAGTCTGCCAGGACTCTTCTTCACTTTTTTTATTATTGAATTCCGATTGTGCTCGTAGTTTCTTGAATTTTGGAATATTTTCTCATATATTTTGTTCCTTCAATGTCTTGAAAGCATGTTTTGTGAGTTTGATTGCTTCTCCGCCAAGGCACTGGTCGGTGTCCTACTACTGGAGATGTTTTACCAATTGCTTGTGTGGCGGCTTCAATTATTGTATGAGTAAAATGGTTAATTATTTCGTTTATATGCACCTCATAACCGATTTGATATGGTGTGTTATCTTCTTTTAGACGGTGGAAAAGTGCCCAGTCAGCAGTGTTCAGTTTTCATTTCTGAGAAACCGTTGATGTTTCGTTAGATACTTTATTGTGTTTTATAAAAATCGGGAAGTGGTCGCTATCGTGAAGGTCTGCCAGGACATACCAAATCAGTTAGGGAGTTAATGCTGTATCACACAGAGTTAGATCGACAGCTGAGTCGTAACTAGAGAAAGCGTTGAACCTAGTTTATTCCCCGGTGTTCAGAACGTCAAATGTGTAGTGTTGATTACATTTTCCAATGCTCGCCCCGTGTGTTGTATTGAACAATTGAAGTCACCAAGGATGATACGTGGTTTCGGCAACTGTTTGAATAAATCATTGAGGATCTATCCATTCAATATTGGAGTCGAGGGAAATATAAATATTACATAAATTAATATTGATTGGGCCTTTGATGGATACTTCCCCATTGGCCCCCAGTTGGTCTTGTCAATTTTTATGGAAAACAAAGCTGACAAGTTTTGCTTCACCAAAAATGGGTTGCCTGCAGACATAAAATTGATGGTTTCAGTTAAGATGCCTAAAAACCCTGGTATATTCACTGATTCGATTTTGTTCAGAATTTTGGCGGACAACAAATGAATGGCGTTAAATTCTTCTCAGAACTTCATTAGTAGATGGCAGGTTGAGAAATGTTTGTCCCACGCTAAATCGGCTAAATGTCAAACTTCAAACCTATGAAATTTTATTTTTCTGTCAACATTACATTATTGCTAATATGTCTAGTAACCCTGGTGAAATTGTCATTAAATTGCAGAAAATATAAAATAAATGCATATAATATCATTATTAGTCAATTCGTCAAGATTTGTACTTGTCTTTCTTCACACACTACACTACCTGAAAATAAACAATTCCTCACGCACTTATGAACTGATGAACGAAAGATTTTTTGAAGAACAAACTCAGAAATAAGATGTCTGAAAACCCTGGTGCTTGCACTTATACCTATAGAAGTTTGGGATCGACTTGGCGACACTTGGCCTACTTGATAATAGAGATTACTAGCATGTCAGATGGCGCCAATTTCGTTTCAGTTTCGATTCAGTAACCGGGTATATTTATTTCCTTAGCTTCATTTCTGAGACGAACTGTCCGCGGGTTCTGATTTAAGCTTTGCTATTGGTTGAAAAGGGACATCTGTCAAACTTCACCTATAGCAAAGCTAGAATTAGAAGCCCCCGAACACCGCACAAAGAAAGCAGTGTCGAGTTGTTTTTCGTATTTTGTACCAATTGAATTTGAGGTTGACTGCATTCTGACGGACGGAGAATTGGAAATGAAATTGCTTTTGGTACTGAATACAGGTGAATATCCGACAGGTGAATATTCATACTGTCCACACAGAATACAAATGAGGCTCATTCTACAAAAAGTATCCTCACACACTGATGAACGAGTGAATCTTAAAAGAACAAACTCAGGAGTAAGCTTAGCAAGATTTCGAATCAAAGAGATGGAAAACGCATAGATACCGACAAAACACTGAAAATAATTTCATATAAAATGCTGCAGATGTCAGAAATTATCAAGCGAGAATACAAACAAAAATTTTTGGGCGGTGCCATCTACCACAGTTGAAGTTGAAGTAACAGGTGGTGTCTCCTCGAAAATTTAAACAATATCGAGTCAGTTCATTCAGCAGGGTTTTTAGACATCTCAATTACTGCTTATTGCATATCTCCATAAACAATATTGCGTACAGAATATTTGGCGCGAAAATGAGATGAAATCCTTGAAATTTACTACAATGTTTACATTTGTCTGTCAGAAATTAGATGAGATTTTACTTGAAGTCTACCTGGCGTTTTTTCCAAAGTGATTTTTTTCTGAAACGGCCCTTTTGAGATCATGGAAATTTCTACGAAGGAAGGAAAAAAGGTAGGAGAGTGGACTGATGTCTCTAGACGATGAATTGAAAATTGAGGGGGTTGGAAAATGTCTTCGATGACATTGTTCCATTAAAGTTACCGATACCAAGCCATTCACTGCCCATCTCTGCCGGACTATTACCTCTCTAACAACCTTCTGACCTGAACAAAATCAGAGAGTTCATTGTAGATATCATAAAATATGTTGAGGAAGTTGAGAAATCGATGTAATCCTGATCTGCGACAGTCTAGGCTTCTTCCAGCTATCTTAGAATGACTTCTTCGGACAAGGTGAGCCCTACTTACGAAGGTGAAGAGAAAAAATAATCTAAATCAGCTTCTCTTCTATTTTTCAGTAACACCCGCATGAGATATTCGGAGAAGGAGGGCAATCTAAACCAAGCAGTTGTTCGGAAGAACAAGACCCACTCCCAAGATCGATAAGGCTAATGAGTATTATTGGGATTAATAAAACTTCTTGCGATAATAGTGAACACCTCTCAACTTGCCAAAAGCTGAGAGGTTCTTCCACTCAGACTCAAACCAATTGGAGCTTCGTCCTCTGAAGCTGAAGAGATGAAGCTCACGTAACAGTTAAAAACTTTAGATATGTCGCAAAACACTGCAGCTCTCACTTCCTTCAGACTAGAATATAGAATTTTCAGAAAGCAAAAGATTGCATCTCCTGTACTTCTATTGGTTTGAAAGCTGAATTGAGTAATTGTATGTAATTAACAGCACTTCATGAAAGCATTATCTGCCCCATCATAAGATTTTTAACATGAGCAAACGTCCTTGTAATTGTGGATCCATCTTGTATGTTGAATTTCTCAAAATATTTTCCTTGTTGAAATTACTAGCATATACATATTTATCTATTCCGATATAACTTATTGAAAGGATTTTCCAGTGTTTTGTATATTCATAATTGACAATCAACTTAAATTCCAAAATAAATATGGATAATAATGATAAACAATGGAATACACATACTGATTGTCAATGAGATAACACATCGAGTGCAGTGATCACCATTAAAATATATATAATAATTTTTTGACTGATTGTGACAATATTGTCTCATAATATATTTAATACTACTCCAAAACATGATTATTTTATTGATCTTGCAAATACGAAAATACCCGAAGCGTTTCCTCATTCTACATTTTATTTATAATTCATTGCGGAAAACATAAAAATCATAAAATTGGATTTTTTACTCAATGAAATTCAAATTAAGTATATCTGATCATTTGCTGTTTCCAGAATGAAGGAGAAAGAATTGGCTACCCTCAAAATAGAATAGCAAGTGCCACCCAAGACCAACAACAAAAAAGTACATTTTTTACCTGATAATACAAGTTGAACAGAGAAGGATTATTCAACACTTCACAACATATTACAGGAAATTTTGGTATTGCTTTTATTCATCAATCTGTCCAAATATATTTTGAAAAAGAAGTATTAAAAACAGTGTTTGTGTGGTAGAGGCATGCATTCATGTTATTTGCTGAAAATTATACAAAACATGTAAGTTCTTTCCTGAGACAAGTGTGAATGGATGGAATTTCAATATCTTGAACAGAGAAAATGAATAAAATTCAACTTCTCAAGCAAAGCGGCATTGTCCAAACTAATTGTTGAAGTCCAAGCGCGTCGTTCTCAAATACTTTCGGAGGATCAAAGATCGAGAAAAGCCACTTTACCGCCTCTTTTAGCAATAAGAAACGTTCAAACACATCTTAATTATAATTTTTGAAATTTGTTATGCCATTTCCACTATCCACATATATTTTGAACAAGCACCGACTTTGAATTTGTGTTCATGGGACAGAAATACATAAGCACCAACTTGGTGGAGCCGTATCAACAGAAAATTAACCATACAAAATTGGTACGCACTACAATTGTTCATAATTAGAATTATTTCGGAACACTTTTCGAAAATTATTTATATCACTGACATAAGTACATGGAATAGTTTATTCTAAAATATGTTACATCATCGATCACCCTCAAAATATTCCACAACGGAGTGACATAACCTTTAAGGCGACAAAAGCACAATCACAGAATAATAATAATAATAATAAATTTATTCACC
Organism: Gonioctena quinquepunctata; assembly: GCA_018342105.1. Lineage (NCBI taxonomy): Eukaryota > Metazoa > Arthropoda > Insecta > Coleoptera > Chrysomelidae > Gonioctena > Gonioctena quinquepunctata. The sequence goes on from JAFIRS010002700.1 coordinate 157,120, forward strand.
ATCACAAGTACAAATATATAAAATAGTAGAACGTACAGTTTTTTTTTTCATATGATAAATAAGCAGATTGGCCCAAAAAAGCTTTCGAAGAGCTTATCTATGGGCAGTTTCTACACTATGAAGAAAAAAAAGTTTATTCAATCTCAGAAAATAGACATGGCATTTAGTTACATATAAATGAACAACATGTTAAAATAATACCACAAAAGTTGTGGAAACTACTTGTATGTGGAGTATTGATTTTATCATGGTAGACTCACTCACATTATAGTATCTAAAATGGTCTGCAGAAAAAATTCCATTGTATAAAACTTATTTGAGTATAAAAGTAATAATTATAAAATATAAAATACGATATGGAAGTAGTTACAGTATGTGTATATAAAAAAAAGTATACGAGATATGTATGTATATAAAACTTTAATTGAAAAACTATCATATAAATGTACATATAAAAAGAATGTACGAGGAGATATGTATGTATATAAAACTTAAATTAGAAAACTATCCTATAAATGTATATATAAAATGAAAAAGAAAATGAAGGACATTGGTAAACACATGAAAAGGAGTGAGAAGAGACTACACTACAGAAAGATACACTAATCCTATCAAAACCATTGAATGATGATATATATTCCTGAACAAAGCATAGACACAAATCACAAAAAACACCCTGTGTGGTCTGTAATTGCAGTTCACCGAATTATGACTCTAGATAATTTCGTTTATCAAGTGGGCTGGTGTCCCCCAGTTTGTCCCAATATTATACAGGTTCACCATGATTTTTAGACATCTCAGTTGCAGTTCATTTATCAGTTTCTAAAGCATTTCCAGATGGGTATACAACCCATTTGAGTTCAATTGAGAAATGAAGATGGTTCGTGATTTGAGTAGATTTCTTGGGAAAAACTGTCACTGTCAGACTCTGAGAGGGATGCATTGGAGTTTGTTTCAAATTCTTCTTGCAGTTGGTAGATAATATTTTTTTTTATCCTAGTTATTCTTGATTTGATTTCTCTCTCTACAAGAACGGGGTGAATTTTCGAGAGCATGTCTAGGAATCCGTGTACCTTTATCTTTTGTGTGTTCTTTGGCGACTGAGGATGTGTCATGTGCATCAATATACAGGGCATGACTACACCTAGTGACAAGACCAAATCGTGTTTTCATAATTAATCTCCCGCAAAATGTCAATTCCACAATTATTTGATAGGTTTTGCCCCAAATTTATATAATTTGGGTTATAAAAGATGTTTCTAGATATAACAAAAATGTATAATTTTTCTTTGTAAGGGTAGAGGAATAATATGGTATTCTTTCGATATCTTGTCAATCTGACCCATTTTTCAGCATTACAAACATTTTTTTTTCAAATTACCGTCAAATCTGAGGTCACGTAATATAAGTCGCAACGGATTTTTCAGTTGTCAGTCATGCAGAAGCGAACCGCCATTAGAGTTTTTTAGAAATTTCAATAACAATTTTTTTTCCATATATAGCCAATTTTATGACGGACACTGTATATTTTGGACAATAACAATTACTGTCTTTCATATTGAAACTTGAAATTGAAAATAAAAATAGATTCACATTCCTGAAAAAAAAAACGGAAATACCGGGTGACACAGGATATCGGGCCACCCCTGTAACTTCTGCATTCGTGAACGGATTTTTCTGAAATTCGGTACAGATAAGCAACCATTTCGGATTTGATCACATTACAATCCAATATGGCGGACTTCCGGTTTTTCTGGAAATGCCAGCAACTTTGTTTTTTCAAATGGAACACCCTGTATATTTTTAAATATTCAAGTTCAACAGATCAAAACAAGTCCAAAACCCTTGTCAAATGTCATTCTTTTGAAAAAAATTGAATTCAAATTGTTTTTTAATTTTACCTCGTGGAAAAATGAGATTTGGTCAAAGCTATTCACAATAAGTCGCACATAACAAAAAAACATATTTTTTTTGAAAAATAATTTTTTGTGTCACTTATTGATGAATCAATGCAGTCACATCACATTTTGATAAAAATTTTTTTTTCAAATGAAACCCCTATGGGCCACCTACTTTTCTCTCTAGAACATACATTCAGGAAAAAAGTGACATATCATTTTTGTATTTCGGTGCAGTAACAAATTGTATACGTTCAAAAATCTACAACTAGTTCATGAGTTTCCTTGCAGTTCGAATAATTTTTCAACTTAGTAAGCTGTGGATAACAACATTTCTGAATCTTGTCACCTGATTGTGTTTCGCTGTCATCTTTCATCTCAACTCTCTAAAACCTAGAATTTTCATTTTGCATTTTTACTAATTCTCGGAAGTTAACTATTTTCGAGAGTTTAGAGGAAAGATGACAGCGAAACATAATTAGTTGACAAGATTCAGAAATGTTGTTTTTCACAGCTTACTAAGTTGAAAAATTATTCGAACTGCAAGGAAACTAATGAACTAAATGTAGATTTTTGAACGTATACAATTTGTTACTGCACCGAAATACAAAAATGATATGTAATTTTGTTCCTGAATGTATGTTCTAGAGAGACATGTATGTGGCCCACAGGGGTGTCATTTGAAAAAAAATTATTTTTGATTAAAATATGATGTGACTGCATTGATTCATCAATAAGTGACACAAAAAATAATTTTTCATAAGAAAAATTTTTATTTTTTTGTTATGTGCGACTCATTGTGAATAGTCTTGACCAAATCGCATTTATCCACTAGGTAAAATAATAAAAAAAAAGTGTTTTTTTTTTACATTTACGTGAGGTTTGGACTTATTTTGACCTGTTGAAAATATACAGGGTGTTCCATTTGAAAAAACAAAGTTGTTGGCATTTCCAGAAAAACCGGAAGTCCGTCATATTGGACTGTTAGGCGATCACATTCGAAATAGTTGTTTTTGCCTCCTGAACACGAATTCGAAGAAAAATGCGGGGTTCTCATACCGTTTCCGAGTTAGAACACTTTTTACTTTTTTTTAACCTCATTTTCAAGCACCGTTTTCTCGCACAAAAATCAGTCAAAATGCCTCCTTTTTTTACCTGCATAAACAATTTACCCTAAATCACTTATTTTCGGTACAACTACGCACAAAATATTGCCGGTTTCATCGAAAAAATCGTCCTTCTTAAACAGTTACAAATAAACAAACTCCACACATCTGACAGATGAAATTTTGTAATTTTTTTCATGTTAGTAATAACAAATAAATCCGCCAACTTTTCGAATTCAAATATGACCAATAGTTTTCCCTTTATTTATGTTTGCAAATACTATTAGACATATATTCGAAAAGTTGGCGGTGATTCATTTGTTATTAACAACATAAAAAAGAGGGAAAATTAATAAATTTCATCTGTCAGATCTGTGAAGTTTGTTTATTTGTAACTGTTCAGAAGGAGGATTTTTATGATAAAACCAGCTATATTTTGAGCCTAGTTGTGCCGAAAATAAGTATTTAGGGTACATTCTTCATGCTGGTAATGAAATAATTGAAAAAAAACCTTTTTAAAAACGAACTCTTGTTCAAATACCCTAAAAAGTACAAAATAATTGCTTTGGATGTGTGATGTAGGTTATTCCGTGAGATATAGATTCAAGAGCTTGTCGCGCAAAGTTTTCATTTCGAATACAGATGCGACAAGCTTTCGAATCTATAACTCACGAAATAACCTGAGCCACACATCCAAAGCAATTATTATGTTCTTTTTAGGGTATTTGAATAAAAGCTTGAATGTATAGAGGTTTTTTTTAATTATTTTATTTTGTGCTTTTTTTTTCTGTGAGTTCTGAGCTATCTAGTTCTTCAACGAGGAGACCATCTGAAGATTAATTCGTCCGCCATCCTGGAAGCTGCCATCTTCAATTTATGAATTTTGACAAAAAATCAATAATCTTCGACTAAATTCATAATCTCCGACCCCAAAAACCCCTAACTCCCACATACCAATTTTGAATCGAATCGGACCATAATTACAAAACTCGTTCGCCATCTTGGAGCCGCCATCTTGAATTTGTCAATTTTTGTCAAAAAATCGTCGGACATCTTGAAGCCGCCATTTTGATTTTATGAATTTTTGTCAAAAAATTTATAATTTTCAATCCTGAAAATCCCCATTTTGAATCGAATCGGACCATAAACACAAATCTCGTCCGCCATCTTGGAGCCGCCATTTCGTTTTTTTCATCTTTTACAGATGCATAATGCATTGCCAGGGAAACTTCAAACACCTGCCAAATTCCACGTTAATCGAACAACTAGAAGTGGGTCAAATTCAACTTGCAAGGTTTGATGACAAACATCGAGACAGGTGAAACAAAATAAAAGCTTGTAAAAAAAGTAAAAATTGATCCCACTCGGAAACGGTATGAGACCGCTGGATTCGTGTTCAGGAGACAAAAACACGTAAGTAAAGTTTTTTACCTATTTCCAGGGAGCATGAGGTAGTTGTCGTGAAATCCACTTCCAATCAGATTGCGTTTATATTTATTCCACTTTTAGTAAACATTACCTGTATCATTTTACATTTTTGGAAGGATTTACCACACCGAAAGTGAGATATAAGGCTACAAAGTTGCAACGTTTAACACGTAATCCCTATAGTGAGCTACCGCGGACACCACATTTCGATGCATAACTAAAAACCACCCATTCAGATCCTTAAAAAAAAACTAGTATATTATTGAAAGGTGAGTAATACATTTTATAGAAAAAATTAAACATGTGTAGACATACAGTTATTCAGTTATTGCCATAAGAAGTTTCTAAATTATTGAGTATGAGAAGTGCAAGAAGGGGAAGGCTGAGAATCGTGGCAACTCCTCAAGCGAGCGCTCGTGATTCAAATAAGTGAGAGCGCGAGGGTCTTGCTGTTTTGAATTGAACTGTGTTTTGGAATACACATATTTATGAATGATAATTGTGAATAATTGCGTCAATATATACTTATGCATTTTAAACATATTACAATAGGAATAGATATAAAATAAAATATAGTTTCAGCGAGTAACGGCAAACAACAGTGCATAAACTTTATTTTATTCATACATTTGTACAACACATATACGTATAACATAATTCGAATATTTTTAAACATAAACAGGTGAATAAAATATAACGTATAATTCTAAAGAAATTATAAACAACAATGAATGTCATATTATTCATTTTTAACTATTGAACTAAATAATCACATGATTGACTAAACATTTATTTTCAAGTCATTAATAATTTTAGTTAATGCTTTCCTATTTTTAGTAACTCTAGATTTTCCATTCTCCAATTTTTCAGTTAGGTGAATAATCACAGCTTCTTCTCCTTCATCGGGATACATTTGTTTAAGAAAAGTAAAACCTGGTGCCAGTTCCGACACTTCTTACAACGGATACTTCAAATTGATGCAAGTCCCAAATGTTTTTCTTTCAGCACATTCTCCAAACTCAAAACCTGGTGCCAGTTCCGACAATTCAAATTTTTCTTCTTTGGGGATAACAATGCGACTTCCTTCTGAAGCGTTATTTTCATAAGTCCGTTATATGTTCGTATTTCGAGCCATACACAGTTCAAACAATTCATTTTTCCTTTTTTCAACTTTTGCTTTAGCAACCCTACCATTTTTGCGCGAAATAGTTCCATAGCTTTGACTGCTTGTTCGTAATGGTTTCTTAAACAACGAAATGCCAGCAATCGTTGGATTGCAACGTTGCCAAATCCAAAATCCAAAAATATATATTTTCTTAACTGTCATTTACAATAAAAACTTAACTACTATGTACAATTTATTCTATTTACAGCATCCTCTTCCAGGTTCCTCTTCCAGGGTAGGGGGGCGGGAGAGGAGGAAGGGATTGCAGCTCATAGTTTGGGGACGTTTCTGACTGATCTCTTGCCCTCCCGTGGGGGCGAAGCGACAGCCCCTGTTGATGTCAGCAGGCGAGCTTTATACGACATACTAGTTACAATTCTTTACTATAAGTGCCTAGTTGCAGGCGCCTCCTGCTATGTGCTTATGCGCCCCTTTCCTTATTTATTTTTCTACGAAATTTCTGTGTTGATGTTCTTTCATATACTTTTTAACTCTACTATATCTGGGAAAAGTTTAGAAAAAACTCAGTTTTGAAATTTGTGCTTATGCCTTACCTACTATCTATAGATTTTGGAAAATATTTTTTTTTCACGAGTTCTTCTGGTGTGTTGCTTCCGCTTCTGCTCTAATCGTTTGCGTTACTCTGCGATTTCGTTATATAACTCTAGGGCCTCGAATATTACCCCGTGTTTTCTTCTTAGGTTTGCCCTGATGTTTGTTATTTCCGCTGTGAGCGGACTTCCAGGGATATGATACCTATAAAATTTGTCCGATATTCTGGTTACGTACTCAGATAGTTTTTCTACTATCGCTAGCTCGCGTAGATCATCCAGCCGGATGTATCTGCTACTGTTTGTTGCTATACGCAGTGCTTCATTCTGCAGCCTCTCAATTATGCGGCCTCTTAATTTTTGCAACATCCGCGGACTCAACAAGAACATCAATGACGTCCACCATCACCTACAGACGGAAAAACCGGATATTCTGGCTCTAACAGAAACACAAGTAAACTCGTCCACCAACAAGATCCATATGCTTTGTCCTGGTTACGAACTCCATTCTCGATTCAGGTTCAAAGGTGGAGTCTGCCTTTACGCCAAGGCTAACCTTTCATGCCAGCGTGAAGAGAGTTTGGAACCGAAAGACTTTGATGTGATGTGGTTCAAGCTATCTGATACCAAACTGACTAAGTTCCTCTGCTGCCTTCACCTATCACCTAATGAACCTTCATATAACGACCTCTTTGAGTTTTTATCACTCAAACTGGACTACATTCAGGAGAACCATCCAACAGCTGAAACCATAATCATGGGAGACTTTAATGTACATAACGCTGCCTGGCTCAAATTCTCTAACAAAACAGATGATGCAGGTCGTCAAGCCGAGGCCTTCGCCATCACTCATGGTCTAGAACAACTGGTCGAGCTACCAACCCGCATCCCTGATGTCAACAACCAGTCTGCCAATACACTAGATCTTTTCCTCACCACCAATCCTGACCCGTATAGAATAGAAGTTTGTGCCCCACTTGGAAACTCTGACCACACCCTCATCTCCACAACATGCTCTTTCCATTTACCATCGAGCTGCCCAATACCACCCCGTCTCATGTGGCATTACAATTCGGCCGACTGGGAAGGTCTTCGTATGTTTTTCTCAGCGTTTCCATGGAAGAGAGTTTGTTTCTCTTCAGTAGATCCAACACGATGTGCTGAGACAATTTCTGAAATCATCATGTTGGGGATGCAAACTTACATACCGAATACCGAAAGAAGAACATCATCCGATAAGACCTGGTTTAACAGAAACTGCTCTAGAGCTGTGGCTTCCAAACAGGCAGCATACCATCGATGGCTGAAAAATCCGGGCCCTGAGACCAGAGCAGCATATGTCGAGGCTAGAGGCATATGTAAAGAGACAACAGAATGCTCAAAAGATGCCCACAAAGCCAAAATAAGATCAAAACTTGCTGAATGTCCTAACGGATCCCGTTCATTTTGGTCTTTCGCCAAAGCTGTGGGAAGAAACTTCACTTCCAGCTCATTTCCACCCCTAACCAAAGAAGATGGAACACTAGCAACGACTGCCCAGGAAAAAGCCGATATCTTTGCGCACCTATTTGCAGGAAATTCCACTCTGGATTCATCGGGAAAACAACCCCCGAACATTACACCTATTGACAGTCACATGCCCGAGATCACCTTTCGCCAACGTACTATCAGAAAGATTTTGCTGGGTCTCAACACCAACAAAGCCTGTGGATCTGACGGAATCCCGCCGATTGTTCTCAAGAAATGTGCCCTGAACTAACACCTGTTCTTTGCAAGTTGTTCAACCACTCTTACAATTTGGGGGTATTTCCGTCCAATTGGAAAATTGCAAGAGTACAGCCAGTCCCTAAAAAAGGCGAAAAGGCCCTACCTAGCAACTACAGACCTATCACACTATTATTTCAAAGGTCATGGAAAAAGCCATCATCATCGAGCTCATGAAATATCTGGAAGACTCAGGAATTGTCAACGATAGGCAATATGGCTTCCGCCATCAGAGATCAACTGGTGACCTGCTCGCTCACGTCTCACATATATGGCAGCTATCTATTGAAAAGTATGGAGAAACTTTAGCTGTGGCATTAGATATCTCCAAGGCGTTCGATCGAGTTTGGCACCAGGGACTCCTCGCCAAGCTTCCGTCTTATGGCTTGCCCCCTCAGCTGTGTTCTCTGCTTGCTAGTTTTCTCTCAAACAGGTCTTTCCATGTAGTGGTCGATGGAGTTTCATCTGACACTCTACTCATAAATGCTGGTGTTCCGCAAGGATCCATTCTCGCACCAACACTATTTATACTTCACATCAACGACCTGTTGAAAGCAACTTCATGTCCAGTACACAGCTTTGCCGATGATAGTACCCTCCATACCGCTTTCTCTTCCAGGGCCCCTATATCAGCCCGTGAAACCAGAAATGAACGAGGAAGAAATGTTAATAATATAAATATGGACTTAGCAACAATTCTCGAATGGGGATCTAATAACTTGGTAGAATTCAATGCAAACAAAACACAAGCATGTCTTTCCTCTAGAAAAGCCGATATCACTGTGCCTAACATAACTTTGTCAGGAGTAACCATACCACTGAAGCCATCCATATCGATGCTTGGTATTACTATCAGCAATAACCTTTCCTGGGAAAATCACGTGAGGTCCATTGCCAAAGTGCATTTCAAAAACTTGGTTTTCTGTTTCGTGCCAAGAGCTATTTCACCCCCAGTCAGCTGCTTATGATCTATAAGGCACAGATCCGACCTGTCCTGGAATACTGTTCCCATATTTGGGGTGCGGCACCTAAACATATCCTGAGGCTATTGGATTCTGTCCAGAAAAGGCAATTCGTCTCGTCGGTGATGCCACGCTTACAAACTCGCTCACTTGTTTGGAACACCGTAGAAAAGTTGGCGATTTGTCTCTATTTTATAGATATTTTCATGGGCGATGCTCTTCTGAAATATCAACAATCGTTCCTGCTTTGGCAGTCTCTTCGAGATTAACCCGTCAAGTTCAGTCATCACACCCCTTCGTGGTCACTTTGGAGACCTGCAGAACATCACTTTCCAAAGACTCGTTCATCCAACGAACAGCGAGGCTTTGGAACTCATTGCCTAGGGAGGTGTTCCCCGAGGCATACAACCTTCAGAAATTTAAGAAGAACACCAACTCCTACCTTGTTTCCCTAGGTTCCCACGATGTTCTCTGAACATTACAGGATATCCCTCTTCGTGGGAACCAGAACATAAAAAAAAAAAGTCTCAGAATTTGAGTTTTTGACAGACTGCAGTAAATTGGACAGGCGTATGTCATCGCTGGTCTTATGATTTGTTTATAAATTCTCACCTTATTGTCAATCAATGGGCTTGAGTTGCGTGCAATGAGGGGGTAGGTTTGCTTTATTGCGGCTGCCCCCCTCTGCAACGCCAGCGCTATATGTTTTTGCAAATTCATACGCACGTCCAATTGCACTCCCAGGTATCTCACTGAGGGCTTCTCAATCACTCTGTTGTTTTCAATCCTTGATTTCCCAAGGATCTCCACGTTAGTTCGTTTCCTTGTGAAATTAATGACCTCCGTCTTATTAGGATTCAACTTGATCTTGTTTTTCCCCACATACGGTATAACCAACAGATCCAGATGAATCTGGAGCTGTCTGGCAGCCACTCCGCTATGAAACGAGTGGGCATAGATCGCGGTGTCATCCGCGAACATAGCCGTGCTCGTTTGAGCGAAGGTCGGAAAGTCGTGAGTATACAACGAATACAAGATCGGTGATAGCGAAGACTCCTGTGGGACCCCCGCACCGATTGTATGTTCCGGTGAGCTAGTTCCGTTCACATTTACCCTGAAAGTCCGCCCAGTTAGGTACGATTCCAGGAGTTTCATGAGGTGAAAAGGCATGCGTGCCTCCGACGTTGCCGATAGTCCAGGCATGGCTTATTCGCTATATCACGCATGCTAGTTGCGTTTCTGAGTGTACAGTTCCCTTGAAAAAGATCACTCTAATTCAGCGTTTGCACTGTATCGCGTCGCGCTACAATCGGGCCTAAGTTTTGACACTGTTTGTAGCACGACAACTCTTAAATTTACCGTATTGGTTCTTTGTCGCTCGTTTACAGCACGAGATTATTATTTACAAACTTTTCGAAACTTTTTTTTTAATTTGAGCAAACTAGAGAGGTCACAAGTGAATTAAAGAGGAAAATAACATATTTTCACACCCTGTGTGGACAAACTGAACCAATATATTTTGAACTGTAGTAGCCTCTGGATCCATCAAACATACATCAATTGACAGAATAAAAGACTTGTCGGAAATTTCAGTTCAGAATTTCATCTAATTCTCTAAGTAGATTTGGAAAAAACGAATCGAAGATGTCTAAGTATGGATGCGCTCGTGCAAAACCATCGAGCTACTGCGGACAGGGTAAAAAATCAAGTGAGAAAAGTGGCAAATCAAGAAGTAGAAGTACCAAATCGGAAGATGGGCATCTAGAATCGAGAAGAAAAAGTTCAAAATCAAGAAGGAAAAGTCCCGAATGCAGGGATGTGAAATCGAAAGAAAAAAAAGGAGAAATAGTGTCTAGAAAAAGAAAAGGAATGATAAGCAAGAAGAAATTATGTGCTAGGCCAGGCCCTTTAACGAACAATCCGTTCCTAAATTTTCTGAGGGTGTATAGAACACGGAAGTGTGGCTGGACTGTAAGGAAAGTTGCGGTAGAGGGTGCCAAAGTCTGGTGTTCCATGGGCCCTGGAGAGAGAAAGCAATTCTATGTTGAGGCTTGTAAGTTACAACATGGAAAAAGGGGTAAAGGTAAATTACGGAAAATAAGAGAAACGAGTCGAAGAAGGAGATGAGTGTGAATCATTCAATTGGATAGGAATAAGTGATGTCTGTTGTGTTTATTGTCATCGATAAACCTTTTCAGTTGAAATAAATACGTTTTATATGTATTAGTAGTTATAATTTTCAAGGCGAAGATATACTTAGCTCTACAACGGGTGGAAAATAGTTATGTATTTGTCTATCAACGCCGTAAAGTTATCTTTTTGGATGAATCGACCACGGTGCAGACAAAATCAAGTATAATATTTTTGACATTTTTGGTCCTGAAAATGCAAGTAGTTCCAAATCTTTATTAACCAAATGTATCATTAAGTAATAAAGATAGGTACAGAATTATTTACAGTAAGTATGGTAATGTGATCATGTTGGCTGGTGGAATAGACTTGTCGAGTGACCTCTCACAGAAAATGTCCCAATCAATCTATTAGAACCAGATAAATGTGAGATGGAGCATTGGACTTCTTATGGTTTACTGAAACTATAAAAAAATGACTCGAATCAATCTAAACACATACACGATTTTTCTCTGTTAGTTTTACTGTAGAACCTCCATAGAATGGTGCTGTCGCAATATGGTCTAGAACTAGAATTGCGACAAAAAATATTGACCTAAATAGATTCTGTGTAGATGTTCATTTCGAAATTTGTAGTCTGTCCAAGAACTTCAATAAGAAAAATATAATTTTATCAGTAGTATATAGATCACCATCTGGTAACGTTTTAGACATTTCATATGAGTCGAATATAAATATTATCTTTTGTGGCGATATGAATATAGATTCTTTCCACATGAATAATTCTGAATTTACTGAGCTTTGTAACATATTGTCAATGTATAACTTATGAAGCTCCTGAAAATATGAACGATAGCTCATTGGATCCGAATTGACGTGCAGAAAAATGCGTTCCGAAGATTTTACAGCACATAAAAAATTACAATTGTTATTAACAAATTAAGAGAAAAAAAAAGCATCTAGTTTTTTGCTAATAATTGAAAGACCATTGATAATTGAGAAATTTAAAAAAGAATCTGAAACAGGAGGAAATTTTCAATAAAAAAGTCCCAACTCCCGGAATTTAATCTCCATTATTTATAATTTTGCGCGCACCGCCGCTGAAGACTGTATACCACATGAAATACATTCAAGTCCCGTTGGAAAGACATTCTTATGTTGATTTTTCAAAAAGTTATACAATTGTTAACAAGTTTTTTTCGGGCCAGCATTTTCACAAATGGCGATATAAAAATTGAAATAATTGACTTTTTTGCTTCTTGGAGCTTGGAGCTTCTTGGAGCCCTATATATATATATATATATATATATATATAGTGGAAGGAATTTAATGGACATGGCCCTCAGAGAAAAGTTCTAACCGTAGACACGTTTCGGGCTCTCGGCCCTCATCAGTACCGTGGAGAAGTGCAAGGATGAACAACACTTGGTAGAAAACGACAAATCAACGGAGTCAACAAACAGAAGCCAGCCGCTCATTTGTAATTTCGGTCAGCAGACCCTGAATTCCAGGGCAACAACCAACGTCACCACGGAGGCAGCTATAGCTACCTGCGTGACATCCGAGTCCAGGAATATAAATATGAAAGAGAGTAATATCGAGGGGACTGTCCATTAAATTCCTTCCATTTTGTTTTCAACAGTCCCCTATATTACTCTCTATATATATATATATATATATATATATATATATATATATATATATATATATATATATATATATATATATATATATATATATATATATATATATATATATATATATATATATATATATATATATGTATATATATATATATATACATATATATATATATATATATACATATATACATATATATATATATATATAATACTTAAGAAGATCGCGTGATAAAAGTTTTATATTTTTTTAATTTCGTTCATTATTATTGTGTTTTTTTTAAACGAATGTTATATTATTGCAGTTTTCGCATCTAACAATGGCATCAAGTAACGCTGCGTTATTTTGTTAACGTCATTTGTTAATAAATTATTTGTGAACAAATAGAAGTTTATTATATAAAAAAAACAATTTTTTTTCATTCTGTTGGCATGACAAAATAATGATAAAAAAAATCTTAAAAATTTTTTTTTTATTGTTTATAATCGTTTTCTTATATTTCCATTGTTTATAAAATGGTTTAATTTTCTGTAAGATATAAAAAGATATTTTAACAAATGGATGAAAATGGAAAACTGAAAAACTAAAGGTGTGATTGGGTGTCCTCTTGCTCATAGAAGAGGACGAATGCTTCTCCACTTATAAGGGATTCTGGGGATATCGGTGATATTCTGGAGTCATCATACTTGTACCATGTGCCTGCATAAGGGTGCCTACAGTAAGCCGTGTAGTGTCCGCTATATATTGTTCCACTATGGTTGGACACAGCATATAAGTTGTAAAGACACGGTGTTACGTTATCTGCTGCATAATTTCTCGTATCTAAACCTTCGAGAGGAAAGTCAATGGTGGCATTCAATTTTCCCATAAATCTCCCCATCGGCAAGAATCGTTTCAAGTGAATTACCAATATTTTGGGGAACTTATGTATAGATAATGACTTTGCGCATTTTATCATTTCCTTACAATTACAACAAGTTGGTTTTTCTTCGCCGTCCAAAATTTCTTTCCTGATAAACGAGTCTAAACATTGTGAAAGACTGAGCTGGCCAGTATTCTGTGGAATATGAAGTGAAAGATCCCAGAAGGGGTCAAAAGAGACAGAACAATAGCCGCATGAAATACAATTCAACGATGATTTTAGTTGACCAACAAAATTATCAACAATTTTCGAGTTATCCATTCTAAGATATCTTGACCAAGACTCCTAGGCCTTTTCATGGTCACTCAATATTTCATCGATTTCTTTCAAGGTAGGTTTGGACTTTTCTGTCACTCTGCTTACATCTTCATGAAGACCTTCCAGTAAATATCTGAGAAATTCTTGAGCGTCCTGTTGAGCGTACCCCATGAAACGAGGTGCAAATTTCTGTATCTGGCTTTTAAAGGTAACAGTATTTACCACCTTATCAGACGAATCTTGCAACCAAAGATCTTTTATCACTAACGTGAATTGTTTTATCAAAGCACCCTTCATATTTGATATGCTTATGTTGATATCCCTCATATACTCGTCTTTTCGCAGATACTCGAGCAACCATTTGGTGTTCGATAAACATTGTATAATGCTGTTCATGAAACAGGTATTTCCAATGTTTTTCAGACCATTCACACCAGGAATTTTGGCATTTCCGTGTACTAGGGAGTTGATGGTGTTATAACTAACAGAGCTGTGCTCTCTGATACGATGATTTTTACTGGCACTGGATCTGTGTGGAAGGGAGATGACGCTGTTCGATGAAGAATTACATGGAGATATGGAAGGTCGCGTTGATTTTGACAAGTCATCATCAAGAACTGAACCAAGGGATTTATATGAACTCTACATAGGAAAAATCGTCCTTTGAGGATTTAAAAATGATTCTTTCAGTTGACGTGATGAAGGAATAGTTCCCGAAACAGAAGCGGCATTACCCCTCCGGATCGCAATGCTGATTCTTTGGATCAAAAATGAAGTTGCTCTTCTATCATTGGTCACTTCTATTATTCGTCTTCCTATGTCTCCAATGAATTCAAAAGCATTGGGAACAAATACTCCGAAAGTCTCAACGGCAACAGGATAAAAAATAAAAAGTTGTTGTAAATTTTGGTATTTTTTAGTTTTAATTTTCTCCCCATTTACTGCGGCTGCTCCGGGACACTTGGAGAAAGCAACTACGTGTGAAGTGGCAACCGTGTCAACGCAGGTAAAATCCCAAACAGCTGGTTTTCCGAACTTCCATGGAATAAGTGTCATGCCGTCGGGGCGGTTACCATCGTCTCTGCTGACACCTGTAGGCTCTAAGATCGGAGGGATATTGGCTGTTGTTAATGCACGTTTCAGTAAATCATTGACTGCGTAATGACGGGATTGATGACCTGCGCTGAATTTACAGCTCAAACCATGGGTTCCTTTCTCATCTACAAGAGCACCACATTTGCACGTGTGAGGGACACAAATAGAAGAACCTAGTCATAGTCCTATGGAAATTCTGAGTGATTCATTATCCAAAAGAGACCCAAGTGAAGCGGCAGGTAAAGCATTAAGCCAAGCTCCTGAATGGTGGGGAGTAACTGCTTTGATTCGAGCCTTTTCTTTTGCGGACATAGCTGAAACAAGCAAATCCTTAGCAACCATTTCAATGAGTGGGCGATCCCAAGCTTTTTGGAACTTTTTCATTAGTTCAGGTAATTTAGAATTGGTTTTTGAAATCCACTTCTGCTCTCCTTCCATAAAGAGATGGTTGGGTACATTTGAGAATGAATCGGGTAAGATCATATAAACTAATTGAGAAACACTACTGAAAGATGACAAATAAGTTGGAAGTTTAAGAGAGGAAGCCAAGCGTATTCCTAAGCCTCCTTTGTCAACAGGTAATGTTGCTTGACGCCGAGTATTGTCTTGCATATGATTATTCGTTATTTCTTCCAATGTTTTTCGCAAAATAGAATCGAATTCCAGAAGTTGCTCTCCACTGTGCCATGTCGGGCTGCATCTCATAATATATGTTAACTTTGGAATTGCCAAACAGTTTTTCAAAATGAAAAATGCAATGTGTGTTGGAATATTACTCATTCTAGAAGCAATGAGTGACAGAGCCTTCTGCTTTTCAATGAGGCATACAGGAAGTGCTTCATCAGATAGCGGAGCGCCAAGCAGAATCCAGTTGGGTTTTTCCTGGAACGTGATTCCTGGTGCAAGGGAGGTGAACTTCAACAATTCGTCTGGTTCCAAAGTGCTCAAAGAAAACATTTCGCATTTATTAAAATTCAATTCTAAACCTAAAGCCTTGGAAGTGGAAATGACAGTGCGTAAGTTATCAAGCACTGAATCGATATCTCCTCCGATAGAGCCATCATCCAAATACCAACAATTAAAATCACAATCCAACGATTTGGTTAATTTTTCGGTTGCTAGACAAAATAACGCTGGGCCCAGAGGATCTCCCTGTTGAACTCCTCTTTCAGACATGACCAGGCTATCTCCGAACGATAGAAAAGTTCCATTTTGGTAACATTGGTTAAGAAAGGGAAAGAGATTGGGGATCATATTCTTGATTTGGTCTAATGAGATGTTGCGGTGGATCGAATTGAAAGCGTTATTGAAGTCTAATTTCAAAAATATTTTGGATGATGGGTTTGGGTGATAATTGATAAATTGTCGAGCAGCATGAGTAACAGCTTCACAACCGCCAGGTGTACCGAAACCAAATTGAAAAGGACGAAATAGTTTGCCCAGTCGATCCCGTACGTCTGAGCATCCAAATTTAGCAACCAAACGACGATAAAATAATCCAATTGCAATTGGTCGGATTCCACCAGTTTTTTTCTTCAGAGCTTAAAGTGTAGCTCCATACAAAATAGGACAGATGTCTGGATTAACTTTACCTGCTAGCATGAAGTTACATAGGGATGTTATCAATGATAAAAGCTTATCTTTCGAAAATCCTGAACTGTGGCTCAACAAGTCTTGAATGTGAGATGGCCTGAGAGAATCCAATCCACCAGAAGATCCGACACGAAATGATTTAATTGTTTTCATTACATCAGACTCTGTAACTTGAAGGGCTTCATCGTCTGGAGCAGATATATCGCATTGGTTAGAAGCAACGAGGTGTTTTGATTGCAGTTCTAAAAGTGTTGAAGAGTCAAAATTAGCAACAGTGTCACTTGAGCTAATTATTCGAATGGCAGAAGAGATATCTCCATCTAAAATTTTGCTTACTACTATCTTGGTTAAATTTTGGATATTTGAGAAATTGTTTTTGAATGGCGTATAAGAGGTGATTGAATTTGATGGGTTGTTGATATTTTCCTTTATCAAAGTAGCAAGAGATTGATTATGTTTATGAATATCACGAGGAATGTTGAAAGTTCTATGAGCAAACATAAACAAATTTACCCAAGCTGCTATTGTGTTAGTTTTGATACACTCGTCAATAACTCTGCTTAAAGATAATACTGCAGATATTCTTGCTGCTTTGGGTACTCTCTTAATAATGATAGAATTCCTCTTGAAGTTTGATAGTTGAATTTGAATTGCTTTAATAGACTTCAAATCATCATAATTTTCAATTTCTGACTCTTTTAATAAATCGTTATCAGGATTTGATGAAGCTTGATGTTTATGCACTCATCCAGTATGGATATTCAACCCTTTCTTGGTTTTGAAAGATTTTTCACAAATAATACACGAAGTGTTTGATTCACTATTGCTCGAATTTTTTGAATTATCCTGCTGCATTCCTTCAGTTATCGGAACTATAATGAAAACATTGAGTGTATTAAATTTTTCTTGGTGTCAGCACGAATAAAAGTCAGATGAATTGTCGAGTCTTGGCTGTCAAATTCCAATCTCATAATGATTCGAAAAGTACTTCAAAACCAGAATACCTGGATCTATCTGCCAAATCCGAACCAAGAATCTTCAAACAGCAACCTGGAGCCTCCTCGGACAATTAAATCTTTAAAACTTCACCACAAAATTGATGTAAAAACTCAGATGTAAAACCTTCGACCATGTATGTCATTTATCGAGAAATTATTTTTTCTCTAAAAATCATAATTGGCATTTCTCAATAGAGTAACAAAAAAGTGTTTTTATCAATAATTTACGCCAACGTGGTAGAGTCTAAGGACTCCCATACTACCAAGTGTTATCTATAAATTAATTTGCCACCTAGACAAAAAAATGTGTGTAGACAACCAGAAAATGAGGACTCCCATGGAAAAATGAGGAAGAGTAGGAATTGAAAGCACCTGAGCGTTTTATATTGATTTGAATTTTTACTTCTGCTTTTTTTCATACTTTCGAAATTCAAAGTGGAGGAGTTATGTATGAATATATCTTCAAGTCAACGAGATTAGTAGATCGACAATGTATCTGACATCAACAGTAATAATTGAAGTTTCACTGAAGTTAGTCGGTCTTGTTCATTATTAATTTTAACCAGGGTTCATATCTATAACAAACTGAACAACGACAAACAAATTGTTGCCTTCAATTCGAATACAAATAACTTTGCCTGTGGAGATTAATTATCAGCAGTGTAATCATTTCCGGGAAGAAAAACCGAAAAGGAAATAATCTAATAATAATTTGATAAAACCCAACCGTTGTATAAATATATAGTCAATAAATGTCTCTGGAAAAAGCGTTGGATGCAATCCGCCAGGGCTTCCTATTAAACTCTTAGGAAAACTGTTCCAAAATTTTCCTTATGAATCTTAAGATGTCTCATTTTGCTTTCGAATTGCCTATAGGTTTTTAGCTGAAAATGGTCTTGTTGCCCCAAGATCATTCTGGTAAGTATAAATATTGACATAATAATATATATATTTGAATGTTTTTTTATACAATGTAGATTTCCTTTCGGCACCATTTTTTCAATCATAAGGTTAATTTTAAAATTCAAATAACACAATAGATATTCTATGCTCAATAGTTCATGAAAGAAATACTATAGTGTACAGGAAACTATATCTTCAATTTTAAATATTTTTAAAATTCTACAGCTTTTTCCCATATTCCTGACTTACCTTTGTTGTCGAACAGTGGATCTGTGTCGGCAATTTTTTTTAATGATAGCCAATGCCGCTGAACCATTAGTGATACAAGTTTCATGTCCCACGATGAAAACTTCATCTCTTTCTGTGCCTTGCGTGAGAATCATTCCAAGTAGTGGACATAAGATGAACCTGGAAAAATAAAAAATAAAAAATGCAGTTCAGCTCAAGCTCAATATAAAAAAATCCCCCTCCAGAATCACGTAACTTTTTTTCCCTCTTAATTTGTTAATAACAATTGCAATTTTTCATGTTATGTTGAATCATCGAAATATATTTGTCCACACAACATTCCGAATCCAATGAGCTATCGCTCATGTTTTTAGGAGCTGTATCAATGATTAACAGCATTTTGAACTTGTTGATCAGACTATTACGATCGATGATCAAGTGGCCCACCCGTGTGACAGACAGCACAATAAGTAAAGTTTTCCCAATATCAACTGCAGAAGCACAAAAAAGTCTTGCGGCGAAATCCTGTGAGCAGCAGTGGCGGAGATAACTAATTTTATTTAGATATTTTAAGATTTCAAAAATACTTCATAGATAATTAAAAATGAAAAAATGTCATTACTATTTTGTGCGATTGCATTTTTCCCATCGTCGAAAATAAGCCATATTTTCCCAACAAAACTAGAATATCCTAAAACGTATTTCGATCGGCACACACCAAGACCACAGACGCTACTGGTTTTTAATCTTTCAGCGCTATTAAAACACAAATATAACGCGTGATTCATGACCTTCCATCGTATAGACACACCTGCAAGCATTGATGTCCGACTTGATTGGCCCAGACGAATCGGTTGTAGAACAGACAGCAGTCACTCAAGTCCACGTTGACCGGCGGGCTCTTTGTGCCGACGGAGGCTGTATAAAAGTAGTACAGATTATTTTTCGTTCCGTTTCTTCGCATATACGCTCGTGTTAGCGAAGTGAGTTTTTATTTGCTCCCTATGGAAACAGCTTCTGCAATTGATATTGGATGGACTATACAATCACATAGTTTTGAGATGAACATGGAAACATTCAATTTTTCGTAAACATTTTTATTTTTGCATCTGGAGTTCGTTAGACCCACTTTAACCAATTTGATGGACAAGGAATGATGGGTAAAAAATATTATATGACAGTTTTTTTCGCCTAGTTGAATACATATCGCGGTTTGATATTTCCAAAACCACTAATTGTGGAAAAAGTGAATTTTTTCAAATGCCAAGATCTTTTAGACACACATTTCCCATATTCTAATTTTTACGACGAATCGACGGTTCCGAATCGAAAATCGGATGATTAATAATCCTAAAAATTATGAGGAAATTGGGTATATCGCTCAGCAAGTATGCTGTGGATACAAAATTGAACAAAACCAGATTCATAACTTCAATTCAACGACCAAAACAAAAAGTATAATTATTTTGTGAATAAATCCATGTTTAAATAAGTCAAACAATTCGAAGGCACTTTCTCCACTCAGAACTGAATCAAACTTTGAAATTCTTGATGAAACGCTCTGTATAATCATACATGTTTCGATTCCGCAAACATCATCAGTTTCGGAAACGAATAGTAGTCATTCAATTTTAGATTCCCAATATCATCACAAAATTCTCATTGTTTGGTACATACTTTGAAAATCAAAAGTGTGCTATGGAAATAAAAATAACTTTGGCAAGGAAGAAATTAGTGTTCATCAATAACCTAATAATTTCGTATACCTAGTGTGCTTTCGGTCATTAAATTTTACATGTATACAAGAGATTAAAAAGTGGACACGCTAATAATTTATGGTGAATCCAGGAAAAAATTCGAGGAGAGCAGCAACTTTGTATTTCGAAAGGTATCACAACAACCATGTTTTCAATATTTTCCAGTTGTGAAATTCCCAACCATGCAACTCTCATCATTGACTAGGTGACGGAAATCGATGTTTTAGCATTTGTAGAAGTGAATCCTACTGCTTCTACTAAGGTAGCAATGAGTTACAAATTAGTCATGAGTCATCAAGGAAGATTTTGAAAAAGTCCTTTATGTATCAAGTGTGAATTAAAATGGAGACTGTCAACTGGAGTAGTATCTTAAATTGCAAGAATCTTGATCGTGGAGTGAATGAGTTCATTGATATTGTAAAAACAAACCTGGAAGAATATACTAGATATACCAAATCAAACCACAAAAAAGAAAACGATTAACCATGTTTTTCACCAATATCGATAAAATCACTAACTGTGTAGTGGACAACGAATATCTTATCAGAAAACTATTCTGGGGAGTTTGTTTCCCTAAAGAAACTCCTTTTCAGAGTTCACACACAAAATAATTTCCAACGTGAACTCCATATCTGATTTTCAACTGGCTCTGTCGAATGAACACTGGGACGAAATATATCAGCTTGGCGACCTAGACAAAACCTTCGACTTGTTCATGAGACATTTTTGTATCATTTCATTCCACTAAGAAAATATCATACAAACAAGGGAAAAAAAGCTGGGTGAATTCTGAGGTGAAAATTCCAAGTAAAAGTTAAAAGAACTGCATTATCTAAAAAATACTTTTGCAACAATGTCTGACCATTATAATATGCCAAAAAAGAACATACAGCACTTGTTGAAAAAATATAGAAGAATATTACCAAAATATGATAAACAACTCCGAAAATAAAACGAAAACAGCCTGGAAAATCATAAGAGACAAAAAATAGCAATACCATATAAAAAGAAATAATGGTACAATAAGCGATAATCCTTGTTAATAGCAGATATCAACAACAAGTTTCCATAGAAATTGTTAAAAAAATCCCAGTAAGCTTTAATGAACTATTAGCAACACATTATATTTTTTTCCATTCACCAATGATGAGTTATTCAACTTACTAACGGCCTCATTGAAAAATAAGTCTTCTTCTGATCCAGACAAAATCCCTTCATTATTGATAAAGAAATGTCTACCATCTATTATTGAACCAATTACATATCTAGTCAATTTGTCTTTCGCAACGAGATGATTTCCAGAATCTCTCAAGTTAGGTAAAGTAACCCCAATATATGAAAAACAAGACACCATAATCATAGATAACTATAGACCCATCTCAGTTCCTTCGGGATTCTCAAAAATATTCCAATATTCGTTCCTAGATATCTAAATCGACAATCAACACCGTTTTCGTAGTGGAAAAACTACACAATCTGCAATACACGCTTTGTACGAGCAAGTAATATCCTAAGGGGAGGCAGGGAAGTGCCCTGCTGGGATATTTGCGATTTGAGCAAGGTATTACTGTATCGATATTGAACTACTTACAAAATTATCTATATATGGTATTCGGGGTATTGGTTGGGAATGCTCCAGTCTTTTTTTCGAAAGCGCAGTCAATTTGTATTCGTTACCAATAGTAGCGACCAAACATTTCGTTGAATGCAGTCAGACATTGCCACTATGGTAAGGATCCGTTCTAGGGCCCGTGCTTTTCATATTTTTACGAATGATATTGAAACTTTCATTGATGATGCCAACTTTGTGATGTATGCTGATGATAAATCTTCAATTGTCTCTGACAAAAATGATGAAGCATTAGAGTCAACATGTAACACAGTACTTGACAATATAAGTGAATGGCACTCTACAAATAAATTATATATCAATAGAGAAAGAACCTATTTAAGGAGGTTTAATAATTGGCAAAAGAACTGTACGACTCGAATTAAAAACTTAATAGAGTTGGACTCTTCAACAAAGAAATAGTAGATTTTCTGGGAATTACTATAGACCAAGAGTCCGTGTCACTTGTAAAACCTAAACTGAACACGGGACTTTGTAGTATCGATGTTGACGATGCTACATACATGCCCGCCATACATTTTTTCTGGGGCCAAGTGATGGTAGGAGGCATGATGAACTGTTATGAAAAAGGAAGGTTAAAAATATTGTAAGTTCACGACTGAGGGTGGTAAAACACAAAAGTTTAAAATAAAATGAAGCGACCATTGTTGATTGCAGTGAAATTTGGCGTTCACTTGCTGCAACGTTGAGAATTTTTCAATAGAACGGGTTCGAAAAAATCTGATAGTTTACTACTGACAATTGGAGGGATCTCACTATCAGCCTTCAAACGACACATATTTCTTCTGCCAGTCTTTCTCAATAAGGCCAAAGGACGCTGGGCCCTCCAATTTTGTAAAAAAATTGCGATTTTTTTTATGATAAGTTTACATTCCAAATTCGGTGGGCCCAGCGCCCTTCCTCCCCATTGAAAATGACTGGCGGATGAAACTTGAATTGTTCGAAGGCAAATGGTGAGATTTCTTCAATTGTCAGTAGCAAACTCTCAGATTTTTTCGGGCCCGTTCTATTGACATATTTCGAACGTTGCAGTAGGTGAACGCCAAGTTTTAGACGACTGCAATCGGCAAGTGTTGCTTTATTTAATTATTGGATTTTTTCCACTACCCTCAGTCGTGGACTCTCAATATTTTTCACTCTCTCTTTTATAACAGTTCAGTATCTCTCCTACCATCACTTCGCCTCAGAAAAAATGTTCTCTTGGTCTTTTGTAGACAGTTGTCTAACGTGGAAACAACATTGTGAAAACATAATATTAAAATTACATTCATCAATCTACTTGTTTAAAAATGTACATTCCACTTTATCCGAGGCTCAGCTGATGTCTTTGTGGTGTGTCTGTCCGCTTTAGCGGCAGATGTATTCATCGCACAAAAACGGGTAATCAGATCTATTGCAAAAATATCTGAAAAAGAGTCCTGTGAAATTTATTGAAAAAAAAAATTAATATCCTTACTGTGGCTTCTATTAATTCTTGAAGTATTTGTATATATTCATTCAAACCCTCCTAGATTCAGGCACAACGAAAGCATTCATAATTTCAACACGCATCACAAAAATGACTACTATGTTTCGGCTTGTAAAACTAATCTATCCTATGAGTCGCCTAACAATATTGGACTGAGACTTTACAATGAACTGCCAATCAGTCTAAGAAATTATTCAACTAATTTAAAAAACAGTTCAAATTGTTTTCACTTGATAAGTGTTTCCATGTTGTTAGTGAACTTCTTGATACGTAGTAATATATTATATTTTCTATTTATCATTTTGTATCCATACGATGAGTCCCCTACAATTTATGTAATTGTCTCGGAAAATAATTTTGTTATCTAATCTCTTTTTATGTAAAAATTAAAAAAAAATTTTTTTTTTAACATTTTGGAAATGTAATACCATGAAATTATTAATAGCCATTTAAATTCCTTGATTTTCAGTAATAATGGTCTTTGCTGGAAAGCTGTTTACTAAAGTACCATCTAATCCCAATTCTTTGGAATTATTTTGGACAGTAAAACGCAAACCTAAAGTGCCTTAATATTTTCTTCCTCTAGTTTTCAGTTTCTGCTGGTGTCAATGTTATCTTTGACCATAATTGAAGATTTTAACATCCAGTATATGGACCATAATAATAATAATAATATATATGATGATGTTTTGACCTTCTATATTTATATTGAAAAAAAGTTGTTGGGGCTAGGTCTCTTATAGAAAACCAATATTTCTCAGTTAGCCAACGTTTCGGCAATATATTTCGCCATCCTCAAGGCTCCAAAATATAAAATTATGGACCATTACAAAAGAAAAATTGCACAAGAACAATTTTCATAGAAGTGAATTGGATGTATTGTTCGATGGGCACAAAAACTAACAGGTGCGCCTCATTTCTTTCGATAGGTAGATTGAATTGAGATAGGCACTCTTTAGATTTTCGGTATCTTTTCTATAGTTGACTGAATCATATTTAACGATATTAGTCATCTTTTGAAATGTGCGTTCAACTATAAACGTGTACACGTTCTCATTTTTACTTTTACTTTTACAAAAATTGTTCTTGTGCAATTTTTCTTTTGTAATAGTCCATAATTTTATATGTTAGAGCTTTGAGGATGGCGAAATATATTGCCGAAACGTTTTGCTAATTGAAAAATATTAGTTTTCTATAAGAGACCTGACCTCAACAAGTTCTTCTCAATATAAATATAGAAGGTCAAAACATCATCATATATATAATTATCTTGGACAAGTGGCATACTAGACTGCTGGATATAAAATTATGGGTTGCAGAAATGGCTGCTTCAAACGTCAAAACTTGGACTACGAATACAAAAAAATTAGCTTTTTATCAAAACCACGCCCAATTCCTAATCTAGTGTAAAAGACACGGAGTTATTCTGTCACACATTCTACACACAGAAAAATTTCTACATTTTCTTCTCTCTGAAGGAAATCCATTATCCAATAGGACTTTCAAAACATTTTCAGAAACAAGTATTAAAAGTTGAAATCGCTTTTGCTCACTGGAAAGTCATCATCAACAAGCTACAACCTAACCTCAATCTGAGTCAGATGTTAGAGGTTAGGATGTATATGTTGAAGAAGGGTGATATTTTTGATAGAAATGACTGTATTTTAGTACAAATTATTCTGGAAATGACTGATTTAGTGTTCGTAGTTCATGCTAGTTGAAAGAAACAGGCATTTTGAGTGATTTTAGCGTGACAATAGAGACCCCGTTCTTGGGGGATTCGTGTTCAGGAAGCGAAAACACCTATGGAAAGTCTACCAGCTATTTTCTGGGAGCAGGAGTGCTCTTATTCGATATTCACCCAGTGATATTTCATATAGAAATGTTTTGTATCATGAGGTAGAATTTGTTTCGGGTCGAATCTTTCGAGGATGGAAATCACAGCCAAATCTGCGGTTTTTGGCAGTGATAAATAGAAGAAGAATATCAGTCCCCCAAAATTCTGAGAGTATGTCCCTAAATACACCACCGAAATCTTCCCCATACTCTGTATCTCCAGTTGGTAGAATCATAACAATTTTTTTTTTGTAAAAAAAAATCTTATGCTTCAAGATATTCCTCAAATACTTTCCCCGGTGTATATTTAACGTTTTTATATATTTGTGCACTTCGTCTCCGACTGGCATTTCATTCTGGACATGATCTTCAAAGTTATCTCCAAATATCTCTTCGGAATAGAGATAATATAATATATATATATATAGAGGAGTTTCTTGGGTTATTGGATTCGTTTTAGTAATAAAGGTCTAGTTGTTGATAGAATACGTTTCGTCCCCGGTCGGGGACATTTTCAATTCTTTATTTTTATTCGTTATTTTTCAGGGCTGACATTTTGAACGAGTATATTGCTTTCATCCGGTTGTGAACGGATGTTTTGTGCCATGCACACACATCACACACAAAACATCCATTCACAACCAGATGGAAGCAATACACTCGTTCCAGAATAATAAAAGTAGCATGTTATATATATTCGTATTTTTCTTCAACTCAAACTGTTCTACATGAAACATTATGCTAAAAAAATGTCAGCCCTGAAAAATAACGAAAAAAAGAAAGAAAAAAGAATTGAAAATGTCCCCGGCCGGGGACGAAACGTATTCTATTAACAAATCGACCTTCATTACTAAACGAATCCAATAACCCAAAAAACTACCCAAAATTAATACAAAAGGATTCAAGAAAAAAGCAAAATACATATATATATATATATATATATATATATATATATATATTCCAAGGCATCTTCTGCGTGTTCATATTCTGGAATGTCTGCTGATTTCACTACTGGCTTCTGGCTGAGAGAATAATGAAATAAAAAAAAATTGGTATGAATCTCAATTATTACAAGATTATTACAGAGTAAACAATCTATCACCGCATGAAGACAAAAATGTGTGGTGAATAAATGTATTCCCGCAAATATTTTTTTTTCTCCAACATTATGTGTGTTTCAAACACTGTATATATATATATATATATATATATATATATATATATTTGTTTTTTATATATTTTTTTAAATTTTCGATTTATATAAAAATTAATTTTCCTTTTTTTTTGGAATTTTTCCACATAATGAAGGCATATCGACATGTTTCATGTGCACGTTGTTGTAATTTTAATATAAATCGACCTCTACATGTCACTCAGAATTATATACCTAACATGAAATAAATGAAACTGAAGAAGTCCCAGGTCCGGGACCCCAGGCCCGGGACAAAACCTCTTTACCAATATAAATGTCTCAATAATTCACGAATCCAATAACCCAAGAAACTACGGAAAAAAAATACGGGAAGGATTCAAGAAAACTATTTCAAATAAAAAATATATATATATATTTATATATATATATATATATATATATATATATATATATATATATGAAAAGTATCAAATTATAGATAGCGACACCTATAATCTGTGTGGTGGAGCTTAGACCTGTCATCGTGGAATTTTGAAGATATGAGATTTCGTACAACATCAATAGGTCACCGACAGATTCCAGCATAGACCAACCCACGATACCGAAAGTCGTACTCCTAGTGCGTTTTTAGGAACGTAATACAAATAACGAGAATATGAGAAATCTGTTACGAATCAAAGGAGATCACCATCCGTCTACAGCCTGTTTCATGGTTTCCAATCATCAGACGGCCTGTGGTCTCTTTCACCGTATCAGATATCTCGTAGGTTATTACCAATCGGTACGTACGAAAATGTGAAAGTATCAAATTATAGATAGCGACACCTATAATCTGTGTGGTGGAGCTTAGTCCTGTAATCGTAGAATTTTGAAGATACGAGATTTCGTACAACATCAATAGGTCACCGACAGATGCCAGCATAGACCAACTCCACGATACCAAAGTCGTATTCTAGTGGTTTTAGGAACGCAATACAAATAATGAGAATATGAGAAATCTGTTACGAATCCAAAGGAGATCACCATCCGTCTACAGCCTGTTTCATGGTTTCCCAATCATCAGGACGGCCTGTGGTCTCTTTCAAATTCGTATCAGATATCTCGTAAGTTATTACCAATCGGTACGTACGAAAATGTGAAAAGTATCAAATTATAGATAGCGACACCACAGGCCGTCCTGATGATTGGGAAACCATGAAACAGGCTGTAGACGGATGGTGATCTCCTTTGGATTCGTAACAGATTTATCATATTCTCGTTATTTGTATTGCGTTCCTAAAAACGCACTAGGAGTACGACTTTTGGTATCGTGGGTTGGTCTATGCTGGCATCTGTCGGTGACCATTGATGTTGTACGAAATCTCGTATCTTCAAAATTCCACGATGATAGGTCTAAGCTCCACCCACAGATTATAGGTGTCGCTATCTATAATTTGATACATTTCACATTTTCGTACGTACCGATTGGTAATAACCTACGAGATATCTGATACGAATTTGAAAGAGACCACAGGCCGTCCTGATGATTGGGAAACCATGAAACAGGCTGTAACGGATGGTGATCTCCCTTTGATTCGTAATAGATTTCTCATATTCTCGTTATTTGTATTGCGTTCCTAAAACGCACTAGGAGTACGACTTTTATCGTGGGTTGGTCTATCTGGCATCTGTCGGTGACCTATTGATGTTGTACGAAATCTCGTATCTTCAAAATTCCACGATGACAGGTCTAAGCTCCACCACACAGATTATAGGTGTCGCTATCTATAATTTGATACTTTTCACATTTTCGTACGTACCGATTGGTAATAACCTACGAGATATCTGATACGAATTTGAAAGAGACCACAGGCCGCCCTGATGATTGGGAAACCATGAAACAGGCTGTAGACGGATGGTGATCTCCTTTGGATTCTTAACAGATTTCTCATATTCTCTAATATATATATATATATATATATATATATATATATATGTGTGTGAATTATATATTGAAATATCAAGTGGTCGACTGAAATAGTCGGTAAGTACCAAGGTAATAATTCTCAAAAAAAATGTTTTTCCATTTTCCATAATAAAAATTAATTAGTGAAAGTTATCAGGCTGTTCAGAGTAATAAACGTGATACTCAATTAATTGAAAAATACACACATTAACAGATGCCACAAAATTATCGTAATGCAATGAATTGCACTGATGTAAGAATTTACATTTTTAAAATACCCACGTTATCCTCATGAACAAAATATCTCATGTAATTTTCAACAGGACTAGAGGAATGAGCTACTACTGCTCCTTGAGTATGACGAAGAGGAGGCCCATTATTAGGCTGGGAAGTTTCCAGAAGATTGCTTGTTATAGTTTCTGGGATTAATTATCTCCTTTGGTAGTATCCCTTCTTTGGGAGTTGTTGCCAAATAAAATCTCAATGTTGATAATGCAGAAATGTCGTATGTATGCTGTTTCTACGTTCACTTTTTGGCTTTTGTAGTCTAACAATTCAATATCAAATAAGTCAATACTTCCTTTGGAAGATTACCCATTCGGAGAAAATAGATCTTTAGCATCAGAACTTCTTTGCACTTCGCATATCTACTCAAAGATACTTTCCCAGTGCCTCCACATGCTCTTGTCCGAATTTGTCGAAATGATCCTTCTTTATGGTTCAAACAATGCCAACCTATTTCTATTGATCTTGTTGCTCGTCTATTTTACTTTTCTGGGGTTTCGGCTGAGTTTTCCCTTCATCTTGCAATATTGTATTCCTCAATGAGACTGCTTCCTTTGCTAGTGGACATAGTTAGTTTGCAGAATGTTTTTGTAGCAATCCTGTCTCCATACTTGGCAGTATGAATTTTTAAAGTTTCTTCAGGCATATCCATCAGAGTACTTGCATCAATCTGTAAATAAATTGTAACATGAGTCAGTACTTTATACAATGTGAATGAAATGTTCATAGGAAGGTGGCATAATCACAGTTGAAATCACAGTTCTAGAAGGTTTTGATGTGTTGCATTCATTTAATATCAAGTTCCTTAATCATTATGAAATAAACGCTGGAATAAATAACAATTATTGAAAACTTGTTACTAATTTAAGTTGGTAACAGGTAACAATATCTGACCAAGATGATTGTTGATATCTCAGTATGGGTAATAGTTTTGAAATTATCGGCCTTGATATGAAGTTTTTATAATTTTCCAGTCAAAATTTTACATTTCTACATCTGAACATACATTTCAACAGTGTCACAGTAAGTAATAAAATATAGGTAGAATTGCATTTTGTAGGACAAATGTTACTGAGGAAACATAGAGATATGCATATACAGGTGTCCCGAAAATAATGCGTTTCTATTAAGCTTGCATAGAATATGGTTTTCACAGTATGTGAATTTGTATTTGTGACATTTCTCTCAAGAACTAAATCCATGTAAGCCAAACGCTGAATAAATAAATAAATACACATTTTTCACTAGAATAAACCTATCTAATCAATATTTTTCTCAAATAATTTTAAAATGTTTTGAAAAAAAAATCGAATTATTTTAGAGGTGATAAATTATGTTCTTAGAAAAGTGATCGAACTCTGGTACTCTGAGTAAACATCTCCACATTCGCACCCCTAAGGTGTTTGTTGAATACAATAAGAGCAAGAAACTTATCATGCCCCAATATATCATATATCTAACGCATGCACAGTAGACTGCCATACGGGTGGCAATTTATCAGCTTCTATAATCTGTAATTTTCTGTAATCTGATAAAATGTCAGTAGTATAGGTACTTTTTCGAATTCAAGAATAGCAGAACTGCATTGAAGTCATTGTGATATCTTGTGCTTATATAGTTATTAACCGACGAAACCAGGAGGTTCTCTATTCGACCCGTATATTTTATGTTTTTCCATCATATTTTTTTATGTATGATCACGCATTACTTTTTTTTGAGGCGTCTGATTCCGATAATTCTATTTTTAGTGGATAGGGTGTACTTCGACTTTGGTCCCATTTGAATTTAAAAGATGAAATGCACCCCTAAGGGTAGCGAAATAAAGGATATTGATCACTCACCCTCTGAATTCTGGTCCGTTAACCGATTCTATCAGGCATAACTTTGTACTGGGTTCTTCGATTTGGATGATTCTTTTTTTAATAGATAGGGTATACCTTATATTTAGATTTCGGAAGGAATCAGCCACCCTTACGGGTGGAAAAATAGGGGATAATTGATTTTTCATTAGTGAACATTAGCACACACATACGTAGTTGACAATGACAGATCGCTACTGACATTATTCTTGTTCCGTCAAAATCAGTATATTTTATGAGAGGATGGAATGATATACAAAGTAATGGAATAAACTAACCAGAACGACGAAAATAATTTATATTACAACAAATAGTAAAAGTAGATAATCATATTATTTAACTGGTAATAGTTGAAGTAAGGTGGGTAAGTAAGTATTTTGGAAGTAATCAAAAAACAAGTAGGTAGTAAATTAGTAGATTTTACCCACAAAAAATAGAAAAATAAAAACTTTTTAACAAAAAATTAAACCGACGAAATACGGAACTGAAACGTAAAAAATGAAAACTTTTTAACAAAAAATTAAACCGACGAAAAAATCAACTGAAAAGCAAAAAATAAAATGAACCTTTTTAGTCTAAATGATAATTGAGCTCCTAAACTACTGTAAGTAACTGATTTTGAGTCGGCGCCAAACAAACTA
Source organism: Gonioctena quinquepunctata (assembly GCA_018342105.1). NCBI lineage: Eukaryota > Metazoa > Arthropoda > Insecta > Coleoptera > Chrysomelidae > Gonioctena > Gonioctena quinquepunctata. The sequence goes on from JAFIRS010002700.1 coordinate 188,336, forward strand.
GCAATTGAATTAGGTGAAGCGTAAAATGATGGCAGCGAGATGCACGGCTGCGTTTTGATGACTTCTTTCATAGATAGTGATCTTCGATAATTGTTTGTTTGGCGCCGACTCATTACATTACATTACATTAGTTTAGGAGCTCAATTATCATTCAGACTAAGAAGGTTTATTTTATTTTTTGCTTTTCAGTTGATTTTTTCGTCGGTTTAATTTTATGTTAAAAAGTTTTTATGTTACACCGCGAGTTCTTTGAATCAGTGGCACGCTCAGAATGAACACTCTTTGTTGTATAAACTCGGGATACAATGATAACTGCAAACAATCAAGTCGCTTGGCTCACTGACAACTACTTTTCTGACTTTGACAACTGTCACTATATTTTTAACCTTGAAAATGAACATGAACTACTCAAATTTATCGAGAAGTTTCAAATTATATTCCAAATGAGGTAGGTTCGTAACAGTTACCTTTCTGATATCATTGTCCAACCTCATTTTTTCCTGCATGAAATACATTTTTCGTGTTCATTCTTGATTCGAATTAAATATTGAGTCCATGAGTTCCGTAATATCAATCAACGAGTGGGAAACTTGCCTTAAGTATGAAGAAAGCACCAAAGCAAAGATAATGTGATATCAAATCCACCATTTGCTTTATATGGTATAGAGAATAAAACTTCAAATTGAATCAAATAATTTCACCTTCTCCTCCTTAAAATACTCTATTGTATTTCTAGTCTCCAGGAACTCTTCCAGGGTCATATTATGATGGTCTTTCATCTACAACAAAAATACCATTTTTTTCAAGCATTATGTATAAATCAGATTTTATATTCCGAAGTATGTATAAATCTGACTTTAAACTCCGAATTATGTATAATTCCGACTTTAAACTCCGAAGTATGTATAATTCTGACTTTAAACTCCAAATTATGTATAATCCGGACTTTTATCTCAGAATTATAGAATAATTTCAAAAGGTGTCCACTCTACGCTTTCGTAGAAATCATCTTACAACAAAAAGAAATATTTTGAACCACCATTACTGTTTACCTACATAAATGACAAACAAGCTTACTTTGACTTTCCTTTTGAAAACACTTATTTTTGTATGACCTATTCGTCCACAGATTTCACTCTTCTTGAACTCAACTCGCTTTGACGTTAATGCACAAGATTCATCTGAAATTTCTCCCGAACCGTTTATTCATCCTTCTTTCCACCTCGATCGTGCAAATCGTTCACTGTCTGATTCGGTGTAGGAACTGACTCCCAAGCGGAAGTGAAATGTTCGAATTCAGATAGTAATGACATGAGTACTTTTGTCATCAACATTTGATAGGATATGGTTTCACCGGCCTATTTCAACTGATTAACTTCCAATTTTGAAACGCCTTCATATTTATAATTGAAAAACTTGTGCTGGAGAACATGCAGGCTCATTTTCGAGTTTTGTTCATATAGTGACATGAGATTGTTCCACATCTGATGTACAATTGGTACCTACTTTTATGAATACTTTGTGAAAACTGAATACTTTGACAAGTTCTTACTTACCAACCAATCCAATCCAATAATATTTATTTCATATGTTCAGAATTACATTTCAAGACTTAAAACCTTAAACTAATATTAACATGTTATATACAATTTACAATATATACAGTTACAGTCCGTGGGCTATTTGCATAACCCGCAGTCCGGAGAGGGTTGAGCCGACTTCCTGGGGCCTACAATATGATACTTGCAGACTCTCCAGACGCCGCCCCCACCCCAAGACGGGCTGCTCCCTTCGAATGAACGAAGGATGTGCCCCTCCCAGCAGATCTTAGCACTGTCCTCTTAAGCTTACGGTAAGTGCGTGTTGTTTTATGTTGTTCGTCCGACCTCCTACTTACGTTTATGTCAGAATTTTGCAGTTTTTTCGTTTTGTATTTTGTCGTTTTGTGTTGTTTCTTTGTGTAGTAGATGTCCAGGAAAAGTTTACGTAAAAAACCTGGTAAAGGGTGTGATTTTGTTGCTTGTGTTGGTTTTTGAGAAATCTTTGAGTGTTTATTTGAGTAATTTTGAGTAGTTTTTGAGTATTTATTTGAGCAATTTTCGTTCTGTGGTTTTTTATTTTGAGTTTTGATTTTGTGTAGAATGTTTGTGTTGGTTTTTTAGTTTTGAGTTTGGTGTAGTGTTTTGAGTAGTTTGAGTGTTGTTGTGTATTCCGCTCACCATTT